>VXBO01000187.1:148680-163313 GCA_013400135.1 Rhinoptilus africanus | reverse complement strand
AGAAAGAAACACACATATACCCCTGACGCCAGACGCAGTAACAGTATTGAGAGACTACTTTCTTATGAAGCTGTGTATAGAATCAGCATAAAGCTTCATATTGCATACGCTTTTTTTTTTTTGTAACTGATCTCTGAGAGGTCACTGGCCAGGTGTCTGTCAATAAAGCCAATTATTTATTTTTATGTGAATAGTAACTGGGAGATGAGGAGTGGTAAACATATATTCAGTTCTTAAATGAACAACTTATGACAACTTGAATTAAAACACAATGTGAGTGTATTACATTTCACTCTGAATCCACATGGTTAGCTACAGCAGGTATCAAACCAGCAGGAATCACTTGTCATACTTGTGGTAACTCTCTAATTAGCTATGACATAGAACAGCCTTTTGATCTTGACCATGTTCTACTAATTATTTAATCTTTGACAACATAAAAACATGTTTTGGCACATAACCTAAGAAAGAACACAGTGTAAGTTTTCTTCTAAAGCCTACAAAAGCCAATAGCATACCCAAGAAAAAAACCCCCAAACTTCAGTTAAATACCCATTTCCCCCCTCTCTTTTTATTAAAGCTGAGCATGAGCCATAACTCCAAATACAAATGGGCATGTACTTTTCCTCAGGATAAAATTAATCGCATCCAGTGTGAGATATCTATGAGAAAGGTGTTTAACCCTGAGTTGTCCCTCTGAGTTCTGCTTATAGTCAGTGGAAAAAAGCAGTCTCTTTTAGATATTTTTAGACATTTACCTTCGAATAAGACAAACCATATTCTAGAGTTGCCTTTTTTGGTCCACTGTCTCAAAAGGCAGGCTTGAGAGACCAGCTTGGACCTAAGTACATCTGGTAAGAGAAATCTTACCTAAGATATCTAAGAAAGACCAGATGTGTCTTACCACAGAAAATTCTTTCCCTAGACTAAAAGAGCACGCTTGGGGTTAAATGAGATGAATTCCAGCCTTGTTGTCTTCTATATATTTGGCAGAACCTGTGTCTGGGTCTGGCCAGAGAACAATGGTTACATTTCACTTATGAATAAAGTAGAAACATTATTTGAAATTCTGGAATTTGTGAGAATCTTACCCAGAACAGTAGGCTTCTGGCTAAAGCATTTGCTGAAGAGTGTTTGGGGCAGAGCCAAGCCCTTGCCTGGTTTGATTCACTGTGAGGAATCAAGGCTACTTAATACAGGTGAGTGCCCTAACAAATGTCTTTGTGTCTGCTTTTGGGCCTGTTTCACTTCATATCATTGGATCAGGAAGAAAGGACCTGAATCAAGGCTGAGTAGTATCTTCTGGATGGACCTCTTACCTATGGAAAAATATTTTCTCACTACAGTATTGAATCATCGAATCATAGAATCGGTGAGGTTGGAAGGTACCTTTAAGATCATCAAGTCCAACCATTAACCTACCCTGACAAAAACCACTTCTAAACCATGTCCCTAAGCACCTCATCTACCCTTTTCTTAAACACCTCCAGGGATGGGGAATCCACCACCTCCCTGGGCAGCCTATTCCAATGTTTAATAACCCTTTCAGTGAAAAAGTGTTTCCTGATATCTAATCTAAACCTGCCCTGGCATAACTTGAACTCATAAGGTGAGTCACATCTCACCTGTTGTCTCATTAATTATAGAAAATCTCCTCACAGAATTTTGTTGAAATAGATATGGTGCCACTGCATTCTTGGGTTTTGACAACTGGCACTTTCTAATGAAAAAGCATGATGCTGGAAGGTCCTGGCCAACAGTCCCAAAAAACTTATCTTTCTCTTTCTTCCTTTTTCACTTTTCACTAAAATTTTGTCATAAGCTCTAATGTAAACGAGCAGGACACCTCTGTTTATTTATTATACCAACTTCATCTTCCACAAGAAGCACCCTGGTCTGACTGCTTTATACTGTGCAGAGAAGAAGCTCTCACTGCTAAACTGTGGTAGTCTTTGGCAATGAACAAGAATTCTTCAGTAGCAGCCAATGGTTTCAAACACACTTTCCTTCCATTTGAAGAATATCTATCTGAACAGATGAAAGTGGGCAGCAGCTTCTCTACTCCTGTCTAGTAGTGTCTAATAGCTCATGCACATTTGTGTAGCTTCCATTTTCCTGCGCTCTCTGTGCCCATTGAGCATGGTGCCACCAGCACATTCCTCCCAGGCCCTACAGACCAAGTGCAGCCTACAGGCATCACAGCTCCTCCTGATTCCTATCTTGCTCTTTCCTGGAGTTGTGCCAAAGGTCTTATTGAACTTCCTTTAAAGTTTCTAACTGGTTCTAAAGATAAAACTCTTCACCTAATGGAAGGTTTTCCCCAGCACCTTTGGCAACCAGTAGTGGGAGGGCAAGTTTCTCTGTTACAAGCAGTGGCAAGAATAAAGAGGAAATACGCTCCCAAGATCTCAGTACACTGGAGAAGTGCACTTACAGAAAGCTCACGGAGTTCATCAAAGGCAGATGTAAATTCCTCCAACGTGATATAGAATAGTCCTATGCAAAAGGACAAGCTGGGGCGAAGGCAGTTTTGCCAAGAAAACATGGGAATCCTGGTGGATGACTTGAATTGGAGAAAGCAGAGTCTCCAAACCAAGGGAATAGACTGATCTTTGTTCTGCACTTCTGTGACTACATCTGAAGCCCAGTGTCCAATTTTGGGCTCCCCAAGACAAGACTAACTCCAAAATACTGGAATAAGTCCAGTGTATCAACAAGGGTTACTGAGATAATTTGCTGCTAAGTTCTTGATGTACAAGGAGTGCCTGAGAAAGCTTGATTTGCTCAGTCTGAAGGAGAGAAGGCAAAGGACAGATTATTGCTGTCTTCTCTTGAGGGTGCACAGCAAAAGCATGAAGGAGAAGGAATAGACACAAACTGCAAAGCAAGAAAATTTCTAATGGATATCAGGAAAAAAAAAATTACCATGAGGGTTGTCTAACACTGGTGCAAGTTGCATAGAGAGGTTGTGAAAACTCCATCCCCGGAGGTACTAAAAATTTGACATCAAAAAGCCATTATCAACCTCGTGTAACAACAAAATCCACCAAATGATGCTCTAAGATGTCTTCAAACCCATTTTATGATGAAGGTCTTGAATGGAGATCTTAGAAATTTAATTTTTGGTATCAGATGTTAACACTCTGGTGACATCTCGGATGGTGAATACATTGTGACAGACCTGAATCTACTTATTAAAATTATGTTGCATTGTAATTGTATGAGCTAGGGGAAAGTCAGTCAAGGAATGAATATAGATTGCTTAAAAGTACCTAGTTATCATATCCATATTCAGAGATAATCTTTTACAGAAAAGAACTTTTTTTTCGAGATCCTGTAGTGTTATAATCAAAAACTTGTTTTAATATTTGCTATTTACAGTTATTACCGAATCATTACAATTTCTTAAGAGCTGAAAGAGCTGTATGATATAAACTCCTGTTTTATAGATAAAAGAAAAGTAAAAAGTCTCTGATTTGGAAAACAAAATGAATAGAAGTTTTTGTTTGTCCTGAGTATTTCTGATATTAAAGAGATGTGTAACCGTGACCTAATAGAGACTGTGCAAGATAAGGTTCAACCTCTTCCTTTCAGACTTATAGTTCTACTGTTCTGCAGAGCAAGGTGCAACCCTAAGAGATAAGCAAGAGATAATCTACTGTTTAGAAATCAAATTCATTTTGACATAGAAGGCTTAAGGCTGAAGAGAGCAATACATGCTACTAATTCAGTGCAGTGCACTTAGCTTTTGTTGATCATTTTATTTTTCCTTTGAGACATCCACATGAAAGTTGCATAGCTGGTTCCTGATGCTGTTATTTACTGCAGTTGCACATTGAATAGTTTGCTATTTCTTGTGACATTTTTCATACACCTCAAACATCAGTTTCTGTGCTATTCCAGAAAAATGACTATTTTGCATGAATACTGAAGAATTCACATTCTCAAATGCAGCATTTATGGGGAAGCTCATCTCTGGTTATTCTATCAAACCATTCTCCTTTTCCCCATTTTTAGCTGGGGTATCAGAAAGGGTGTCTGACAGAGAAGTCACTGAATAACTTGAAGACTGTGGTAACATTTCACTGGCATGTTGTCGAGAGACTTAAACCTTAGAATCAATACAAATTGCACAGTTATTTGACATTTGATTATTTGACTGTTGCTCTGTTTACCCTGAGGAAACTCAGCAACTCTTTGCACCAGGGTAGACTCCTGAAAGGAAAACAGAGTATGATTGTTAAAAAAGGGAAAAGCTGCAACAGTATTAGGAATCCTTCCAAGTATCTACATCATGTCTGTGAGGATATGCGTTGAATTACTCTGTAGAAAGCAAATGGAAACAGAGGCCTCTCTGCATCCTTCAGCATATGCTCAGCATGCTGATGGAGAAGCCCTTATGCGAAAACCAGCAAGGACCTATAAAAGAAGCAAGAACTTTGACTCCAAGGCACTGAGAAGAAAACTGCCTTCATGGAGCTTTCTTTTTCCTTCTGAATCAATTTAGAGCCTATGAAAGGTGCTGAACTGACAGACCAAATTCCTTTCTTAATACACAAAACAGGTGCAGCAAATGGTGATTTTGTAGCTTTCCCCACTGTACCAGTGCTTTTCAGCCCTGGTTGAGGGGGACCACCTCCAGGCAAAGAGGGGAGTTCATCTTCCAAGCCTGTACATTTTTTTCCCTGCGTTCATTGTCAACAAAGACACCAATTAGTGCATAGCCTCAGCATTTGAAGCAAATGAAAGCAGAGACAACAGAAAAAAGGGAGAGATGTGTTTGCTCCTGGAATTCTGTTTTAACATTTATTTTGGATTTTAGCAAGGCCTACAATTGTTTGCATTATTTTAAGAAAAAAAAAAACCCACCAGTCTCATTACCATTGGATATGATGATGGGGGAAATGGGCTGGAAAAATCCTGGATCTTTGCTGTGCCTTATTCTGGAATTACAAAGAGTAGGGCAAATTCTTTACTGCTGTGCCATTCAGCTATTATGTTTAACAATCTAATTAGAAAGGCTGTGTTGCTTTTCCCCATTATAAAAGCAAAGACAGTGCACACAAGCAAAACCAATTAGACAGCTGTAGTTTACAGAGCTGGCTTGCCTCGAGGCTGGTTTCTAATGAACCCCCAGTAGATGGTTCCAGAAACAGGACAGAAGAAGCACAGCGATAACACGTGCTATCTGTTCTATAATCAAGTGCTAATGCCTGCTCTAGTCCAGGGAGCTCTCACTTGAGGTGGCTGTTCCTTTCTGCAGCCATGGTTGCCCCCAGCACCAGCACTGTGACACTAACCTCACTGATAACGCATGTCCCCAACACGGCTCAAAATCACGGTAACAGGTGGCAATAAATCTAAAATGTTCCTCTCAGTTTTATGATTGCTACTTTCTGCTCACCAGGGACTTGTTTTAACTTAAAGCAGACACAAAACTATACAATAACCTGCATACTTGCCACGCTTTTATTTTTCAGCATGTATGGCTCAAATTAAGGCAGGCTGTATTGAGTAGATTGCTCGCTGCAAGTTAGTCATCTGTTTAGTGTTTCTGATGTCCCACAAGGCAGTTGTGGTTGTTCACAAGTCTATTAATTAAAAAGAAAATGACTAAGGAAACTACTCAGTGGGTTGATGAACCATTCAACCACTTCAAAACTAAGGAAAACATTAAAACAACCCCCCCCCTCCCACATTCCTTTTCTTGAATAGCCTGATAACAGGTATTTGTTTGAACTGAACTTTATAGGGCTTGTGGAAAAACAAGCTCTTGTCATCACTGCATTTAAATGAGTTTTATGTACAAGAAACCGAGTATCACTGTCTGAGCTAGAATAGATGAGATCGTGTCAGCATTCCCATTAAAAATGCCCCTATATTCAGCGGGTTAGGAGTTACTTATAAAAATTCACTCCAGGCTAAAATTTTGCATTATTTGACAGTAATACTTGGGTCAGAGGAGGCAGGCTGGGGGCTTGCAGAGAAGTTTGTATAGATTAATTTATATTCATTAAGTAAAAGTACTTGCAAAACTATATATTCATATATTTATTCAGTTTTAGAGTTGCATTGCTATCGCTTTTGCTATTACTTATCACCTCAAACATAATTTTCTCACTCATATTATTTTCAATTTCTCCACTTGTGAGACATAAAAATCTCAGAAGTTGTTCTCTTCCCCCATTTTCACACTGTTTACCTCCTCTCTCCTTGTTTCTGTGGGTTATATAAGGGTGGAGGGAGTTCATCCAGATGAGAAAAAAAGGGAAAAATCTGAATACCCATGAGTAAAGAATAGAAATCCATATTGTTGTGGTTTACATAAACTTAAAAAAGACACTAGAAGTTAAGACAAAGCAAATAGGAATTTGAAATGCATTTTAGTTATAAGACTGATGAAGAAAACCTGACTTTTTTATTCCAATTTTTTTTTTTTAAAGTGCTATTTTGCAGGGATGCAGAAGAAATTCTCTAACTACCTGTCATTGTTAGACTGTTTTTAAAATGAAATAAGGAAAAAACTTACACTTGAGGATAAAAGCCTCATCTGGTAGAAGAATTAAATCTTTAAATTCACCCAGGCAAGGGCAAAAATAACAACTAAAAGGGTAAAAATCGTTGTCTGTAATGCTTCCAATTTATATCTGCAGTTACTGCTTTTTAAAGGAATTACTTCTGAGGATGGTCAAATGGAGTAAAGATCTAGCTATGAACTTTATTAAATTCCGCCCACACTGACAGAGGTAGCTTAAACGAACCCTGTGGGTGAAGGTAAACACAAAAGAAGGGGTTACCTAGGCTACTGTATATTTGCAAGTACTTGCCAGTAATATCTCCAAATGCAGCTTTAAAACCAACCAAACAAAATAGATAATGAACGCTTGTAAGGATTAGGAAAAGTGCCAAAGATAACAGATCAAGGAATTATTCTTCATGGGAAAAAAATGTAGGATCAGATTTCTAAAACTAAAGCTAGTATGAATTCTTTATACTGAGGCAATTTAATTCTCCCAAGAAAGAAAATCCTTTGGTGGGTGGGTGAGATGAAAAGGCGTCTTTTAAAGACCTCTTCCTATGTTTGTAATGGTCAGTTATTGTTTGGAGTAAAACTAGGTCAATTATTGTTGGTTCAAAAAGAGGTAAAAATTATGTCTGGATTAATTCCAAAAGCTTCTCCCCACCTCCTCCCCCCTCCCCATTTTGTACTATGCAAATAATACAAAAGATGTGTTTTCCCACTGATTGGCAGTCCACTGTAGGATGTCTTCTCAAACCTTGATGATGGCGTCTCCTTGTTGCCAGCCCTAGATTAGAGGAGTTCCCTGATGATGATTTATATGTTTAACCTGCACACAGTGGATGGGGTACATGCCTGTGGAAGGAAGTCAATGAGGTGCCTGCTCCACGGTTGCTTATATGAGAGCTCAGGCACCAAGATCCCCATGCCAGGATGGGGATCATACGTTGTGGTGCTGAGATAGAGCAAAACTAAACCAAGGTGAAAAGGAATAATCAACTTTTTAATGACCTCCTTCAAAACATGTTCCTTACAATGCCTTGTCTCAATTTATTATTTTCACAGGTTTTGTTACTTTGGAGCCACAAGCATGTGATATGTTATCTGGGTTGTCTTGCTGTTTATAACTCTTCTACCTGTCTCTCAAGACTGTTTTGCATCTTTGTGCAGGAGAACAAATCCCGAAGTGCTGGGCAAACCTCACACAATCAATCCCTGGAAGTATGTGATCGTGTGTTTATGTATCCTTCACATGTGACTAAGGACCAAATTGTCACCCCATCCTGTTCTTTCGCACAGGTTTTAAGATACATATGCACATGCACTGTTGGGTAGAGCTTCCTTTCAGAGGAGTGTACGTATAGAGGAATCCTTGACTAAGACAGACTGAATAGCCATTTTGTCTGTTACTCTATCTGATATAACCAGTCCCAAATGCTACAAAGAACGACAGAAGAACTCTGCAGGATGCAGAGGCAGAATAATCCGGCTCCACAAAGATACCCTGATCCTACTCACTAATTGTCAGAGATTAGCTTAAGCCCTGAAGCACTAGGTTTAATATCCCTTCCAAAAGTTTTATTTTCTTTAATTATGATAACTCTGGATATCCATGATATTGATATAATATCCAATCTCTTGATGAATCTGGTGAAGTTTTTGGTCTCAACAACTTCCTTTGGCAATGAGTTTCACAATTTAATTACACGTAATATAAAAAGGCATTTCCTTTTATCAGTTTTGACTTGCCCACCTTTTAATTTCTGTGAATGCCTTGTTGTTCTTCCTTCCAGAGCCAGAGTGGAAGCCCCTGATCTTCTTTCCCTCTGCTGTATTATATGATAACATTAATTTGTAAAATGTTTTCATTTTGCCTCACATTCATCCTTTTACAAGGGGAAAAAACTCTGTTTTTCCAATTTCTCTTCATATGACCACATTTCCATTTCTGTCATTTTTCTGTGAACTCTCACCAAGTCTGTCTTATTGTTTTATGGGACACAGTGTCTGGTGCTGCAAGAAGTATCTGAAGTATGCTCTATCATTTTATATACATAAAGGCATTATGATGTTTTCCATGCTGTTTCCATCCTCTCCTCTATGCTTCTACAGCATCTGAATGCTGTTAGGGTTTTTTTTTGGACCACGAGCATACTCTTAGTGTGCTGTCTGCAGTGGTACCTACATTTTCCTGCTGAACTGAGACATTGTATAGACGCTAATGCCTTGTAAGAGTAATTTAATTTTTATCCTCTGATGTGCTTTACTGCATATTTATCAGTGATACTTGCAGCTAATTTAGAGCTGTCTGTTCCTGACTAACTGAAGTGATTTTGGATGGGGTCCAGTCTCCATAAGTAAGGTGCTTAACTTGAGGCTGAATTGTAGGCCCTTAGTGAGACAGCTCTGCCCAGATAAGAGCCCAGTTTTCCTTCCTCAGCTGACGGAAAGAGGTAAATGATGTGAATGCCTCTGAAGCAAGACCTTGTCTGCCTAATCTAAGCACTTAAATTTAGATGTGAATTAGGATTCTTCCTTTCTGTGTATTTTGGTATGTTAATGTCCACTACCCATTACTTATCCTCCAAACATATTGATAGAAAGCCTTAGAATGAGACTTGGCTTCACCTCACCAGCAAATTTTGGCTTTTAAAGAAGATGCTAGAAACGTCTCAGTAGAAACCTATGGATTACAAAATAAATCCATAGCTATTTAATCCACAGAGTTGCTATAGAGGGAATTTAGAGAGAGAACTGGGTTGTGTGCTAACCCAGAGAGCAGTGGGAGGAAGTGGGGCTTTTCTTCACCCTTCGTGCTTCCCACAGAACAGCTCATAATGTGCCCTGCAAGGGTGAGGGATGAGGGATGCTAATCTGCTGCTGGCCAGGACAGTTTATGCTACGACAGCATCTGCTGTTGGAAGTCAAGTTCACAACCCCATTTGTATTATTCATTCTGTAACTCAAAAGAAGATTCCAGACACAAGGAACGGGGCATAATCAAGCCAAGAAGAAAGAAACAGTGCAGCAAAAACACAGGAATATTAGAGAAGATGGAACATAGCAAGGGGTAAACGGGATATGTTTATATAGTCATAGAAAATAGACATTTTAGATGGATCTTTCTTCAATTTTTTCAGACTTATGTACAAAGACATAAGATCCATCCTACTGAGCTGCACGCCAAACCATTAGAATGTTTTCTAACCATGCACCTATCTATTATACTTTCTTACAGTATTTTAATTAAAACTTTTTATTGTATATACATTTATTAAACAAAATACTGCCTTAATGTTACCATTACCTTACATATACTTAGTTATTCCGTTTGTATTCTCTTATTTGATCCTTAGATTTACCCTCAACAAAGTGGTTTTTTTTCCTAAAACTTCAAGTAGGTTAACAGAAATGTAAAGCCACAGTTAAGAAAATCAATGCCTTAGGACACACAAATGCCAGCTGGTGGTGTGGAAATATCTTGGGTGGCCTAAGATCTGGCCAGCTGTGAATTTGGGGTTGTCTGCAAATATCTGGGAAGTTACGATGAACCTGTTTCTGACCAGATCTGGTGAGACTGACTTTTCATGCTCTTTATGCCACTGGCACATGAATGTCAGCATTTGTAATTGGAACCATTGCACAACATTGTGAGTGAAATTCTGAACTGTAACCTTTGGAAGCAGATGGCTTTCATCACATGCACCATGTCATATTGCAATAGTGGCTATGCTTTTCTATGCTGAATTCAATAATATATTGAATTATAAAAGATTGTTTACCTATTTAGTGGTTTAGCAACAATCAGGAAAAATTATGAAGTAAGGAACTATATCTCTGTTAAAAATATATTCCAATCTAGTCAGTAGAGAATTCTTTTATAGTTATTTGAGGGTACTGTCACCTCCAGTTTACTTCCAATTTTATCATTTTACTTGGGTTTTGAATACGCAAGTGCTCTCTTCCATTTTCTACACACAAATGCCCAGGCAGTTAGGTTGTTGCTTTAAAGTGTCATTTCCATGAAGTATCACTTGAAAAATCCTCATGACTTTAAATAAGTTGGAGAAATTTGTGCAAAAATATAAGGTCAAAAGAACCCTATATGGCAGATCCTTGTTTTCCTGCTTCAGAATGCTTCAAAGGACTTACTTATTTGCTTACCACCAAGGCTAAGAATATGTGTCAAAACTGCTTAAGATAGGGATCAGTTTGAATACATGTGACCTCAAACCTTCCAAGGTGTTTAGGTCTGGGAACACTTACAGTACATCTGTTATTATTTTGGTTCAGCTGAGTTTATTGTTTTAATCAGCAACATTTCAAGAGAGCTGGTATAAAAGAATTAGAAATACTAACTTGTTTTCCATGTTTACGTTTCTGCCATTATGCAACTTTCTTTCTCATGACTGAAGTTATGAGATGTCCTGAGTTGTGGCAAAGGAGCACGAAAAGTCAGGACAGAGTATCCTTTCTACAGATCTTTCTTTCCTAGATAGAAACTGTGAGGCTGCTGTAGGAGTTACTGGAGGAAATAGAAATGACTGTATTATACAGAAATGAAGATTACATGGGCATCATGGGCACCTCCTGCATGAATCTGTGGATAATTTAAAAGTTAGCTTCCATGTCCTCTCCTAAGTCTCGTATTGTGCCCCTTCCTCCAGGGAAGCTACTTCCCTGTTTGGATGAGTTGTAGGTAGGACTTTTCCTACATAGTATCGTGGTAACAATACAACCAAGAGAATAAAATTCAGTTTGTGTGAGTGATACAGAGAAGGAAGGCTTGGAGCTTCTGTTTTCTCCAGTTTGCAGCACCTGACCAAAGGAACGTAAAATGAAGCTTGCTGGGGCCAAATCAAAGCTATAAAAGTGAAAGCATTTTTGCAGGGAACGCGGTCTATAGAATGTATTGCACTGGCAGGAAGAGAATGCGTCCTGGCTTATAAAAATGAAGTATTATAAACCTAGTTAATATAACAACACTTTGGAAGGAATATCGACCATATGTGTGAGAGTACTGGCAGATCTTTAAAATTACAGCAGGACATTTGTGGGAGACATACTATTGCCTTTGCTTACAGGAGTACTTCTCCTTGTCTCCTGTAAGAATGTTGCTCACAGTTGGAGACAAAATACTGCGCCAGCAGGACTGAAAGTCAGTTCCAGTACAGAAAGCATTGTTCTTCCTCTCATGGTGATCCTTCTTCATGAAGGAATTAATCAATAAAGACCTTTGTGCATTTTACATGGCACTGATTCTCCTTCATGGAACAAAGTTCAAAGCTGTGGTCTCCCCTGCAGTCCCATCATACATCTATGAGCATCAGAGAGACCTCTTGATGGCTCAGTGGTGCACCCGGAGCATCCCGCAGGCAGAAAGACTTGCAGGTAGATTCTTGACTGCTGAAGGACAGATTTCTCAGTGGTTTGACCCCAATTATCAAGCTCTTTGCTTCTGGTCAGATAGAAGGGAAACTGGGCTGAAAATACAGTGGGGAAAATCCTGACCCCACTTACACAGAAAAGTCCTATTGATTTTCTCACTGGGGAAATTCTTATCTCAGTAAAGACACAATATGATTATCTATACAAAAACAGGGGAAAAAAAGAAAAAAAGATGAGTGTGCTACTCACCAGCTATCTGTAACTAAAAGGATGATGAAAGAGAACACTCATCCCTTTTTATTTCACTTTTTCTAATTTTTCTCAGCACTTAGGTCCAAGTAAAAAAAGTATTTTATAAATATCTGCTAAAGCAGAGAGGAGACAATGAGTTCTTGTCAATGAGCTTGTGGAAATCCTAACACAGTTGACAGGCATGTTTCTCAACTGTGCCACATATTCCTCTCACAAATTTATCAACTTAAAACTAGTTAGGAAGTTAAGTCCCCTACCCCTAAAGGCTGTACACTGATGGCTGATTACCATAAATTTTCCATGACAGTAATTAATCAGAAAATAACCTCACAATAATTCACCAGAACCAGTGTAAAAACAAATACAGCTTTTCCCTACTCATTTCATGCAATGGACATTTTGAGCTTCTGTGTTTCTTATTACGTCTGTTCCCCATGCCTGCCCACTCTCCCCCCTCACCTCAGTAGATTATGGTACTTTAAATTATCTCTTTTGTTCTTTGAGATCATTCACTTCAAATATTTGTAGATTTTGTTTAAACTTCAATCCACCATTCAGCCAAGCTATCTACTTATAATGTTTCCTCATAAATTAATTTCTCTGGCCCTGCCATTCCTTACTTTGCTTTCTGCCCAGCAGCTCCTTTGCTTTTTTTTCTGGTTCATCAAGAGGCAAAAATATGAAGGAGCTAGGATAGAAGGGCTGGGGCAGGCTGGCGGCTCTTCCTGTCTCTTCTGGATCTATCTCAGGCTCATATGTTGAGCTAGGTGAATAGGGAATTTTTTAAATTTTCAGTTTAGTGATCAAGCGATAATAAATAAATAAAAATTTGTAACCTCGAACCAAGATTTTTGAAATTTCTTTGCTGCCAAAAACTTTCCTTTTCAGAACAGTTTCAGGTCAGAGAATATTGATTTCTGAATTTTTGTTACTTTCATGTTTTCATAACTACAGATAAGTTGAAGTACACTAACGGTAACCTGCCTACTTCACAAAGAGACACAGAGACATGTTGACTTGCTTTCGCTGCTGTCCATAAAGTGTTTTGAGGCCCACAGCTTCTGCAGCTGGGGCAGTGGTGCTGTGCTCAGGTGGACGATGGCAAGTGTTCTGGGATAGAGTATTACCATGCTGATTTACAGACCAGTTATACATACATTTCATAGTTCAGGTAAGACATCCAAGAGAATGCAGCTTCAGAATATAGTGCAAGCTTTAACTTTATAGTCAAGCTTAGAGAAATGTTTGTGTTGTTGCACAGAAAATATGTATTTTACTTAACCTTTAATCCCATTTTACTGGATATAATTTCAGATAACTGTACTACTCCAGAATACTGAATCTGGAAAACATTCAGTGCAGAAACTACTTTGAGCACAGTAAATCTTCCAATTCTGCTTCATTTCAGTCTTTACTCCTGGGAAACCTGTCCACTTTGCTGTTTTTACTGGTGCTAGGTTCTGAGCTATGTGCAAGGGGATTTCACAGAAAATAAAAAAGTGATTTTTTTTTCTATTAAAAAAAGACTTGTGGCTTAAAATGTTTAAAAGGAATATTCTATTTCTCTGTCTTTTCTCATAATTTACATTATAAAAATTCTGGATTCCCTAGACTTGAACACCTAATTCTTCTAGGCAAATATTTTTCTTATTCTACTTCTGCTTTTAGCATCCAAGTTCCTCAAATTTCTCAATTCATCCAAGCTAAGATTTAGGAATTTCATGATACTTTCTTGTCTGGAACTGAAACTATTCAGGATCTTACATGGGTTCAAAAACCTGTACAGAGATCAAAACAGTAGTGCGGTTTTCCCAACCTCAAAAATTTAACGTGCAGTACTGTGAGACCATTGCCATCTTATTGTAGCAAAGCAAGAAAGTTTAAAAGGTCTTGGGATATCTGTGTCTCTTCGATACTTTCGGAATTAAAAAAAAAAAATTAGATTGAGGACATGCTAAAACTACTTTTTTTTTTTTTTTTTTCCCTTCCCCCCCAATAAGGAAGGAACTGCACAGTGTTATGGGTTTNATCCAGCCTGGCCTTGAACACTTCCAGGGATGGGGCATCCACAACTGCTCTGGACAACCTGTTCCACTGCCTCACCACCCTCACAGTAAAGAATTTCTTTCTAATATCTAATCTAAATCTTCCCTCTTCCAATTTAAAACTGCTACCCCTTGTCCTGTCATTATTCTCCCTGATAAAGAGTCACTCCCCACCTTTCCTGTAGGCCCCCCTTAGGTACTGGAAGGCTGCTATAAGGTCTCCATGGAGCCTTTTCTTCTCCAGGCTGAACAACCCCAAATCTCTCAGCCTGTCTTCAACCCCAAATCTCTTCAGCCTATCTCCAGTCCTCTGATCATCTTTGTGGCTCTCGTCTGGACTCATTCCAACAGGTCCACGTACTTCTTGTGCTGAGGACTCCAGAGCTGCACGCGGTACTCTAGGTGGTGTCTCACCAGAGCAGAGTAGA
>VXBO01000187.1:130310-148659 GCA_013400135.1 Rhinoptilus africanus | reverse complement strand
CAGGCTAAAACTTCTTTTTTTTTTTTTTTTTTTTTCCCCCAGTAAAGTAGGAATTGCGCACTGTTCTGGATCTCAATAGCAAAGCACTCAGCACAGCAGCAGATACCACAAGCTGCAGAACTGTGCTACAGTATTTGGGGCCAAAGACTATGCATGGCTGTGGATAAGGAATGGGACACTTGGAAAGTCTTCTGTATTACGTTGAGTTACTGAAGATTGGGTGGATTGTTGCATATTTTAAGGTTCCTGTCTGAGGTAGGTTTCTGATTCATTATGATAGAACCATTAATAATGAAGAAGGAGAAAGGATATAAACTAAAAAGGAAGAGTTTGAGAAAATAAAGGAAGCAAAAGAACATGNTGTCTCACCAGAGCAGAGTAGAGGGGTAGAATCACCTCCCTTGACCTTCTGGCCACGTTTCAGATTTCAGAGATGGAATTTTTTCTAAACAGGAAAGAAAAAGTAGCAGCTTTTAAAGCCTTTTAAAGAGAGAAAAACTCCACAATAATTACATTCACTTATAGATAAAAATGTCAGAGATGGTAGTAAAAAGGCAAAAAAAATTATTAAATGTTTCTATTCTCTACTGGATAAAGCCACAGGCATTTGCATCATATGTGGATGATAATTTTTTTGCTTTAATGACTGAAGACTATTTTAAACTACAGAAGCTGAAATTAGACATTTGGAAATATCTAACTTTAAAGAGAACTCCCTGAAATATTACTACTGATTTTTTAAAAATTTTGTAATGATAGGGAAGTTTTGGAGGGATGGATGAAAATTTATTTTGTATCACATATTTCTAGATGTACTGGCCTGACACTGATCCCAAGAATAAGTAGAACTGGACTTCAGAAAGGAAAACTTGTGTATGTGTCAATCACAATGAGTTTATGGATAACTGGTCAAACATCACTGCTATAAGACACTTCTATTCTACAAGGAATTTGATGTGATGTCACACTGAATTTTGATGGAAAAAAAACCCAAGAAAAAGATAAAACAGTTCATTAAGCGTTACTGGAAACAGGCAAATCATCATTAGTGTATGTGTTTATCCCTGCAGAGCCCTGCAGAGATAAGTCCTTGGCCTTCTTTCATTTAAAACTCTTACTTGTAGCTTGAATGAAGATCTAAAACTACTCTTAAAAAAACCAGATGGAAAGTGGATGAAGATCAGGGTAGAGCTAAATAATTGTGCTGAGATATCACTGGGGATGGGGTTTGTCTTATGTCCCATCGTTATCAGCAATAATGTCAGGTGTGTAATCTATATTGGTTGTACAGTCCTATGGAGTCAAAGGAGAGTTATTGGCACCTCCAGGGGACAATCCATCCCATGTCATTATCTAAAACAGATGTGAGGAGGTGTCCTCTGCAAGTAGCTATGACTTTCCAACGGCCCAAAAAGGAACCTATGTGGGTAGCGTAAACAAAAGGCCAGACTTCAGGTTGGTTAAAGGTAGGTGAGATGGATCTTACCCTGATACAGGCTTATCTGTATCACTTAGTAAATCAAGCACAAACAAATAATATGGCCTTAATATGACCAGCTGTAATGTTACATATATAAAAACAAAATATCAGCTCTTATAGAAGAGAAGCAACTGTATTCTGTAAAGAAGGCACTCTAAAGGACTTAAGGGTCATGGTCATTTAAATAAATGAAATTACAGACAAAACAGCAATGTGCTAACGTGTTTTCAGAAAGAGTCAGGAAGGGACAACTTTTTCACTTCTATAGCTGGCTCTGATGTGATTGATATTGGGATGTACAGCTCAGTTCTGGTGTCTAGTCTTCAAGAAGTATTTTGAAAAATTGGAGAGGCAAAAGCTGCAAGAAAGGTTAGAGGATTATAGAACAATTTAAGAAGTGCAATTTATTCAGCTCACTAGATATAGCCTATCATCATGGCTTGCTCATAGTCTTTTACATACCCAGATTGTGAAAAACAGATCTGATGATAATAATTCAGAGTAACATTCATACAGTATGAATAAGGTGGTAAAAAGTGAAGTAAAACAAGTTCAGTTAAATCTTTAGGTTCTTGTCATTAGCAGTGAGATAAATTAACTTTCAGAGGAGTTTGGCAGGCATTCTCCAGGGCAGGAAACATTGTTTTATTCCAAGGCTGGAGATATATATGCTTGATTTGATGTAGAAATGATATTTATGCAATCATGCTAATTGTGTTTGTCTGTTTGCTAGGGTGTTCCCTGCACAATTTTGAACCTATTGGGTGATTTCTGTCCCTTTGACAGGAAGGCAGCGTTCTCACAGACAGCAGTCATTTCTATGAATGATGTGAAAAGAAGGCAGCCTGAAAGAGATGTGCCATGACTTGGCAGTGTGTGTCCACATATTTTTACCTCCAAAGAATCCACATGGTTGTTAATTTCTCTCACTGCTAAAACTGTGGATGATAAGTCTGGAGTGAATGTGTTTAGTTTGAGTTTCGATCACTTGATTCCTACTGAGATTATCACTCTAAATAGAGTGCATTCTTAAGAGAAAAACTCTCATCAGAGTTCAGATGTGTTAAAGATACCTAACTAATCAATCAATCAGCTAGGAGTAACAGGAAACCTGTTTCACCCATTCTGGTACTCACGGAATGACCTCTTTTAAGTAACAGAGTCTAACTCCACTGCAACTATTAGAAATGAAGTTAATCATAGAAATGGGAAGACATATGACATATATTAAGGAGATGGATGATCACAGAGGTATTTTGTGTCCATAATATCTCCAAGTAGTAAGCAAACATGGGCTTTCCTGTTTATTCATGAACAAAAGCACATGTTATTCTGCTTGGCATAGTGACTTCAGTATTTTCTAGGTCTTTTTGGCCTTCAGTAGTCAAGCAATTAGAGGGTAAGCTCCAGAGCAGCTTGTTGGATGAAGTGGTCTGTGATTGCTTAGCCTTTTAATATTATTATTATGATTGGGGAAATCCTCCACAGTTCACCCATCATTAGTAAACCAGACCAAAGAGTGAAAGGACTGCAGATTATAGCGTGGCCACAGGACTAGTTGGTTCATTGGGATGGTTCTGCAATGTGATGATAGTTAGGTAAAAGGTTTGCTTTATTCCTCATGCTATGAACAGGCAGATTCAGGATTGTTTTGGTACGACAGGCACTACTATATAATTTTCTCTTATTTGTCAAAATCCATCAGTGAACTGTGGGGATGCTTTTGGTTTGTGAAAGAGAAGAGTGCAAGGGGACAAGGCATTACTGTCTGAGATCACCAGATGATTATGCCTTGTTAAGCCTGGTGGTTGTCTGTCTTATCCTCTAAGGGTGTGACAAAAAATTGAATCTTTTTGCAACGTTAATAAATTTCAGTAGGTAATTTCTTGGGTAGAATGGACATAAGACTGCAAATTTCATCAGAGCTGGAATTTCTTAGGTCCTCTGTGTTCAGTCTAGTAACTACCTGTGTGAACTCAGCACTGCTATGTGGAAATGGGTGCCAAAATATTCTGCTGATTTGCCTATGAGTGTATGAAAATTGTCAAGAGCCTGGCTGGGCAAAACCTTTTGGAAAGGGATGACTTTTTCTATGGAAGCTCTCTGGGCAATGGGGCAAAGGTTGATCAACCCTTGGTTGCTTTAATTCTTCTCCTGATGGGTTATATGGACAGTCAGAAGATTCAGCTAAGAAAAAAAAAAGAGAAAAAATTGAAGGAGACGGGAAAGGCCTGAGGATTGGGTGAAGATAGGGAAGAAGCCAAGCAAAAAAAAGTAATGTACATGTAAGGACTGTGGCTAGAAAAAAGATGGCACAACTGGGAACTTCCTTTCTTCCTGCCAATGCCTAGCTGCTGTCACAGCACTTTTGTGCTACTGACAGGAGGGATAATTTAATGCAAACAACTTTTGTTGGAAGATCAGATCAGCACGTCACTAGTTTGGGAGTGGTACACTGAAAATTTGGCCTGAAACTCCCTTTTCACATGTTTCCTATGTTGTGTAATATGCTTTGTAGTACTAGCCAAAGATCTAGGGCTCTGCATGTATACCATCACGAAACCATACTGATTCATATCAGGGATTCATGAATGCAGACATATTTTATATATACACGTATCTTTCCTGTAAATGAGTCAATTACACACTTCCTTTTAGATGCACAATGTTGTTCTCAGAGAGTGAGTGTGCCCCCAATTCTATGTACACTGGTTGCACATTTGCTAGTTACTGTATTGAAAACTGTATTTGAAAAACACAGTGTAAAAGCAACACGATTCTTGATCAGAGTTAAGATTTTGGCAGTGAAATCACAGATGAGATGGTAGTAAGTACAGGACAGTGGCACTCAGCATCTTCTCTGCTTCTCTTTTCATCGAAATAACTTCAAGGCCGGGTGTGCTCTCTGGTTTTGGCGCAAGTGGAGGGACATTTCTGTTTTTTTGATGTTGACCTTTTACTGCACTGCACAAATAACCTCCCTTTCCTTATTTTCTAGGTAGCTGGGACAGCTGAACATACTACAAAGGTTAATAAGAAAACTCCTTTAAGACCAGAGGCTGCTGAGGAAAGATTCTCCAAGAAACATTTCTCATCACTGCAGTGTCCATGAGCTAGTAAATTACAATAAAGGTATAATTAATTTGACTTCATCTACATAAACAAGCTGTGTTGGTCTTTGAAGATCGAGTATGTCTTGAATAGGTTCAACTCACAATAATTCCGCTGAAAACATTAGATTAATTAATCTTATTTAAAAATCAGTGAAACAGAAGTTAATTAAAATGTAAACAATGGGCTGCATTGTTACTGACAATGTCAGAAAAAAGAACCTTTGAAATTCTTTGTGTAATGGATTTTACCTGACTGCCCTCGGAGGAGAGAGCGGTTTTGCAACAGATCACGTTACTGAACTAACCTTTCTTTCACTTTTAAATGAAATATATTCTTTGCTTCTCCCAGTGCAGTGCAGCTGCACAAACTGGAGCCAGTCAAAGGCTGTCAGAGCCTTGTTTACCAGGGAGGTACCAGCTACTGGGAGGCTGCTAGACACGAAACACTGCGGAGAGCGGCTGGAATCCCTGAAGCAACCAGAACGTGGTGTGTCTGAGAGCACCAGGAAGAGAGAAACAGATGACCTGGAAAGTCAGAAGGCATAAAAAAATGTCAGTCAGTGAGAAATGATTAACACCCCAGCCAGTTTATGCCAAGGACAGAGGGTTCTCTCATACATTCTTGTGCAGTCCTGGCTGTCAGCTGAAACATGCCAAGGAACAGGAGCAATCCTGTGTAGGATCCAGCATTAACTGAACTGAGTAAAAAGATTCTGGGGGTTAGGATTGAGCCCCCATTAATGGATTTGGGGGGTTGAAAAATCCACAGCATTTCCCTTGGTCTGTGTTTTTGTCTTTTTCAGGGTTAATCTTGTTATTCCTGCTCTTAGAGGAAAAAAGAGAAAAAAGAAAAAAAAAAAAGAGAAAAAGTGTGCCAAATAGGTGGGGCAAAAAATTCTGGAATTTATAAGCCTGAGGGAGAGAAAAGAACCTTGCCAAATTGTCTTCCTGCCTCACCAAGGAATTAGTAAATATGTGTCTTCTAATTCAGTATAAATTCAAAATACCTATGAAGGCAACAAAAGTCATATTTAAAAAAAAAAGCCCTACAGCAGTAAAAATAACATATGACCAGTCATGAGGATAACAATGGATTTTATGTTTGGCTCCTTCCTTTGTGGTAGCTAGTAAGTCAACATAGATTAGCAGGCTATGTTACGCATATTACCTGAAATGCTCTTCTGGCCCACATCAAAAGCTGTGAGGGAAAAAATGCAAGTGGCTGTTGTTGTTCTTCACATAGAAAAGTGGGGTTTTCAGTAAAGACATAAATGGATTCACGGAACAGTTCTATTCCCCAGTGTTTTACTAATGATGATGTTTTGAAACTGCAAGTAAGAAATCAGCCTTAGGGACTTTCTGCAGCAAAAACATGTCATTATATGCAAGAAACAGTATGTTCTCATAAACTATTTTTTCTCTGATACACACACTGACATCACTTGTTTGTTTACATTCTGTTGTTTCAAGGTACAATGTGTAAATGAATTAATAATAATAAACAATTATTCTCATCAAAGCATCGCTATCACTTTTTAAATTAATCTGCTGCACTGGAATGAAAGCAAACAGTGGAGAAATTCAGTGGCTTCTTGAACTAAACTCTAATCCTCAGGATTATGTGGTTGAAAATGACATTTTGCTCTCACCATAAGCTGTCGCAGTCAACACGGCATTACTGACCCAACTATAATTGAGAGAGTGAGACAACAAGCATAAAAGCCCATTCATTCCTAGACCTTGAGTGACTATAGCAAGCAGAGCAATTGTGTAAGTAAATACTAAAACACAGCCAACTTCCTGCCAGTTCTGTGAAACCTAAGTCACAATTTGGTCCTGTCACACTTGTACCCTTTTTGTTTGCATTCCTGAAAAAATTCCTGTAACCAGTTCTTGTTAGCACACGTGTCAGGAAGAGGTTTGATTTGGATGTGAAGGTAAGTGGGCAAGACTTCTCATCAAGATGGCTCTGGCCTTAGTGTCCCTTGCTGACAGCCAGCCATGATTTGGACTCAGGGCATCAGTGGTGTTAAGATTGTTGGAAAGAGAGTAGGGTACAGCTCAGACTGACTGCCCATATCTAAATGACAATGCAACACAAACTACGGTGATAAGAAAAGGTGGGCAGGCTTTTCAAAGAGGATTCACAAGGTAATAGAAACACATTTTATCACTGCAGAATGTGGCATGAGGAATATACAGCACGGACATATACTAAGAGGAAACATTCAGCCTGCCTGAAGGACCAGCTCTATGCCTCACAGAAAGAAAGGTTTTTTTGGATGTCCGCTGGCAATCCCAAAGTTGTAGTGCCAAAGATGACTCATCAAATCTTTTCTATTTCGAGGAAGAAATGTCTTCTTTTCAAGACAGAATATACGGTTCATTCTTTCCTGAAAGGAAGAGTAGATTTGCACAGTGCA
Organism: Rhinoptilus africanus; assembly: GCA_013400135.1. Taxonomy (NCBI): domain Eukaryota; kingdom Metazoa; phylum Chordata; class Aves; order Charadriiformes; family Glareolidae; genus Rhinoptilus; species Rhinoptilus africanus. The sequence goes on along the minus strand of VXBO01000187.1, from coordinate 141,643 downwards.
TTTATTAGTTTATGGACCATCTGCATCTGTGGAAGAACAGTGAGAAGAAATAGAGTGTGCGGAGCTTGCTCTGGATCACCTAAAGCCTGACCTCTTTTGTAAAGAAAGTAGATGAGGGAGGAAGAGCGCATGTTTGATATTAAATAAAAATAAACTAAAATAATATTTGGCAAAGAGAAGCACAGCCCAGCTCTCTTACTGTTAGCTGATCACTGCAAAACAAGGTTGTCTTACTCTTAACTATTGATTTTTTTTGTCCAAAACAATTTATTTTCCATCCTAATTCTGCAGGTATGTATGTATTTAGTAAACTTTGCTTTGACTGAATTACAGCTCACTATTTGTGATAGCAAATTGAAAAAGACTTGCAAGTACCGGTTCTTTAAGAAAGGACTTGCCCTTTATATTTGCATGCAGAGCTTAACACAACAGGGTTCAGGATATGAGCAGTACCTCTGCGGCAATCCAAGTGATAACCTTATTAAATAGAGAGAAGAGAAGTGAATGGAAAGCATTACAAAATACCAACAAGCTATGTTCAGACATAGAATTTTACATTCTTTTTACAATATTAAAGGAAAAGTGTATCAGGCATCATTACAAGTATTAAACATTAAATACAGTTTTTATAATTTCCTTCAAATGCACTGATCAGGAGAGCAGACAAAAATGGGAGCAAGGAGCTTTCTTCATTTTTCAAAGGGCAGAAGAACCAACAGTTCTGCAGGTGGTAGAGGGTGGTAAGTACATCTCAATCTCAAAGTCCCTTGAGGACCATAAATGACTTTTTTTCAGTCAACAGCCAAACAGAAAAACAAACAGGAGGTTGATTTTATTTAAAAAAGAAATCTTCATTTATACTCACGATAAAAAAGCATAAACCCTTTTCTCAGTGGGCTACAACACTTGATACCAAATGCAATTGTCTTATTCTTTGAAAACTTATTTTATTTAACTCAAACTTAATACAAGTGAAATGGAAGAAGAATTGTCTCCTTTTATAATGATGTATTTAGAGGTTTTTTTTTTCTTTTCTTAGGGTTTACTATTTTGTAATTTCAACTCAAATTTGGAAAATCTTTTGGTCAATCCTAAACTAATTTTCTGTAAAGGAATAAATTACACCAAAATCATCGCTTTGTCTTTGTTTCAGCTCTGCGAGAGCTTTTCAACTCTTTTTTTGTTCAGCTGACCTGACAACATCCAGTGAAAAATCCTGGATGAGTGAGCTATTTTACTGTCATTTCTGTAGCTAATAGAGAGAATGAAAGTTAGTTATGCAGATCTGACTTATGGTCTTGCCATGTGATCAAGTATAAATAACGATAAGACTGCTGGAGAGAGGCTTTTGGCTTTAGATCATATACCTGACACAGACTATTCCAACCTTTTAAAATGGGCTTTTATTCTCATGTAGAAATGTTTTCCCTGTAAGACTTCTGGCTCTGGTCCAGAAAGAATCAGAAATGAGACATGCAAGAGAAAGAAATGTCCTGAACACTCCAAAGTATCAGATGAAGACTAGTTTCAGAGCAGATTAAAAGATGGATGAATTTTCCATGTATGGATGATCAGGACACCAGATGGGGATTGCATTTCTAACTTGGGTGAACCAAAAGGAATGCGTCCTAAATACGGATTGTATATCGAGTACAACACCAGGCCCTGAGTAGGATGCATAATGTGCATGTAAAAGGAATGAAATATATCTTAGAAATATAAGGCCAAGGCACAGTCTCTCAATAGATTCAATCATGTGCAAATCCCTAAGTGAAAACCAAGCAATCGTGAAGCATAAAAATATCTGGCACCCCAGTTGTTAACATGCAAGTTGGGAGCCAGACTAGGATTTCATTGCCGCAGCTACACAGATTGTTCTATTTCTCTGTTCTTGCTTTTGTTCCAGTTCTTCTCTTGTCATTACCAAAAGTTCTCCCTGTCTATTCTGCCATCCCTTTTCATATAACAGTCATGTGAGGGACAGCTCCTGCTTTTAAAGGTTTTTGTGATGATTTGGATAACTTGTCAATTCTGCTTCACATAGGAGANCTCTTTTGTAAAGAAAGTAGATGAAGGAGGAAGAGCGCATGTTTGAGATTTAAATGCATGAAGCCTAAAAGTTTCCTAAAGCAAGTTATACATAAAAGGACTTTTTCCCATCCACTGTGGTGAAGATAAAAAAATAATTTCTTGTGGATGATATATCTTAGAAGAGATTTATGTGCATGGCCAGGCTAAATTCTGAGAAAGCAACAATAAGACAAGACATGGTTTATACTGACTGGTCTTCTAGCCCTTCAAACGGCTGCAGAATAATTTTCTTTAACTGAATTCAACAAGGTTTCCCTTCCTCTGAGTTCTCGGGAAATTTCATTAGTGATGGCAGACACATGTGTGAAGTCTTCTGCTTAAAGATTCATAGTTTAACCCTGGCTTTACTGCTAACTGAGCAGGGCAGGTATGTTAAGCAATGTATATACCTATATTAAAATAATAAGTATTCATATATAGGTATAACGTGTATGGTTCAATGTCATTTTTGACATGTATAATGTGGATAATTACAGAGGGACAGAGTGTGCTCTCAACAGGCTCACACATTGTACCAAACTGTATAGAGTGGTAGATATGCTGGAGAGTAGGCCTGCTGTTCAGTGGGATCTTGACGTGTTGGAGAAATGGACTTACAAGAACCTCATGAGTTAAACAAAAGAAAATGCTAAGCCTTGCATCTAGGAGGGAATAAGCCCATGCAACAATTCAGGCTGGGGACCAGCTGGCTAGCTTTGCAGAAAAGGACCCAGAGGTCCTGGTGGAAAATAAATTGAACATAAGCCAGCAGTATGCCCTTGCAGCACAGAAGGCCAACAGCATCCTAGGCAGTATAAGTAAGACTGTAGCCAGCAGACTGAGGAAAGTCATCATTCTGCTCTATTTGGCACTTTTGAGACCCCCATCTGGAGTTCTCTGTCTGAGTAGTCCAGGACAAGAAAGACTCCAGCAAATTGGAGTGAGTCCATCGGATGCCACCAAGATGGGAGAGGGCTGGAGAAAGGACATACAGGTTGTGGCTGAGGGAAAAGGGCTTGTTCAGCCTTAAGAAGAGAAGGCAAAAAGGAGACCTCACTGCAGTGTTCAACTACTTCATGTAGACATGTACCTGGGCTCTGTTTTGGGGTACATATTGAGAGGACGAGGCACAACAGACATCAGTTGCAATACAGGAAAATTCATGTTGGATGTTAGGAAAATAATATCCTTATGAGGGTGGTCACACAGGCTGCACAGAGAGGCTGTGAACCCTTTATCTTTGAAAGTGTTCAGGGCTCAATTGGACACAACCCTAAGGAATCTGATCTGTTTGACCCTACTTAGAGAAAGGAGTTGGATTAGGTGACATTCGGAGGTCTCTTCCAACCTAAATTATTTTGTTGATGTCTGATTCTGTGATTATACAGTGTTACACAGGTTGCTTAGTGTGGACTTGAAATGCAGAAGTCCCTCCTGGATCTCAGTAAGAAATAAAGGCTTGTGCCAAAAGCTTACACTGAACAAAGTCCTATATTAAGCTCAGATCTATGTATATATACCTGCCTTTAATAATAGTTATAGAGATATTAATGACATTTATACAAGATATAGTATATGTCCACTCGTGATATAAAAAGAGGCTGTTTCAATTCTGAGAGAACTCTTGTGATTAGTTACTCTATCTTAGATAACTAAAATAATATTTGGCAAAGAGAAGCACAGCCCAGCTCTCTTACTGTTAGCTGATCACTGCAAAACAAGGTTGTCTTACTCTTAACTATTGATTTTTTTTGTCCAAAACAATTTATTTTCCATCCTAATTCTGCAGGTATGTATGTATTTAGTAAACTTTGCTTTGACTGAATTACAGCTCACTATTTGTGATAGCAAATTGAAAAAGACTTGCAAGTACCGGTTCTTTAAGAAAGGACTTGCCCTTTNTTCTTTTCTTAGGGTTTACTATTTTGTAATTTCAACTCAAATTTGGAAAATCTTTTGGTCAATCCTAAACTAATTTTCTGTAAAGGAATAAATTACACCAAAATCATCGCTTTGTCTTTGTTTCAGCTCTGCGAGAGCTTTTCAACTCTTTTTTTGTTCAGCTGACCTGACAACATCCAGTGAAAAATCCTGGATGAGTGAGCTATTTTACTGTCATTTCTGTAGCTAATAGAGAGAATGAAAGTTAGTTATGCAGATCTGACTTATGGTCTTGCCATGTGATCAAGTATAAATAACGATAAGACTGCTGGAGAGAGGCTTTTGGCTTTAGATCATATACCTGACACAGACTATTCCAACCTTTTAAAATGGGCTTTTATTCTCATGTAGAAATGTTTTCCCTGTAAGACTTCTGGCTCTGGTCCAGAAAGAATCAGAAATGAGACATGCAAGAGAAAGAAATGTCCTGAACACTCCAAAGTATCAGATGAAGACTAGTTTCAGAGCAGATTAAAAGATGGATGAATTTTCCATGTATGGATGATCAGGACACCAGATGGGGATTGCATTTCTAACTTGGGTGAACCAAAAGGAATGCGTCCTAAATACGGATTGTATATCGAGTACAACACCAGGCCCTGAGTAGGATGCATAATGTGCATGTAAAAGGAATGAAATATATCTTAGAAATATAAGGCCAAGGCACAGTCTCTCAATAGATTCAATCATGTGCAAATCCCTAAGTGAAAACCAAGCAATCGTGAAGCATAAAAATATCTGGCACCCCAGTTGTTAACATGCAAGTTGGGAGCCAGACTAGGATTTCATTGCCGCAGCTACACAGATTGTTCTATTTCTCTGTTCTTGCTTTTGTTCCAGTTCTTGTCTTGTCATTACCAAAAGTTCTCCCTGTCTATTCTGCCATCCCTTTTCATATAACAGTCATGTGAGGGACAACTCCTGCTTTTAAAGGTTTTTGTGATGATTTGGATAACTTGTCAATTCTGCTTCACATAGGAGACATGCTGCATACCCTTGTCAAGAATCAGACTTCATGTGCACATTCTCTTTTATTTGTAGTCCTCATACCAGATTGAAATGTCAGGAGTGTTTAGAGACATCATTAAGTCTGGATGATTTTCCTTACACATATGCAAAAAGCTTATTATGATCCAGCATAAATTTGAATCTGAGAGGGAGCAATTTGGTGATGGTCACTCTTGTAGAACACCTCATGAGATCATTGGTTACATGACAAGGAGGTCTGGAAGCTGTTAAAGAGACGGTTTTTCACAGATCACACGAAGAGAAGCTTGAACAAGGACATGGAAGGGCAGTGAGTTGAGTGAGCAGGAGAGTGAGCAGGGACAGGAAGGGCCCTTGATTCTTTAAGAAGCTCCACTTCAGCTCAGATAGTAAGAGAAGAGTGAGAAAGAGGTGGGGAGTGGGTGTAGATATCCATTTATCCCACAGCTGCGTGGTTATTTCTCTAAGTAAGGAGTATTTGGTATCTGGCACTCCTTGAAGTCTCTGTGTCTGCTCCGTATGTCTGTAAATATAAAGCATTCGCCTATGTTTGAGGGCCTGGCATGGATGGGGCATGAGGGTGCCACTTCTGTAAGGAGTTGACAATCACAGATCAGAAAAGCAGGGAGGTCCGTAAAACAGGGAGAAGGTGGCATGCAGATCTGCTTTGGTAGGACTTTGATATAGCAAGTGCCTGGCACAGAAAGCTCTTCCTGGCCTCTGTGCCTGAATGGTAGCACTTTGGGACCAAAGTATGGGAAGGTGAGAATGATGAAAAAAAGCGCAGCCTTTTAAGGTGATTGTGTGTACGTGGAAATTGCGTTAGTGTCATATGATCTGAAGCGTGCATGCAATGGTAGGTGGGTTTAGAGGAAACTCCTGTGAGTCCCATCAGTCCTGCTGCTAAAACCATGCCTGTCTGCAAGAACATCAATTTTTATTTGGAATGACAAATAGAGAAGGAAAGATTAGCTTCTGTGCGTCTCGGTACAGTGAAGGACCCATGGGCATCATGCACTGGAACAGAAAGTGACAACAGGACGTAGTTTTGGAAACAGAAATGGAAGACAAAATGCTTTTTCTATAAGGAGGTAGCATAGGAGAAGATAGCCTAAGCATAAGGAGATAGCCTGCATTAGTAGGGACACTGGAAACATCCTAGGGTGTAGATTGTGAATTTTTCCTGGGTTTGTTAGTACAAAATGAGACAATGGGTAAATGCTGAGGGCTGAGAGAGAGCATAGATGTGATGGCTGAAGAAACTCAGTGCCTATCATTCCCAAAAGAAATGAGGGACGAGTGCAAGAGGAGAATGTCAGCACTCCGCTGAAGGAAAAGAGGCAAAGGAGAGCGAGAAGTGCTGTTAAGCTTACAGTAGCTTCCACTGGATGGAAAAAATCCCCAAAGAGGTGTGATTCCTCTTCTGGGGAAAATCCTGAGAAAAGACTATAAATTTTCCTTCAGTCTCTAGCTTTGGGTGAGCCAGCTTCTCTGTATCTGAACTTGAGTGGGCTAGGGGAAGAAGTGCAGCAGCTGGAAATGAGAAGGTATTTTGTGTAAAGGATGGGTGGAACTCGATCCAGACAGGGATACCACAATGCCAGGGTGCTCTGCAGAGAAAAGCAATTGTTTTGCAGCTGCCCAAGTGAGTCAGAAATAGGGGTCTGATCTGAACTTACCCTCCATGGTATCTGTGCTGCAGAATTGCCTAATAGAAGATTTGTGTGATACACTTGAGAATGGACCCGTAATACATTCCTAAAAGTAAAACCCTTAGTCTCAGGGCATGTGGACTTCTCCATATATACCAACTTGCTTGTAAACAAGCATTGTCCACGTAAGGGATCTCCCTGTCATTTACACTGTGAATAAAGCAAAATGAATTATGAGGGTCAAGGATGAGTTAAATCAAATTAAAATCTGAATCCACATGCCTTCCTCAAACTCTTCCTACAGCCTTAACTTTCTGGAGCTAGCTGGCTATCACATGCCAGTCAGACACTTTCCAGCATGAGTCACTCTGGTTTCCAAATTTGCCTTTCCCAAATAAAAATGAAAAATTCCAAATGCCTTACATTTTTCTATAGAAAAAGGCGATGGAACATCAAGTGCATATAGTCGAAGAATTGTTTTCTATTTCCTTTTACATCCCTAGTCTAGACAAGAGGTACTATGATGAACCTTGGCTTTGCTGCCAATACCAACAGCACTTTGTGGTCTCGTTACCTCACATCTGGCTAATTCCCAAGGACAGTCATAGCTAACGAGTAGCCCTTTCAATGGTCATTCCAGCAATTCATTTGGGCTACCCTTTCAAACAGCATGGAGAATTCTTAAGAGAGAAGGTCTTTTGTACTGAGTAATGTTTCACTTGCTGCGCTTAAACGAGAAGGGCAGTCAGGTTGTAAAGATTTATATAAATGAGAGCATTGTACACTCAAAAGGAGATTGGTATGTTTGATCTCAGCTGTTATTGATTTACCTTTTCCACACGATAACATTCATTAGGCAGGATAAGTAAAGGCTGGTGTGTTCCATTTCAATTATCAACAGTTAAAATACAGACATTACACAGGGTGGAGCTTCAGTCTAGTTTCAATGGGCTGAAGTGTGAAAACATTTTCCTACCAAGCCATTACATGGGATGACTTATGACTTTTTTTGCATCCTTTCCTGTCTCCTCCCCAACCCACCCCTTTTTATTTTTTATGTCTTTTTCATTGTTGTTGAATATTTGTGTTTCTGGTCAAGGGAACTGTTCTACCACTTGAAATTTCCTGGTAACCTCACGACTGTTGTCACTCTCTTGTAATTTGTGAAGCACAACAGCGCTGATAAAGCAGTGATTGTTCTGCGTGACACCTCCAGGCACCACTGTTCCAAAAATTTTGTAGATTTATTAAAGCAACCTCCTGTATGTGACCCTGAGCAAGAACTGAACTAGAGGATGTCTAGATGTGCCTTCCCACTTCAGCTACTCTGACTGAGCCTCAGTAGAGGTGTCAATCTCCCCTCTTTACTTACAGTGTGGGTGCTGTATAAAGGTCTTATGCTGTGTTCTCCCAGAGCACCAAGTACTTTCAAAATACACTTCTCTTGTTTTAGAGGGAAAATAAGAATAACAATAAGTAAAATACTATCTCCTCAGAAGTAATTACTTTCTCACTACTGGCTTCACAGAAGCCCAGAGTGACTTACTCAGATTTAGATGCGTTACTGGAAATTTCCAGAGCAAAATGAGAAGAATACTGCCCCAAATATTTTGATTTTTCAGTTGAATGAGTGGATGTCTCTCCAAATATTCTTTTCTTCCATTGGCTAATGTTTTTAAAACATTAAGAATTTCCCATAATAAAACTTAAGCACTTTGCATTAGATGAATTGGTACAAAACACATATTCTTCTTTCTTATCTTGTTGCTGAAATGCCTGAATCTAAAATATATTTGAACATATCTGCAGGCACATTTGTGAAAAGACCCCATTAGCTTTAGATTCTTTATTTTCAGACTTGCTGAGTGTCCACAGCTTCTCTTAGTCTGCGTTGAAAAGATGAATATACACTTCAATAGAACACAATTTCTCAAACTTCAAAATATTTGAATATTTGAAAATGTTGAACTTTTATGTCCATGGCATATCTAAATTACTTTTATATTGTAGGGGTGACCTTAGCTGTTAGTGTTAGCTTAAAAATTTCAATAGACTTATGTCTCATCGGACCTGTGGAAAGTAATATGCTGAGTGTGCCACATAATATAGCCAGTGTCTGAAAGTGGTAAAATAATACAGGATTGTAAAAAATTACAAGCAATGACTTGTACTTTGACTTACACTCAGAGCTGCAAGTACTAAAAGCACAACCTTTTCTTGATTATTTTGCCAGACAGAGATGGAAGAGCTTATAATACGGATTTACACTGATAAAAAAAACAACCTAACTTTATCTGAATGCACTTTATAAAAAGTAGCCATTAGAAACATGCTTTCCTTGCCTTGAGAGGAGGCAGAAACTCATAGGCACTCCCTACCAGGCTCATTTTCTTGTGCNATTTATATTTATATATCAGGACAGGCTCAGGATGGTAAAGACTTGGAGACCCATCCCTGCTCCATCCCAATGAGGTAAGGCAGTTTTCCAATAGCTTGGACTGGCAGAATGGAAAGATGACTTGTGCTTTTGTGGACTTGTTTTCCAAACGGGTCAGGTTTTTTGCCAACCTTTTCTTTGTCCTTTAGACCTCTGGTATGCTTAATTCATGTACTGAGTTGGTTTCTTTTGTGCTGGACAAAGTTTTTGCCATATGGCTTATGGATAACTATACGGCACCTAGAATCTCCTGCATTCGGCTACTAGAGGAGGTGAAACACAGCCTTAGCGTGAATGGTGTTTTCTCTGTCCCCGCTGCAGTGCACAGGGGAGTCAGGGAAGGTTATTTTCTGGCTGGGGAGCCATTTATTTTTGTTGAGCCTCTGTCACATATGTTGTGCAATTGCCTTTCTGGCCTTCATCCCCCTTTTCCAGTATGTACTTCAGTGGAAGTCTTGGCACATCCTGACAATGTGACAGTGCTTATTACTCATGAGCATATTGTCTGACTTTTGATTGAATGTCAGCACTTCTTTGATCAGGTTCCTTCTGCCTGAATTAATTAAGGGAGGAGTCGCACACTCCTCCATGAGCCTTGGCTGGCTTTTAGCCTTGTGTCTTTGCAAGGAAGTTTATCATGCAATTGAACTGGTATTAAATCATGAGGAACTGGGAGGGTGCAGTGAGAGGAGATCAAGATCTTACCACTCTTGTGAGCAGGTCTGTTGCTTTCAGGCTACAGGTTCTGTCAGGGATGCTTTTATGCCTGTATTACTTGAAGTATATCCTAGTTTTTCTCCTTCAGACCATGCAAAGGGAGAACATTTCATATTTCTTCTCCGTTCCAAGCTGCATTGTCTACTGGTTTTATTTCTAAATGTTTCTTTACTTGCTATATCCTGATTTTCTCTTTCCCTTTCTTTATTTTTAACCAGACTACGCACAACCTCCAGCTGTTCTGATCTATGGCACCAGATTTCAGGCCTGTGTCCTGCTCCATTCTGTATATTCCTTTCCTTTAGCATGAAGTACCTGGTCACAGGGAGAAACAAGAGAAAAAGAGCTGGCTGAGAAAAATGGCTTTCCATTTCTACAGTCATTTTTTTATCTCCTCTTCCTATTTATTTTTTCCCTCCAGGAACTTGCAGTGGAGGTTTAAAACCAGCTGTGGTGTATTCTTGAAAATTTTATTTTAGATCAAGGAAAACTGGCTGTTTTGAAAAGCTGTCAATGTAAATTACTTCCCACTAGCATTGCTGTAGGTTGTATTTACTTCAGACATTTAACTTTTCTATATGACTAGTATCAATTTATTAAACAGCGCATTTCTGAGGATGGTTTTTTTTGCACATGGCAACTGGTTTTGAAGTGGTTATTCTTCTGAAATTTCTGCTTTTTCTTGTTTCCCATGTGTCTTCCGTAATGTTGTAGTTTAAAGCACTTTACCAAATCAAACCTAGACTCTTTTTTTTTGTTTCAGTTTTCTCTGATGGTGAAGACCAAACATGTATGTATGTATGTACCTGCTGGCGCACACCTGTATCTAGGCAGGATTCTGGCAGAGGTGGTGGGTGAAGGAAGTGTTGTGATCCTTTGGCTCTGTCACTGATACTTATTTGCACACAGTACCTTTTTCTTTTCTTTTTTTTTTTTAAATTCAGGTAAGCTTATTTCTTCTCATTGCATGGTTTCTCTAAGCTGGAAAAAACTGGGAAAGGGCTTCACATGTCCAGGCTGTCTAAAATCACTAGAAATATATCTCATTGGTTATCAGGGTGATAAAAGCCAGGCAGCAGGAAAAAGGCAGTCAGTTCAAATTAATGATTAAAAAAAGTAGTTTTATCCAAAATCTACACCAGAGTAAATCTGGTGAAGAAAACTTGTTCTAAGTCTGCTCTGGTTGAAATCTGTTGCCGAGCCATTTTGTTTCTGTAACCTTTTCTTTAGTTAAATTTGTTAAGAGTTTTTTCAGCTCTTGAAGCTTAGTATCAAATTACTGCAGAACTGGAGACATCTTTAATCCCAGACGTTCTTTTCTGTCCTTCATCTCCATCTAAGTTCACATGTCACAACCACAGTAACATTGCCAGAATCCGGCTTCTCTTTCCTCTGCCTCTTTGCAATAACCAGATCATGCCTTAATCAATTTGCATCTCATCTCTCCAATTGCTTGCTACTGTGGTCTGCCTAAGCCCTTTCTTTCTATCTTCTGCAGTGAAGTTGGTTGAACAATGGAAAAAAAAAAA
>VXBO01000187.1:43699-130292 GCA_013400135.1 Rhinoptilus africanus | reverse complement strand
AAAAAAAAAAAGAAAAGAAGTAAAGTCCAGACATTGGTCTGGTATAAATCAATGAAACTTCAGTGAGCCCACTGCTGGCACTAGAATGACGCTGATTTTACTTCAGTCTAGAATATCTGACACAGAATATGTTACAGTTCTTCTTTGCATTTTGATAACTGCTACATAGAAACCATTCCTGTTTGTTCAAATGGATTTTTTGTTAATATCTGTTCAGTGAACAGTGACTTTCAGTATGCATTCACTTAGAAACAGGGACAGTACTATACAGAAGGAAAGAATATTTGTTGCTCATTATTCCTAAATTGTTTGTTTTCTCCTGCTTGAACAGTTTCAGTCATGACCCAGAGCTAGCTGACTACTACTCATAAATAACTAATAGCCAGTATTCTGTGTACATGATGGAAATAGATTTGCATAAATTACAGGACAATTAGCTATGGCAAATTCTCAAATTAAGGAGATACTTGCCAATGATTCACTGACAGAAAAATACAGCTGAAGCCTTCAGATACTTTATTCACAATGACTCTTTTGTCCAGTTCTTTGCCAGAAAACCTGACTGCTAAAATTGGGTTTAGCTTTCTTCTAGACCATCTGCCTGTGCCACTATCCAGCTCTTCTATTTCAAATTTCTTTTTTTGTTTGTAGATCTCTCTATTCAGAAGTTCCACTTACATCTACATTCACTGCAGCTCCTCCTCTATTTTCTCACTCTGGGTTTTTTCAAAGTAGTGGTATCTTGGCATTTGAAGGAGGAGATGGATAGCATTGACATTTGCCCCATGTCAGGTATCATAGAATAGCTGAGGTATGAAGGCACTTCTGGAGATTGTCTAGACCGAACCATCTACTGAGAGCAGGGTCAAATAGAGTATATATGTGTGTGTATTTTACTGTCTGGAAATGGAGTAGCTTGTGGTCTTTCCACACCAGTTTGACAAGCGAGGAATGCATTGTACTTTGGCTGCCTTCACATTGCAAATGTTAATGCAACATACTTCTTGGCTTATCTGTCCTAGTTAGCTCTTACCAAGCCAGGCCTGGCGAGAAGCACTAAGGATGCTCTGCACGCTACCACAGAGGAACGCTAACACTGTACCAATACTACTTTTGATGCTCAGCAAGCCTGTGTGTCTATGCACAGCACCACAGTCTGCCATGTAGACATGACCAGAGACCTGAAGATGTTGGATGGTCACTCACGTTGAAACCCCCTGAGTCCATTCCTGTCTTTTTAAATGCTCATTCATGCTGAGCAGTACATGTCCACCTCATATTATCCTATGCATATTAGAAAAAGTTCAATGGCTGCCTATATTTTAACAATAAATGTACAAATGCACATGGTATACTGATATTCTGGGACCAGTCTTTTTAAAAGAGTTGACTTAGGCTCTATTTTTGAAACTGCAATTCAATGTATAGCTAATTGCTGGCCCAGCTGATACCATTTGTTTATCTCACTTCCCAAATTAAAGGCACAATCAAGTAATAGGATGTCTAAGTGTCATTATTTGCACATGAGCTTGATTACAGATGCAAAATATAGAAAGGAGAAAAAAAGATTCATAATACCGTGTTTTCCTGCCTACCTTATATTGGATAATTGAAGCTAACTTTGGCTATGTTGCTTCTGGATCTTCTGGAGAATATGGTATTAAGCAAGAACATTAAAAACAAAGCCTCCACAGATGCTCACAAAAAATAAGCAAAGCAAAACAAAATCTCCAATGTTATTTTTATTTTGTATCACCACTAAAGAAGAAAGAAAATAGAGTATTAAAGCAGGCTAATCTGGGAACCTGCCTAGACTGGCAAGTTTGGCAGTTGGCATATTTCGTGTTTCATTAATACTAAATGAACAAATCTCACATCTTAATAAAAACTCTGCATTTTTCTTGTAATTGTCTTAAAAGGTTCCCCTTTACAAGCTGGTAGAATATGATCAAATCACTGGGTATCCTTAATGAGCATAGCTGCTTCTTGCATTATGGTGGATGGACATATATAGAGGGCCCAGATTGGAGAGAACAGTCCCATTTTCATTACTTTGTCATTTAATAAGGAGAGAAAGAACTTAGCTCTCTCTCCTGCTCTTGGAGATCACTTGGCTGCTTCATTATCTGATGCTTAGGATCACCCATTCAACTGATTTTTAAGAATTATTAATTGTCTTTATGGTGCACTACTGCACCACTCTGTATTACCCTGTGCTAAGTATGAAGAGAAGGTTTCTGTCCATATTTGGTTTCTGTAAGAGAAACATTTTATGCAGATGTGGCTGAAGTGGTTTATCTGTGGTTTAGGAAGAAGCTGAAATAACAAGAAGAGTTAAGGTTGCTCTCCATTTTCCATTGTCACGATCTTCTCTGTTGCCACGGGCTGTAATTGCTCATACTGATTAACTTCCACCTTTGTTGTTAGTTTAAGTTTCTTTTCCTGTTTCAAGTTAAATTTATTCAAAAATAAGTCAGGGATATCTTAATGTTTTCCTAGTGATAATAAAATGTTATAAAGACTTTTCACTAAGTATTTCTACTGTGTCTAAGCTTTGGCCAATTTTTTTAGCTGACAAGCATTGAAAGTGAGAGCCAAAATGAGTGACTATTGCTATCCTCATGAAAACCAAACCAACCTTAATTTGTTAGAGTCTCACAGACACACCATTTCCACATGTTTGTCAGAAGTCAGCACCAGCATCTCTGAAGACTTCACGTGCATCAAGCATGGGCCAGGCTGAAGATGCCACCTGTGCGGGGCTGTCCCTGGGACAAATTACCATGCCTCCCAGGGGACATAAGGGTAAACCCAGGGGACATAAGGGTAAACCCAGGGCCTGCCCTGTCTTGTGGTCTCAACAGTCTCCGGGATGCAGCTCAGAAAGAGAGAAAGAGAAAACATGGATATTTCAGAGAGAGCCTGGCTGGGAGGGGAGGAGTGGGGAGGAGAGACACTGGTTAGGGAACAGAGACAAGAGATGGGTTGGGACCAGGGGAAAAGGTGTCTAAAGCAGAAAAGATGGAATGAGGTACAGGAAAAACTGGGACAGGTTGAGGAGGGAATAAGGGCAGGGGCAGGCTGGGAAAATGGTAATGAGGCACTGGACAAAGAGTTTGAAACAAGGAAGGACTGTTGCCTCTAGATCAGGTGCAATGAAAATATATTCCTTCTTGTTGAAAGAGAAGGATCACGTTTGTGTTCATGTGAATGGCTGGGATGTAATCATGAGGTGTTAACAGCCTGATGTGTCATCCAGGTTATTGATGAAGATGTTAAATTGAACAGGTCCCAGGATAGACCCCTGCATTACTGGCCTAGTTTGAGGTAGAACAGAACCAATTTTTTGTTTAGTTCACTTCTACTGGTCTCCAGGTTGAATACAACCCACAAATCACTACCCACTGAACCTAGTCATCCAACCATGTTTTTTAATCCACCTCATTGTCCACCCACCCCCCACCATTTGTCCTGACTTGTATACAAGAATTCTGAGGTGAGACATTGTCAATGCCCTGCTAAAGTCAAGGTAAATGAAATCTACTGCTCTCCCCTTGCCCACAAACTCAGTGATTTTTTTCATGGAATGCAATGAGGCTGGTCAGGCATGACTTACCCTTGGTAAGTCCATTCTGGCTGTTCTTCTCCTTCCTGTGCCCTGGAATTAGCTCCAAGAGGGCTTGATCCATCATTTTCCAAGGAAACAAAGTGAGGCTGACCAGCCTGTAATTCTCTGGATTGTCCTTTTCTGTAAAGGACCTTTTTTACTGAACTTTTAAAAAGATATATGCAATGTTTGCATTTACCCAGTCAGCAGGGGATCTGCCTGATCTCCACAAACTATCCATGATGATAAAGAGCAGCTTTGTAAGGGCAGCCAGTTGTCTCCAGACCATTGGATGCAGCGCATCTGGTCCCAAGGACAAGAGCTCCCAAGTACTCCATAACTGGATGCTTATATGCTGATGATAGTTCTTTCCTTCTTGAACCCTTTCAATAAGCATGGAGGCCTGGTAGACCTTGTTGGTGAAGACTGAGCCAAAGCAAGCAATGGATATGTCAGTCTCATCCATGTCAGGTCTCACTACATTGTCTACCTCGTTCAGCAACAGGCTTACATTTCCTTTGTTCAGCCTTTTTCTACTAATATAGTAGTAGAAGTTATTTGTGTTGCATGTGACATCCCTTGCAAGTCACAACTGCATTTGATCTTTGACTTTCCCGACACTATCAAGTTCTTAGTTTACTTGCTGGATTGGAAATACTTTTACAAGAGTTGTATCTGAACTTTGCAGGGCTCCTTTAAAGTATATTGCGCCTCTTATTTAGTCTTTTGGTACCTATAGGAGCGGCAGTAGTCATCGAGGCAGAAAGGTGAAAGAACCAAAAGGTACAGAATAGCTGTATGTCCTTTAATGTAAATGTAATTTGAAGGAAGAGTCACATAGCTCAACATCAGTCCAGGTAAAATAACCAATCTTGCTGATTTGCAGGTTTAACAAATGCTTTTGATTTTTCCCAGGGGAAGAGATGGTTTAATTTCAGTTTGAATTTATTATATAGCCTCTTCAAAGTTGAAACCAGCAACTGTCTGACCTCCCAGCTGCGTTGCCTGTGATCATGGGACACACACCTGCAGATCTTGTAGTCACAGTTCCTGTAACCTATTTCTTCTTTTTTTAGTGACATGCACACAAAACACAGAAATAAAAACTCCTACTCTTCTGCCTGGGAAAAAAGAAGCATCTCTACAGCCGTAAGTATGGCCAAACCTTTTCTTGTTTTTCACTGGACAGAAAAAACATTGAAAGAAGAATGAGCAGGAAGACTATTCTTGTCATGATTGTTACAAACTGTACTTCAGCACTTTTACAGAAAAGGTCCCCGTTTTGGGATTTCTGACCCCATATCTTAGCTCCTTTCAAAGTTTCACATGTTAATCCTTGTAACAGCCCTTTCACGTGATGATGTGTTTGTTATCCTCATTTCACAAACTGCAGTCATTATTTTGAACTGCTTGATTTTTTAAACAGCTTCCTTCTGGATGGTTGATCTCTTTAGCCACTTCAGCCCCTTTGGCTGCATTTTGCACTTGAGTGCGCCAAACGAAGGAAAAAGGGCAGTGGTACCGCTGGAACACTGCAGGGCCCACAAGTACCACATGCACAGTCAGAACCATCAAGTCGGGGACACAGCCAAGCTTGGAGGTGCAGGTTAAAGCACTTGAGCACTGGATACTTGCTGTTTCAAATGCCACATGTCCAGCAGCCCTGATAATGTTGAATTAGCCCCGTCAACCTGTGGGAGATAAGGAGAAAAATTCCTAGAATGGGAATCACAGGGATCAGGACAATACAGGGGGAGGGACAATACAGGGCATATGAAATATCTTGGTAAAGTCAAGGAGTTGATCTACACACGTGTGCATGTACACACATGCATATGTAAAAATATATGCCTGTATTTAGTCACATTATGCATATGTGAACATTCAGTATTGCACCAAATTGTCTACTAGTTTTATTTGACATAATTATACTGATTCCACTTAAGCAACGAGACCATTATTATGATTGTGTGTCAGAGCTAAAAGGAGTTCACTAGCTAATTTTCTCTTTATTCATAACTTTGTGTCAAAATACAGATTATTTCTACCTTTTCTTATTCTGAAAACATAGTGGCTAAGCTATTTGAATCCTGGATTTTCAAGCTTGGGAAAGAAAGTGACCTTATAATACTCAGAAACACTTTGTCACGTCACCTTTTTTGAATTATTTTTTTTTACTAGAATGGTTTAACATGACAATAAGACAACAGCTTATGAAGAGTAGTTGTTGCTATTTTGTTAGCAGTCAGACAAGTTCTTAATTGTCTGCTTTAAATACCACTCCTACAAAGTGCATCCTTTTTCAAAAAAACAACTTTCTTTGTATTTGTTCAAAAGTCAGTCAGAGACCTAATATTTTCTAGTGCCAATCCTTTATTTTTGTCTAGCCAGCCTCATTTTCACAACTTTTATGTTCTCCATTTCTCTTGCCAGACTTTGGGAGTTGTGAGCTAGGCTTTTCTTGTGTGTTTTGTTTTGATACCCTTGACACGAAAAAGTCAAGATTTCCAGACATTCGTTGCCCAGTGCCAAAGGGTTAAAGAAGAGCATTTGCTTGTTTGGTAGGTTTTTCCATGCTTTTATGGCTCTGCAAAATGCACATCCAAAGCAGTAAAAACAAAAGGCACTGACATGGAGATTTACTATGATTTTTCCACCTTCGTCATTGTATAAGATTTGCCTCTACACTGATTTTACAGCAGGACTCGCGCAATGAAGACTGCTTTTTAAAAGAGATCTTTCACTGGCTGATCTGAGAATGATCATACACATTTTGTGTGATTCTCTCTTCCTGTTGCTATGTGACCTCTTCTTTAAACAGGATACGATTGCTGGGTAGCAGAGATTTTTGAAGTGAACATCAACTGTTTTTTTTCCAGAGCTTTTACATTGTTTTTCATGGTGCTATGGTTTCACATACAAATTCTGTTCTTATTATCTGGTATTCATGGGTCATTTTCATATATGCCTGTCTGATGCCCATACCGTTCTATGGACTTATTGGCAGCAGATGCCCAGGGGTATCAGCTGCAGCGTTGAGAGGATGAAAGAAGATGACAAAGTTATGGAGAGTATTGGCATGTTTATTTGCAGTGTCATATTCAATCAAAACTAACATTTATAACTCACCTCCTTCATGGCATTCTCTATCACAGTATAAATGTCCAAGAATAAACATGTCAGCTTGAGATAGAAGATCATGACAGCAACTGAGACAGATTGTCATCTCATCTTCAGGTTGAAAATTAAAATTTCCTAATGTGGTTAAACTTGCCTACTGCTGTGTTTACAGACAGGGAAAGAAACCAGACAAATGAGAATATACGGAGTATTAGATTTTGAAATGACACAAAGTACCCTGTCTGTCAGTAGAAAAATAATGCTCAGTTGAATCAATACACTTTTTTCATTGCATTCTCAGTCTGATGTGAGATTGCTGTTTCTGTACAGGGATATATATTTTATAGGTATTAAGGAGAAGGGAGCATATTTCATTAAGTTTGTGAAGCTGCCTGGCTATTGCTAAAGCCAACAGAAACAAGCATTTGGACTCTACTTTTATTCCCCTTCTCTATCTGAAAAAGGAGCCTCCTTGTTTTTTTCCTAATTGCACCCAGTTTGCTGACACTCTCCCAGTTTCTCCAGTAAAGAAACAAGGTAATAATAACAAATGCCAGGAATAATTTGTCAGTGTCTCCAGCAAGTAAGAGCGCCATGTGTCATCAGCATGCAAGAGATCAGGGAAGTGGCTGTCCTATAAGATGAAAAGAGGTAACAGAAGCAGCTGGGCTAGTAATTATCTCCCCAGCTAGAGCATACTGCAAACTAAACTAGCTGCTTGTGGGTTTAGGTCTCCTAGTGCTAAGTATTCCTAAATGGAAATCCTCTGGAATGGCACTTTTTAGGATTACACGCTGCTTTAAGACCTCTTCTTTGTACTAACCCACATGCCTGGGATGACTGCAGCGTGCTGCCAGTCCGGCCCCAAGCAGGCAGGCAGCCCCAAGACATCACCATCTCCGTGCTATGATGCACAGAACAAGTGTCTGGGCACTATTGAAAATAGCAACAAGCCTCCACTTTTTGCTTTTAAGGAGCTGGGTGGGAGCAGAGATACGTTAACAGATGTTTCATCGCATTCACATATTTTCCATATGACAGATCCTCAGACAAGCAGCTGTCGAGTAAGAGAGGGAGAACAGTGTTAGCGTCTATGCCTTGGATTGGTTTCTTATCTTTTCAGTTCAGGCGTATTTCTGTTTCAAGCACCACTGCTTTTAAAATTTAATCTATCTTCTACAGCACTTTAAACGTGTATGTATGCAGCTCAACTGTGATCATTATTAAGCTGCATCAGAATTTATGTTCAACTCTCAGACGTAAACTTCAGAAGATGGGCTGCATTTTTCTCTTCTTACTCTTAATCCCATTGGGACTGTGCATCTGAGTAAGGGGTGTAGAATTTGGCCTCATCATGACAGTTTCTTCTAAAGAATGCCTTCTAAAATTAGCTATGTCTACATTGTCTCAGTCTCCAATGGCTGTAAATCAATGCAGCTCAATAGCACTGTCTTGGATGGAGATATGCTGATTATTATGCCAGCCAAGAATCTAGTCCGCATGTATGTAAATCAAAGTCAATATCAGTTCCCTTAATTACCACCATATTGATATTTTGGTTTCAACCTGGTTATTATCCACCTAGGGTGACAACAAATGGTGTATTCTGTGCTCTTAGAGTTCAATTCAAGAAAAAAACCTTTTAGTAAGAAAAAAGAATTTCTAAAATTTTTTTTTTTCTTTTGGTTGCAAAAATCTCAAGATTCAAAAATAACCTGAGTTAATATATGTACATGGTAGTCATTTCTCATTCTTATGAGGCCCCTCTGATAATGTTTAAATTAATGGCATATGGTAACCCTTTCAGTTTTCATTGCTCATTGGGAAATGAGTCAATGACTATTTAATGTCATTTTATTATGGTTCCCTAGTAACGTTAAGTTTAATCAGTGATGGTTACATTTGTTGAGAGAGTTCTGCTTATGTTCTGCTCCCTTCTCACAGGGTAGATTTCCCCAGTCCAGTAATTCTGAGCAGGCACAGAGTGACACATGTGCCAGCTGCCTAGCACATGTGGAAATACTCAAATTCACAAGTCAATTGTACTGTATAGGGTATATCAGTTGCTAGGACCTTTGCTAAACACTTTCATCATACTTCCTCTCAAGGTAGACCTGACCACATTGTGTCTTTCTTTNTTCTTTCTTTTCTTTCTTTCTTGCTCTCTCTCTATATCCCTTAGTATTCTGCACTCTCACATCTGAAGTGACCTGTGATGCTGTAAGCAACAATTCTGGAGTAATGGACTACTGCATAGTAAACTGGCTCATAGCATTATAATGTTAGAAACAACTGCAATGCAAAGACCAGTGTAAATATTCCCACTCCAGCCTGGCAGATGTTGTTCAAAAGTTGCTTATTTGATCATAGATACAGCTGAGCTGTTGTTTCAGTAATGATGATGAATTTAATGCAGAGGGTACTTAGAAGCACACTTCAAGCACTGAGGTACCAAAGCTGTCATCTCTCAAGTACGTTTTAGTGTCAAGATTATGGGAATTAGAGTGTGATGAGGAAGTGATGAGTACTTAGGAGTATCTAGTGCTATTTTGATTTTTTAGAAATATTTGTTTTACACTTTTTTATACTTCACATTTACGGAGGGATTTAATAATCACCATATATTGGGGGGCATCACAGGTAGGAGAATGAACCTAGTCTGGAACAGAGAATCAGTATGATGATGAAATTTTTGTCTCTGCATTCTAACTTTCCAACTTGATGGCCAGCAAGACTATGGCCTTCTGAGTCGCTTATGCTCCATAATCCAAATTTCAATCATTGCGGTGGAAAGTCACCACAACAAATTTGATAGGGGGCAGTTGGATGGTGACCTAGCATTTTAGGAATCACTGAAGACGTAATTGATTAATGCCCAATGTGGCTGCCTCTTTGGAAACTGAAATAATTTTTGGTAGTAGTTACAATATGTATAAATTCAAAGGAAGTAACTAAAAACCATTAGTCAGGCACTAATTTTCACACAAGGTGTTGGGCTTTCTTGAGTCAATACCATGTTATCAAAAAGTAATTAAGAATTAGGTAGTGATAAAGGGACCGTGCTAGATTCAATGAGGTAATTTTAATTACTGCCTATCAATGATTTCTTCCTGCAAGTCGCATTTTGTAATGCTAGTGCTATAAATTGGCTCTCAGTTCTTTACTGGGAAGATCATACTTTGCAGTGGGATTAGCCATAATTAGCCAACTCAGTTGATAGTTGCAGTGGGATTAGCCATAAGCCAAACTGAGCGCTTTTTAACTTCTTACCTGAACTGGATGCTGCCAGAGGAGAGGTTATAGGACAATGTTTTAGCCCATTAACTCTTTTAATATGGGAATCTCTCATTTCTGCATTAGGAAAACCTTACATTTTCATCATTAAAGCCATGATGCAAATGAAGCAAGTTTGCAGTTGCTAAGAAATAGTCAAACCAGTGAAAAAGGAACTTCTTCAACCCAATGTTTTGTTCTAGTTCACTTAGTGTAAGGACTTTGAGATGAATGAGAAGACTAATTTGGCAATACCAAAAGGACCCATCATACATAATTACTGTGCTTTCAGAAGAAAAAGATAAGAGCTAGAGAATTAATATTAGTTTTATCTTGAGATACCTTGATTTTACAGTACATAACTTTGATTTTTTTGAAGACTGGCAGAAGGTCAGTCCTTGCATATGAATGGTTTTCATGATGGAGATTAAACTCTGTAAAAAATGTATTATGTAAGATTATAGGATACCCTCCATGATGAGGAATTTACTGCCAGTGCAGCTGATAGGAACTTTAAGTGGGAAGAGCTTTCCTTTTCCTTTTTAAATCCCGTCCAAGGTGTAGGGCTCAATGCTGCTGTCTTTGCTAAAGTAAAAGTCCTCTGGAGGAGCAGATGTTGAAATTAAGAGGTTTTACATGTGTGAAGACTTTGCAGTTGCTTCCTGGTTTATCCTATCATGTAAGACCACTTTTCATGAACTGTGAACAGGAAGTGACTTTAGTGAAGATTTTAGTGTCAAATGTCCTGATTGATGCACTTTATTTAGTGTGTGTGAACTTTAAAGTGTTCGCTTTGCTGTTTTGGAGCTCCTTTGTCATTGTCGTTATAACAAAAACTGTGGTACTTACTACTGAGTATTTCCATCTCAGTTTGGGAAGGTACTTAAGTATTAGCTGAACTTAGGTCATGGATAGGTGTACTTTCCTGAATAGGATCAACTAAAGAGCAGTTCACTTTCATCAACAAGTTTTACCTGCATGAAGGCCTCCCCGTTGGTGGCCTGTTTGTCTTATATTGTAAACTCCATTTCATAAGCAAAACAAGGCTGAGTATTTCTTGCTTAATATAATGAATGAGCATAAACACCTTGACTTTAAGTGATTATTAGCATGAAAAAACCAGAGGGTTAAAGGAAAGTGGTTTTCCTACCATTCTTTTCCCCTTGTATTTCTTCTGTCTGACAAATGAACATCTACACTGAAATCCTGCATATTGTTGCCATCCAGTCTTTGTGAGGTAGAGACCTCTCCGTGGGAACATCTGTGGTCAAACGCCTCCTTATCTCCACTCCAAGAGATTATTTCTCCCCTTCTTCAGAACCACATTTTCCCCCCAGTACCTTCCTGAGATACATAACCAGTTGGTCCAGCATTTGGAACAGCTGAGGGTGGTGGAAACCCCACATGAGGAGGAAAAGGGTGGGAACAGCCATCATTTCCTTGTTACTTTTCCTGGTTTGGGTGGGTTTTTTTGACTTCTAGTTGTGCTTATAATATAAAATGAACAAACCTGCAATATTATTATGTGATAGTAGGAAGTTTTAAAGCTGCAGTGCTACCTAAACATACATTCGTTAGCATCCTGACATGAAAATAAATAAAAGAAGTGTTCGGAAAAAGTCTCATAAGTTAAACAGCTCATTCTGCCATCTGCTTGGTCAATGTGTATTTTGAACAAGATAAATTAATGGCAACTTATTTGGGCCAGATTCTTGAGTGCGTGAGACTGCCTGCGGTATAGTTTTTAGATCGCAGGGCTAACTGGGTACCTTGGCTTTATTCATTCCTTACCACCTATCCTGGAGCATTAAGACGGCTGAGTTTGTGCTTATCACTACACCCATGAAAGACAGCTGGCCTCAATTGCCTTGAATTCATCATGGAAACTTTTGGCACTGTACAATACTGTTAAACAGGTATAGGATTATTAAACTTTTTATTTTTAAACTCTTTTTGAATGGGCATCTCCTTTCCCACAATGGTCTCTGTGAAGAATTTCAGGTCATATTGGTAAACAGAATTAAATTTGTGCTTTTGCATAGCATTATTTTTAGACTAACCTTCCATCAGGGATATAGCATGACTAGTTGAAGGTATTGTTAAATGAACAAATGTTCTGCCAGTAAACACCTTCGTTCAGTCAACGATCTCTTTCAGCAGCGGGAGAGGCATTAATTTTTCCTTGCAGGAGACAGGCAAGCACTATTAAAGCAGAACAAATATAAAGACACATTTTCAGCTAACTATACTATTGACTGAGAAGTTCTGTCTTCTGATGGAGGCAAATCACATTCACAGATTAAAGTAATTTTCTGTGGCCTAAAGGGAACTTTCTGTATCCAGTCATTAAATTTTTGTTTAAGCATTTTCATGTGTGGAAAAAACTTGTTTGCTCAAAAAATGTAAATTTTTATCACAGTCTTTGAGAAACAGATCTCATTATATGTCTGGGATTGGTATGTTGGCTGCAGACAAGCAATGTAATGATACGAAGTTTAAAAATGCATAGATCAGCAGAAATTATTTCACTGTATAACACAGAAATCCTTAGAGGAAGCTTTTGTGAGCTTCAGATGAATGAAATTTCTGTTTTTATCCTAGTCTTGCTATTGCAAACATGCAGGGAAACTATTTCTACTCTATTATGATGAACCAAGCAATCCACCCTACCAACATGCAAAGTGCTATAATTTATGAAACCTTTTCAGATCTTACCTAAATTTGAGTATTTTACAAGCTACTACCTCAACATGGAATGAATTAGTAGGAAATTGCTGTTTACCAGGTGTTAAAAATAGTTAATAGTTGTATTAATACACAGTGGTTTGTGACAGAAGTAATTAGGTTATCTTTTGCCTATCTTTTTCTATGCTGCCTTCAACAGAAGTGAAATAACTTAGAAATTCCTACAAACTAAACACCTTATAAATACTATTTTAAAAATAATGACCTGTTTCAAAAACATTAATACTTACTGATCTGTTAGAAGGAAAGTAAAAAAAAAAAACCCACTTGAATTTTATTTTATTTAGAAAAAAAATCAAATGGGGAAAACCTTTCCTTTAATTAAGCGCCCATTAATAGCATTAATTAAAAATACTGTTATTTTCTTAGACTATCCTGTTCATCTTCTTTTAAGAATTAATTAAAAGCTTTGCCAAATATGTGCCTTGCTTCCAGAAAGGAAAAAATTCTCAGTCTTTCTCCAGTATTTTTTTTTTTTCAGCCTATTGAAGAGCAATTTACAGCCATCAAGAGAAAACCTACATTGCACATATATGATGCATCTCTTGCAGCTGAATACCTTTTAATGTTCTTTTATTCTTCTGAGATCATTTTGCTGGGACTTTGGAGTATGTAAAAAGAGTACTGTTTTAGTAACACCACACATGAAAAAACCCAGCGCCCCAGATCGACACTTTTCCACGCACAAGTGCTGCTGCATGCGGTCCTATTGATCCAATAAACTCTTAAAGTTTTCTCAAGCTACTTTGCAGACTTGCCACAGGCTCCTAAAAGCATCTGGTCAACTGCGTTTTGCCATTTTGCTACGTTCTCTGTGCACTCATAAACTTGTCCATGTGCTCATTTGTGACTGACGTTGTCTTGCGTGAGTTTTTTCTCCTGCTTCCCAGTGACTGTCCACTTTGGCATTAGCTGAGGAGTAGAGTGTTTTTCCTCCTTTTCTTTTTCTTGCAAATTGCTGATGGGGGAATATCAAATGCTCTGCTACAGTTCTCGTGCTGGTTCGCATGTGAAATACCTCCAAAAGTAAGAAAGATATAGAATAGGTATTTGTGAGAGCTGAATCAACCCGAAGTGTCTACAGCAGTAATATAGCTCACATACTATACAGATAAAAATGCCTTGTATTTCAAAAGACATTAGGGAAAAAATTGTACTTGAAAGGGCTCCAGACCATACCCATTTCTTTAAAATATCAGAATTTTTCTGCCTAATTGGATTAAGATCAACTTTATTAAAAGATGCCTGAATCAGTTAAGTTTTCTGTGATACAAAGTGAGCTAAAACAAAACCACCAATGATAATAGTCATGGTTTCTATTAACAGTTCACATCTGTAGTTAACTTGAAACAGATGCTTTTCAATACAAGCCATTGTTTTTAACTTGAATGTGACAATATGTTTTGATGTTTTCTCCTTAATTGTAAAATCATGTAATGAAGTCCCTTTAGTATGTGTGTGGTAAATTGCCAAAGCCTCTGTTTTTCCAAAACTCTGGTAAAATTTCTCATGGTGCCTTAGTTACGATTGTTCGTGACAATCAGATGATTCCCCTTTCAGACCACAAAAGGTCCACTTGGGAACTCTGGAGAAGCCTCAGCAGGGCTGCAAACACAAATATGCATCTCAGGTTTTCCTTAGGCTGGGCAAGACCAGGCTTTCCTGAGTGTAAGGGCTCCTGGTGGTGCTTCTCAAGAAAGTATCCTGTGAAATGTATCTCCATGATTCCTAATTAGCAGCATGAAAGTATTTGGTGGTAATGTATTAGATCACTGAAAATCAAGTGATATGGGTAAAAATGTAGTGAATTGCAGTGTCTTCTGAACCTGGTGACTAGGCAGGTGTTTTTCACAGAATGCAGAAGGTTGAAATCATAAATGACTTCACCACCCAACAGAAAATGTGTGTGACTGGGAAAAATAGTCTGCTTATTAATTCTAGGTTAATTTGTGGTGTTTGGTAGCAACGATGAAGATATGGAAGCTAGAAATGGAAAATCGCAAGTAACTTTAGGTCTCCTGACAACAGATAAAACAATAACAATAATAAAAACTACTTTTTTATTTCTTCAGTAAAAATGTGAAGTACGTATGACTATGGTAGATTGAATGAAGAGATAAACAAGTCTGAAAGCCTGTCAAAAAACCTAAATCCTTGTTAGCTTTCAGAGATTTAGTGGCTGAAATAGAAAACAAAGACATACACAGAAAAGATTTGTAGATCTTAGTCTTAAAGAAGAACTGGTTATTTAAACTTTGAGGAAACTGGACAGGATTTTCATGATTCAGGAGCTCAGCTGGGAACTTCAGGAAACACACAAGCAGAGAAGCCCTCTGAATTATCAAATATTGTGCTAGGAGTCTGGGTTGATTAGCGTGAAATCATTTGGAAAGCCAAGGACAGGGATAGATGGAGGGTCATTGTAGAACTCCTGTGTCACTTGCAGAGCAAAGGGGATGTGATTTAGCAGATGATAATAATACTGGTAAGGATATTACTGTCCAGGTCAGGCTACCCAAATTATTGCTTCAAATACAGGTCATATCTTAATTTACAGAGAGAGACTTGGCTTCTGTTATTGGAAGGTCACCTTTGAACACCCACCTATATGCTGCTTTCAGACAAGCAATCACATATTTCTATGGCCAGGGAACTGCAAGATTCAGCTTTTTGTGTTTGCCACTGTAATTGGCTGGTTGGACCTTGGTTACTGAGGGCAGAACATCAACAGTGCCTTCCAGCAAGAGAGTTGTGTTTCTCTATTTGTGTTAAAAGACCTCATCTTTCTGTAGAAGCAGTCTATAGGAATACGTATGACATACGGCCGATGTGAGTAATACGGTAGTTAACAAAAAAATCTCAGTACTCATTTGGGCTGTTTAACGTTCACTTCCACTTGACTTGTGGGCCACTATTTTACACTGGATCATATCATTGCTTTGTTCTGACTTCAGACTGAATTTTTCAAGAGGGAAAATACAGATTTTGGACTTGAGTGTTTAGAATCAAGTGGACTTTTTGGGGTTTTTTGGGTTTGCTTTTTTGGTTTTTGGTTTTGTTTTTTTTGGGGGGGTTAAACACTTCAATCATTGTGAAAATCTGTCCCTTCATTTTTTTTCCCAAAAATTTTAAAAAAACCTTGTGAGATGTGCTTACCTGTCCTAACTTATCATAACCACAGGAACACTTTGCCAGACCAAAGGTCTGTCTAGCTCAGGTTCCAACAAGGTCTGGATAAGTGTATGTATGAATATTTCCTCAGCCTCAGATGATTTGCAGCAGGAAGGTTTCTAAAGTGGAAGTGGTTTTGTATATATTAACCCTCAGAGGGTTGCTTTTTAATATGCTTGTCTGTTCTCCTCTTCAACCTATGTAAACTACTAGGAACCACAAAATCACTGGAAGACTACTGTGTAAAAGAAATGTGCTTTAAATTTTTTTTTTAATTTTTCATTTTCAGCATGGTTTATACTAGCTCCTTTGGAGCCCTCTGGTTCTTGTATTCAAGAACACAATGAAGCTCAACCCCTACCCTCTTCATGCCACTCATGGTTTTATAAGCTTCTATCATATTCCCCCTAAATCATATTGCCTGTAGAGCGAGGTTCCTGGTCCTCTCAGCTGTTCCTTGTACGATCCACAGTTTTGATCATAATTGTTGTACTTCTGTGAACCTCTCTATTTTACTTACAGCTGTAGTGGGACAAGGGAAGGACTGCACTCGGTGTCTAAGGAGGTTTTAGAGAGATGAGGGCTGACCTCTTCTCCCTGGTGACAAGTGATAGGACAAGAGGAAATGGGTTCAAGTTATGCCAGAGCAGGTTTAGATTGGATATCAGGAAAAATTTTTTCACTGAAAGGCTTATTAAACATTGGAATAGGCTGCTCAGGGAGGTGGTGGATTCCCCATCCCTGGAGGTGTTTAAGAAAAGGGTAGATGTGGTACTGAGGGACATGGTTTAGAAGTGTTTTTTTTTGTCAGGGTAGGTTAATGGTTGGACTAGATGATCTTAAAGGTACCTTCCAACCTCACCAATTCTATGATTCTATGATTTCTCTCTCCTAAAACACTGGGAGTTTTTGACTGATAATGAGACATGATCTAATGCTTTCATGAGCCACCTATGATAACCCTGAGTCCCTTCTCTTTCATTGCAATCATTATTTCTTTGCATCACTTTATATTGTCTACACAGAATTTCAGCTACCATTTATTGCTTGTTGAGTGAGATTTTTTCCCCCCAGTTATCCACATCCTGCCTTTGTCCTCAATTATAATGAAAAATTTTGTAAACTTGAACTTTCTTCTGACAAATTTACTGCTTAACTACTTCTAGTTCACCTTAATGCTAGGGCTTTTCTTTTTCAAGTTTTTTTGCAGTCCACATTGCTTCTTTCAGATTCTGCATGAAAGAGCAGATGAACTCTTGTGTATTTCGGGAATATCATCTGTTCTGTAAATTTACAATTCTAGACTCTTATTTCCTTCAGGTCATCTTTTACTGCAGCTGCTATATGCCAGATCCTTGGGAAAGGCTGCTAGGAGAAATTCCTTGTATGGCTTTTGTTTTTTCTTGAATAGCTACTTTTACTGTTTTCAGTATCACCATTAAGACTTGGGTGCATATTTATATAAGGGTCTCTATTCTTCTGCTCCCAGAGTTATATGGGGTTTTTTTCAAATTTGCCTGATTTTTATTCACAAATATGCTAATGACATCTCAGCATCAGCTTTGTTAAAGCACCACATGAAAACATCTAGATTATTCCTCCCTAAGTTATTGCTTAAATGACTCTTCCACTGAATTAATGCTGAGTTTCTGCCTGGGTGAGAATTAGACACAGCTGAAAGTGGCCCCATAGTATTTTTTATTTTTTTTTGTCCAGTGGAATGATTCCACTAGAGGTGAAAACAAGAACCTAAAAAGCACAGGAGGACGGCTTCCTGCTGGTGGGTGGGAAGGAGGTATTGAAGAGGAGCTTGGACCCATCAGCAGGGCTGCTGAGCAGGTGCAGAAGGCAGGTGGGACAGAGGGGCCCTGTGCCAATATCCGTCCTGGGAGCATGCTGGGCTGAGCTGAGAGCAGCAGTGTTTCAAGGGAGTCTTTGGAAGTGTTCCTGTGAAGAACTGAGCAGCTGGGATACTCCCTGCTTTTATTTAAAGCAGAGTTGTTTTCCTGTCCCATGAACCAGCCTTATCACAGCAATCTTTGCAGTAGCTTATACACCGCATACACCCATTTTACAAAGGAATGGATAAGGCTTTCCCTGACTGGCAGCCATGAAACCCTGCCATGGCCTGGAGGCCAATGGGGCCATTCCTCCCCCAGGTGCCGACACTGCCGGTAGAGGTTTGGTGGACCAGAGGGGTAACAGGACTGTTTGGGCTATGGGTAAAAGCAACAGAGACCACTGCCCTTTCTCAGAGCTGCGTTGCCTTTGGACCAACCAGCCAAACGCATGCAAGGGAAGGAGTCGGAATTCACTTCTAGGTTGGATTTTGTCTGTGGGATCTGTCCTCTCAGTCCCTGCCATGCCTGTGGGGCTTAGAGTGAGAGGGGACCCGCCGAGGTCCTCTGGGCTGGCAGTGGTGGGGGGACAGGGCTTCACTGCCCCAGCTGCATGGCAGTGTGGAAAGGAGTCTCCATTCTGTCTCCAGGGCGAGCAGGGCTATTTAACCTTCTGCATGGTGGCCCTGGGATGCAGAAAGGCTTAGTTCTAATTTCATCTGTACTGCTGATTTGACAGATGACCCCAGAGCAGATGCTCAATCCCAGCTGTCTTCCCACTTAGCACAAACCTCTACTAGGCCTTCGTCTAAAGATTATTTAGCAAATTGTCAAATTAATATTTATCAAGCATTCTGAAGATGGGAAGCGGACCCTCCAAGTGCCAAGCTTCTGCTGTTCTTGGCCTCTTTCCATACCACAGTGTTTGTTAACTCTGATATTTCTCTGAAATATTAAGGTACTCTCCTGTACAACACAGGTAGGTTAGGAGGTTTCTGTGCCTGAATTTGCTATTGGTATCTTGTGCTGATGTCATTTAAGTGCTCCGTGCTTTACTTTGTCAATGGTTTACTTTGTACAGTGGTTATAAAAACATCTAGCCAGCTAACAGGAATTGTGAAATGGAGGGACCTGAAAAATGTTGCTGCATGTTTTTATGGACTCATGTGAAAGACAGAAAAAAACATGCCAAGTAATCAAAATGTAACTGCTGTTATTGTTTAGTTTGATATTTACTGTTTAGCATGATGGAAAAATATAACAATATGATAGAGGACAGCTCTAGCAAAGGAAACCCTTCCTCGGTCAGTTTGGGCTCACGTACCAGATACTTAGCATATAGTGTACTTGATGTGTCTGGCAGAAGAAAAAAGAGAAATAGAGGGAAAATGTGCATGCTGCAGTTCTGTTTTCACCAGGCACTGGCCAGTAAATTATGTCTAGACTTTGTCCCTCGACCACTATGCAGAAGGTCTGGACTGAACTACCTATAATAAATTAATTGTGGTGAGAAAAAAATCACAGTGGGAAAAGAAGCAGGGTCTTCATTTCAGCTTCCCATATAACTTCTTTGCCAATAAACAGCTTTACTATCGTAGCTCAGCCAACAGGCACTTTTTTGAAAACTTGTACCAAAGCCCAGACTTTCTTACAATATCACAGTTCACTGACTTGCCAAATAGTTTCTGGGTAGATAGCACATCTGTATCTGGATCCATCCCAGTATTTTCTTATACAGCTAGACTCCATCTGAAGTATTTTACATAAAACCTTCTGTAACCTCTTCTTGTTTCAAGCTTTGAAATCAAAAGAATGATGAAATATTTAATTATCTGTGTGTCCTGCCCAGGATTTTTCATTACTTACCTATAGATGTCTGCATGCAAGAGAGGAAAAAAAAAGGAAGACATTTTCTGAAAAGAGGACGGCATCTGGGGGGTCTGTTTTCAGAAAGATCAGTCCCAGCTTTCTGTTAAGGTGCTGTAATCCCGTGTCTTGTGCTGAGGGGAGACGAAGGATGTGACACAGCTCAGATGAGCTGCGAGTGAGCTGGGCAGGAGCCAGCTCCCACCCAGCCCGTGCATGGCATGGAAACTGATAAATAAAAAGGCCCATGATTTTTAGAGTCTGTCAATTTGCACCTGCCAAATGTGTGCCCACATTCTTGTGGCTACAAAATGAGTTATAGATGTGAACCTCAGCATGTGCCACTTCTACTCTCTAATTTATATTCCCACCGAGGTTGTCAGAGATGCAAACACACTCAGGTTTCAGCAATGAAGTGCAGATGCAGATTTTCTGACTAGAACTTGCTGTTTCGCAAGTGCATCCCACTGCACAACTTTATTTCAGTAAGATGAGAGAGTGTGGGTCTGAAGCAGGAGAAAATAAAATATATAGCAGCTACTTTATAACCCACTCAGCATTTATGTGACTCTCTGCTTTTACAATGTAATTGTATTCACTCTTATCTTAAACACAGCGTTCCTGCACCCATGGGCCTGATGCGCCACTGCAGCAGAGTGGCAAAGCAGGTTGTCATCCTGTCTCAGGATTTTGTGACCCAGAAGCTGTTTAAAAAACACCTCCTATTTAGTTGTTTAGCAGTAGCCATAACGATTTTAGCCAAAAGTAATTGAAACCGTGGATTTCACGTATGTTTCGCTTACTTAGAGTCCCCCCGTGCGTTAGGCTTGCAGGCTGACCCCCGAGATGTGCCAAAGAGTCTCCGCTGCTCCATTGTTTCTCCCAAGCAACAGCTCACTATCTCTGGAGGCACTCACAAGAAATGTTACCAGCATCCTTTGTTCTTCTGTCCTTGGATGGCTGTGGGTCCTTGAGTGTTCTCAGACAGAGCCAGAGGTGGAACCATCATCAAAGCTATCAGTTCTGGCTAAGCCTCTTAAAGATTTTTAAGTATTAGGGTTTTTTCCAGGCTGAGGCTTGGTGTGTTAGGCCAGTGCAGTCATACAGAAAACATCTCCGTAAACAGGCCAGCACACAACACGAGTAAATTCTTGCATGGCAGGGCCAAGTCTATTATGGATACTCTTTGAAAACAACGTTAGAGCAGTCTATAAGGCATCAGTCATAAACCAGGGAATAGCAAAGTTGAGGCATGACGATTGAAAATAAAACCTTTAGTGTGTTATTTGATGTATCATGTCTTCAATGGGTCTTTAATTACCCATTAGCATATTACTTCTCAAAGAATACCCTCCAACTTTCCCTGTGACCACAATTATTCCCATGTGCAGAATTTTGTAGCGCTTTTCATCATTGCATCTTAATTGTTTCCTCTGAATATATAATTAATTTGATTGTTTTTTCCTTTTTTAGAGGCACATGAACATTCACACACTCCCAACATTTTTGTAGTTGTGCCTAAAAGTTATTTCTCTGAGTAAATTATATACATATCTCTATAAGCAATGTGTGAAATAGGATTTTTGATTTCTGTTTAAGACGTAATCCTGTTTTCATTGAAGTTCATAGCACAAATGTATTTGAGGTTAATGATTTGGAATTATATTCTCAGGTACCAAACTGTCTTGGAAAATCAAGGAGATTTGCACTGCTAATTTTCTAGATCTACTGAAAAATCATTGCATATATAAAAAATATTTTTAAATGTCATTTTTTAAATGAAATGTATTATCAGTATTATAATATTTGAATATTTTAACATCACTGGCGATGACAGTGACTCAAACATCTTTCAGGAATAAAAACTATAGATGGGACAGGCTCCTGTCCCGTCTATAGGGAAAGGTCTAATACAGCAGCCTGGCTAATACCGCAATATATGAATGTGCTTGCAGAGATGTTAAGCTAGTGGGTCTATTTTGGTAGGACTTTATGATGAGCAGTGCTCTAACCAAGGTCTTTGAGGATGACACTGTTTGGTACATCATAGGGGAACTAAAGGCCTAAGAGAAAAGCCGTTAAACTGCCAGCCCCTGCATGGGATGGCTGGAGCACAAACAGTGGGAACTGATGTGATCAGAGCCGTCTTGTGCTGCTCTCCAAGTACAACAACCAAAAGTGCGCAGTGAGGAAGGACTTGATGTGAGCTACCGTAATGTCCTGTAGAACCAGGTTATCCCACCATTACCATATATTTTGGCCTTGCAATGTCCACTTCATGGGTTTGCTACAGGTTCACCTGTTTGGGTAGTGAACAGGATATATTTGGAGGAGTAATAATGGAAGGAAAGGGAAACTGCTATTTCATCTTCTCATCCAAATCTGGGACAAAAGGATGTGTGGAATATCCACACGTGTGTGTGTCATCTCCATTTGAATAGAATTTCCTGTATTTGCTTTTTAATCAGAACTTCTCAAAGAGGAGAATAAAGAGAATCGCTCAGGATGATCTGTGTACCAGTGTGTCTACAGGTGCAATTAGAGACCCGGGAATGGAGCTGTGCTCATAGTAAAACATATGAAATAAATCAGTGCAAGTTAAGAAGACTTGCCCACCCATCTTTTCTTTGCTGGAGTTAATCCTGTGTATGTTTCCACTAGATCATGCTTTGATTGTCAGGATTGATTAAATATTTTCTGCTTTCAACTCTGAGGAGATGCTTTTAATAAATTTTTAATATTTTATCTGAGCACTATGGATGGTGGCTCCCATTAGTAATGAAATCTGTCCAGTGATGTTTGGATTTGACTGAAAGCACAGAATTTTGCCTTTTTTCAGTTACTCATTTCTTGTGCACTAAATAGATTAGTGGTTAGTGGCAGAAGGACACTAAAAATAATAATAAAAAAAAATTACACAGCCAGTCAGGTCACTGAATTTTAATGGGTGTTAAACTATATGTTTAGGTCCCATGTGAATGCTTTGACTGTTACCCTTTTCATTGCATCTGAGTTACAATTTTAACCAGCTTTTCACAAACGTAGTCAGCAGGCTTTGCATACAAATGCCTGTCATTAAAGTGTCGTGCAGGTTATATGAAAGTGTGTGTGTGGCTGGGTGCAGGAGTAAGCTTATTCCTTCTTGGATGTTTTCAGGCACCTGTGAATGAAAAGGGCACTTTGGGAATAAACTTACCTGGTTTGACCTTCCAAAAGCTGTTGTTGACCCCCTCCTCTGTGGTGATGCAAGTCAGGCTCTTCCCATCTTGTTTGTGAATTCTCAGGGTCTCCGTTCAGCCCATGCTGTCTCCCATTTTATTTTTCCTTGCTGGTCCAGCAATATTATATTTAAGCTTCTACGCAAATGCCAACCACCCCCGGCTATTTATTGCAAATTCCTTTGATTGACTTATTCTAAAGTCTTGTGGTAACTTCACCTCTGTATAAAGGACAGAAATTTTCTAGCAAAAGCAACTGTACTTATAGCAATTCTGGGAGCTGCTGTTTTAGTGGGAAAATCTTTGCTCTCATATTACACCTCCACCCTGACACCCTGAGCTCTTGGACTGGTTGGCATACCAATGGATGTATGCCACTCACTATAGATGTAACTGCTTAACTTCTGCATGGTGATCATTCCCAGTTAGCTCAGATTTGTAACAACTAGTCAGGTTAAAGCAAGGAACTGTTATCCTCAAACAACCCATGACAAATTGAAGTATCTCAGCAGGGAGATAAGACATGGCAAAAATAATAGACATAGCAGATGATTTGGGTATTATACTCAACTTTGGAATGGAAATAAAGATGAGTTGAGAAAAGCAAAAACTGCATTTTATTTAGATTACCATTTTAAAAAAGACTGAGGAATCTGAGACTGTTTGGAAAGGCATGAAAGGAGGTTTTAGCAGAGCTAGAGCAACTCATTAATGAATTAAAGATTTGGGCTAAATTGTAACAGACATAACAAATAGTTAAGGCATTAAATAATCATCACTGGGCCTGTTAACGGATTTAGAAACCTTCTGACCTTTGATAACTCAAGTTAATCTAATTTGTTGTGTTGTTTGTTTTTTAAAAATATCAATAGTCAGATTTTACTCTTTTGAAACTATACGTTTTAATGAAGTATTGAAAACAATTAATTACCCTTTGAAGGGACGGGTGGATGAAATCCCCCTTTTGCAGCTCAAATCTGCAATCATTTTCTTTCATGATTCCTTCAGCATGTCTCACTGCTTTCTGAATCTCTGAACAATTTGGAATACTTTTCGTGTACTAGAAAGGTAGTGTTTTCTTGGATTTGAAAACTCATAGGCTTTCACCTGTTTTAATGCCATTAGCTTACATTTCCAAATGTTTGGTGTGTGGACAGATCAATGGCTTTATTAATTTAAACATATTACTCCCCTCACCGTACCCTATTTCAAATCTGGCTTTTGTTTAAAGCACTCCATAACCTCAGCCTTATTCTAGGTTAAATGTGATATTAATCAAGCTGTGGATAAAGGCCACATATATGACTGAAGCTGTGTTTATTAGCTTTAGTGAAGCCTTTGATTTGGTCACACATTCTTTGCTCTTAACAAAGCCCCAGAATAATACAATATGGGTTTTATGTCAATCCCTAAATTGGTTATCATCATATTTAAGCAATAATGGAAAACAAACTGTGTTCACTATAGTGGCATATGATCTGATTTTAAACTCTCTGGTGCAGGTGTTCTCAATGGTATGCTTCTTCTGTTGCTCTGGTTGTTTTCTTTGGAAATGTCATATTCAATATGCGTAGACAACTATAATATCTGCTTTTGTAAAGTTTTTTTTTTTTCCAAACAAATCCCTTCTTTAATCATAAAGTAGACTTTATTTGTACTTTGCATCTTATGCAGGATATGTTCTGAGGAAAGGAAAACTGAAGGTGTGCAAATAGTTAGTTGTGGGCCATACCTACGTGGTGATATGAAGAGCTGTTTTGAGGCTGTGTGCAGGTACAGACGTCCTGATGGCTAGCAGGATTCCCACCTGCAGGGCTGGGTGTCCCGCAGAAGACATTACCAGCCTAATCCCTGCCCAGGATTAGGCACATGGTGAAAAACCAGACTGGATCCTTTGAAGAGAGGACTTGACTTCCCGGTGTCATTCAGGGTAGAGGAGCCATAGGTGCTGCCAATGTGCAGAAAGCAAGAATACTTGTAGTCTAAGAAAGTCCTGGCTGTAAATACCTGCCCCTGTGCTGGAAGAATAGGAAGCAGAAGGAACAAATGTGATACCATCTTTCAGTACAGTGATATAGCAACAGGCTATTGTGCATATTTATATACCAAGATTGTAACAGATGTGTTAAAAAGCATTATTATAGCTGTGAAGAATGTGGTCACCAGAGCTCAGAGTAGGGTTGTGCCTCCCACAGAGACAGTGGGCGGAAAGGTTAGCCTTCATCTCCATCATGGACAAATTAATGTTATGCCTGTAGGGCAAGTTTTAGGACTTTGTTGTGACTTGGTCTCCATGTCCGTTTTCTACTAACATGTACAATAATTTCCCAAAATGCAGGGGGACCCAAAGGTTAACATAATTTTCCCTTTGAATAATGAAACTCTGCAAGGTATATCCACTTATGTGATCCCTGAGGCAGTGACTCAGTCCATTACAATGAGCAAACCTGATTAAAAATATAGTATTAGAAATTACTGACACCTTTTTTTCATCTTGCCGAGACCCAGTGACCGGGTGCTAAAGGTAGAAAAAAAATGCAGTTGTAAACACAGGAGGAGAGTGCAGGTCTGGAACCTGCACTGAAAAATGTGGTACAGTCATTGACAGGTGGACACTTCATGCTTCACACAAAATGATTCTGTGATAAAATAAAAAGATGCTTTCCTCCTCCTCTGTTAGAATTACTTGGTTAAATGGCATAGACTGGTTTATACTGGAGGCTGGAAATAGCAGACCTAAAATCTTTTCATCTTTTAGAAAGAGTTCTTTGTGGGCTTTCTGATTTTTTTTTCCTAACTCTTATGCTGTTACTATTAACCAAATAAGAAGACAGTTCTGTGCAATGTTATTGTTTCCAGTGCTCCTGCTACAGTTGTCTGGATCCCTTTGAGAACTGGCATCTGCTTTGATGCCCTTTGTGTGGCTTTGAATAACAGACTCGCACTTTTTAACCTTCAATGAAATTATTTTTTTTTAAAAGCAGGGGAGGGAGTTTTTCAAATACACCATTTTCCAAATATTTTCTGGAAGAAAGTCTGTATTAATGTTTCAGCACAGTTAATCTCTGCAAAATGTAATAGCTTCCATGCAGCCACCCTGTTTGGTGGAGCTCCAGAAATGCCTCGGAAAAGCAGTTGGATTAGGAGGTCTCACAGTATTGCAGTAGTGACATTCCAAAGAATATTCAGACCAGGTAGTACAGGACTCTGCATCCAAATGAAAGCTGAAGGTTTTGGGGGATATTACAATCTGAATTTCTATTATGAATTTATCTGGTCTGGAGAGTTTTATCATTTAGACAAATTTCCTTGCAATAGGACTTTTTAACAGCATTTGGCAGCTCTTACAGTACTACCTGATTTTATATCTTTCAGAATAAAGAGGCTCAAGGTATGACCTATGGAGCCATGTATGGTCTCCTAGAACAAGTAACTGGGTCAAGAGACTGCTCTGGTGATTATGTTTCCCAGGAACCTCCTTGAAGTGAGTTTTGGGCTGCATCTATTGCTTTGGTGAGATCAAAACCACATTTCTGACTATTGTCTTTCTGAGTGTCCCCTGGGACTTTGTCCATCATAAAACATAGCTGGAATTTGAGAAGCAACCAAGTGAAAATGCGGTTGGTAATAGGATGCCATTGCCAGAACAACTGATACGGATTCCTGCTTGATTCTTATGCAAGTCATAGGAACCCCCAGGGAAAAGATGGCAAAGTAGTTCCTATGAATAGCTCAGGTAATGACAGCCAGACACTGGATGCAAGATTTCTAAGATACCCCTCTGTGTTGATCAGTGCACGAGCAGTGAATCAGGCACCGAAGGGAGGCTGATGATCTGTGTGCATATGTAGATCATGAGAGATGAGATTGAGCAGAGGCTTCCATCATTTGAGAAAGGAGGTTCTATGATGAATAGTCTCTCCCTGCCACTTAAAAATGGTCCAGATGACTGGAGACTTTTGCTTTACAGATATTTTCCCAACAAAGGTCTGCATTGCTGCATGATGTTCGGAAGATGGATTAAGAAAACAGACAGCTGTTTATGTATCAGAAATGAGAGTAAGTATTTTTTGGTGATAATTTATGAAATACAATGTCTTGGATGTGTTCGTTGTTCTCTAGGGTAAAAATCTCTGGTGGAGCCGTTGGAAAGGAAAACTGAACAAGATATGATTTTCAGCTCCTCATCAGCAACTGAAGAAGTTAAAATACAAGTATCTTCATATTAAAAGGAAGATAAAGACAATGCTGGACAATGCCTGATCATCTCAAATAACAGAATATCCAAATCAATGCCAGTAATCCAAGAAGAAGTAACTTTGCCCATATTTTCTGCAAGGCTATTATGTCTTTGTCAGCTGCTGCAATTTTCAGAGGATTTTCTAAATGCATGGAGCTGGCAATACTGCAGATTTGCATGTCTAGTAACTGTGCTGCTCTCCTGTCTACTTCTTCAGACGGTTTTATTTTACTGGTTGGAGGGAGCTGCTTCACACAAATTGGTGTGAGTCATAGTAAATAGTTTGCCTACTGCTGACCCTCTCTGGCCCATACATGATGGGGAAGATAGCTCATTGGATGTGTTTGAGCTGATTTGTGTTTTTCCATGCTAAATATCTCCGTTGCAGCCTTCCTTCCAGGCCCTTTTATTTCATGGCACACGTAATAAATATCCTTTATGGATCATTTATGTCAACAACATAGACTGTGGAATAAGCAGAAGCAACATCTCACTTCAGAATAAATTTGTCCCAGGTCCTTGCTTTGTAGCTCATTTTCCTCTTTATCAGTGACTAGAGGAGGAGCTATGAATGCCATCAACAGTCACAACACGAAGTGGCTCCTGCTAACAGTTCTTCAGCACATTGTTTTACACAGGTGCATAGGATATGAAAGTAATAAAATGGTGGCTGAAGTATTACAAAGCTCCCAATAGAGAAAAAAGCATTGAAAGCAAGTGCAATTTTCAGAGATGTCCTAGAGATCTGAGAGCAGAACTCCCACCAAACCTCTCTGCTCTCATCAGTAAAAGTCCAGATTCACAAAGGCCACTCCTGTACTGGTAAATCACACAGTTCCAGAAAACAGTCCTGAGTGCTGGCGCCTGATTGAATGCTGCGACGTGAGACTGTTCTCTGCCATGTGCAGCCCGGAGGACTAGCATCCTCCCAAGCAAGTTTAGGCTGAGTTTGGCAGTGGGGATTCCCAAAATGCAGTCTGCATGTGGCTACGCTATTTTCAGTAAGAGAGTTTAGTAGTATGGATGTAGATCATTCTGTATTGGTTGACCTCAGTGCCAGGGATTAGTTCTGGACCTATCCAAATTTACTGAGGCAGACATAGCCAGAGATTGGCAGTGTTGCTATGCTGAGGCCAGTCATCAGAGAAAGGGTTCACAAATGTAAGATAGGCCATGAAGATCCCTGTCAAGAAGAGTTCAGTATTTCAGAGTGAGTCTAACAAAGGCAAACACAATGAATGGAAAGAAAATGAAACCAGGCCATAGAAAACATTGATGGGACAAATGTGTCTGAAATGCTGCTTTTCTCATGGGTTTTAAGTGCCTACCTGCAATCCTGAGATATGTCCTCATGTAAAAGGGCACTGGTGTTTCTGGAACTTCATTTGCAGATGCTTAAGTCAGTATTTTGGGCTTGGTCTTGCTCCTTTCTATGAAACATGGTGGTGGTAAAGACTGCTAACACTACTGCAGGCAGAAAGTGAGTGGCCACTCAGGCTGTGATTCCCAGACTCACCTTTCTCTTCTCTTGAGAACACCTATTACAGCTGCTGGTGAGGCTGGGACGGTGCCATCTTCACCCATCCTATTGAAGTTGGGCCATGGTGTCAAACATCCAGAAAGAGAGTTAATAGGACTGAACGTTGCATGTTCTAAATTTTAATTTCTTTGCGAAGTCATTATGACATGATCACTGAAGTATCTTTGTGTAAGATTTGGAAGGTCACCCCCAGACAGCAACACCAAAACTTTTGAGTGCTGGACTACCCCTTCCCTCCTGTCTTGCTGTCACTCCATCATGTTCAGTGGAATGAGAGCAGCAGGACCGGGTCAGAGTTAAGGTTGGTTGCCAAATTTCAAAGCTTTCAAGACCTCTTTATTTCATAACTGCAACATTGCAATAGCACTGCTTTAAATTAGCTGATATGTATTTACTAACTTAATCTTAGTACAATGCAGGGGCTTAAGGGTCTTGGAATATTGTATAGCTTTGATCTCCATAAACCCTTATTAGCACAGGTACTGATACAATTATCTCCAGGGTCACTCTACATACTTACAGGCTAGCAGTCCAGTCAACAGATTAAATTACCTCATTTATCATCATGTGATCTGTTTCTAATTAGTTCACTTCAGTTAATGGTTTCTTAAAACTGTCTTTTTTGAGTTATTTTTTCAGCAACACATAAACCACTTGAAATAACTTCTTGAGGGTGGCTAAATAAATTATTTATTTTCTGGCATGTTTCCAGTTGTGTGAGTTACACAGACTTCATTTACTTCATGAAATAGGTCATTTCTTTGCTGTCAGAGATGGAGGGCACAGAACTGTGTTGTGATGATGGTAGGATCTGATAAAAACCTTTTTAGCACATCCATTACACTGTCTTGGCTCATGGAGTCTGACATTTACAGTTCTGAATTAAGTCTAAGGACAGCTAGTTTTATCTCCTTCCAGGAAAATAAAACCATGAGTCTTACCGAATGACTAGTACTCCATGAACAAATGTCAAATTAGATTTTAAAGTGCAGGTTGTACTACTAGTATGGATTGGAACAAAGAGGAAATGTCAATGCTTTTGCTTGCCAGTCATAAATTGCTGGTCTTAATTAAAATGTAATAAAATTTTTAATTTGATCAAAGCATGTAGCACCTATTGTAAGCCTACTGTTTCCATCAGGGAGATTTATACCCTTTGCTTTCTTCTCAGTACTCCTGTAATTGCATCTGGTTATTACTAGATTTGCTATTACAAATACACCCCTCCTGATGGTCTGTGGGACAGGATTTAGTGTTATTAGGCCTTACCTGGTTTGATTCCTTGTCAAGGAAAACCCTCCAGCCTCAAGCCT
This sequence comes from Rhinoptilus africanus, assembly GCA_013400135.1. Classification (NCBI taxonomy): domain Eukaryota; kingdom Metazoa; phylum Chordata; class Aves; order Charadriiformes; family Glareolidae; genus Rhinoptilus; species Rhinoptilus africanus. The sequence goes on along the minus strand of VXBO01000187.1, from coordinate 100,361 downwards.
TTCAGAAACCAATATGACCAGTGAGCCAGGAGGAGCCAAGGGGAATTTAACAGGCTGGTTATGCTGATGTGGAGAGTGTGTAAAGAGCATGAAACAACCAGTCTCAGAAGAAACCATTTAGTGAAACTGGTAAAGAGTAGCTGTCTCAAAAACTCATAAATTGAGCTCACACCAAGGACTGAAGCGTTAATAAGTTGTCATATTAGTTTCTGAAAAGTGAGCATTCACTTCTGAGGGAAAGTAAACATGGAGACAAGCCAGGGTTGAAAATCCCACTGTACTGTCACTCAAATCAAATGAAGCCCAAGTTCCAGATATTGTCAGCTCAGCACCACCTCTTCCCTTCCAGGTGACACCCTAAGTTGTTTTCTGGAAATTCTTCTTTTACAGAAAAATTTTAAAGGAAGGTGATCTATCTCTGAAACAAAGCGGTAGTTAGCACTGGCAGATACCTGCATACGGACTGTGCCAGGGACAGATCTGTAGACAAAATCTGTACCTTCAGTCTTTCTGTGTAAAATCTTGACGTCCCAGCTTAAATGACAGGACATCTGTGTGGCAAATGTCTATCATGCAACAATCATAATTTTTATGTGAAGAAGCCAAAGACGGGGTAAGAAAAGGCCAACTGTGGAGGAAAGAAAGACTTTGGAGAAGAAAAAGGTTAAAAAAATGTAACTAAGGAAAAGGGAGAGGAAAAACAGTGTTTTGTCTCATCCAAATGTCAGTGACTCAGGCACTGAGGCAGACTTCTGCCCTTGGATGTCCGAGCCTCCCCAGGCTCAAAGAGATCTCCCAGAGCGAGATCTCCCAGTCTCACATTTCCTGTTAGATCACCAGAAAGAAGAAAATGAAAAAAAAAAAAAAAAGGAGAGACCCTTTACCCCTACATTCTCCAGATTTGTAAAATAAAAATTCCGTATGAATCTCTCTCTCTCTCTTTCCAGCTACGTCTATACTGTTAGCAAAAATGAGGACTCAGAAACATAGACGTCTGTGGTAAGAGCAGTGTTCACGTCCGGCTGTTGCATGGTTGGCAGTCGAAGCTGGCTTTTGTATCTTATGCTTATTTTCCATTGTAAGGAGGAGTTCCTATTAAGGCAATTATTGCTCCCAAGCTCAGAAAAATCTCTCATTTTTTGACACCTTCTTTGCAAGGCTTCTTCGTTTCCATGGAGAAATTTTGTGCAAAGCTGTTTTTTGTTAGCAGCTGGCACCTCTAATTATAGCTAAGTGGATACTCCCAAAACTGAAATAAAGGTTGCTTTAGCCACCTTTTCATGTTAAATACAGTCTTGTCCTTCTGGAAGCACCTGGTGCCTCATTCTCAACTCAGGTATACCTATGATGTTTTGGTGTCATCCCATTTTAGATAGTGACTCATGAGATAGACTGAAAGTAGGTGAGACCATAACACGTTCTTTTGTATTCAAAATGAGCTTATTGCCTGATCTCATTTTTTTCTTTTTTTTTTAATGGAAATTAATTGGCAAAGTGGGAAATGTAAGTGTCTCTTTAGAAAAGCCAAGAGATAGCCACAGTCTGATGTCTGTCACAATGGGTAAAGTTGTGGAAGGTAGATGAGTTTTACCCCAGGGTAATGGATACGATATTTTCAACAGAGTGAAAAGATACTGTTATAATGTTGTAATGATGATAAATGTGAGGTAACGGTCTCTGTCATAACAGAAGGACTTCTGATCTTTTCCTCTTCCTCCTCCTGAAGTTTTGCTACTGTTGATTCCTTGCTTCCATCCCAATGTGGGTATGTTAAGGGCTCTCAAGAAGTTTGTTCAACTGTTTAAACTGTTAAATGCTTCATGACTCTCTGGTTCCAGTGAGAGCTATAAGTCTTTTACAGTCAGTACTACAGAGTACTGTAAAACAAATATTATGTCATATTGGCATATACCATACATTTTGAACCCTGCCAATATTGTGGTTTGATCTGACCCATTGCTTCATGAGCAAGGCTTATGCAGATGTTCTCATCATAGAATCATAGAATCATAGAATCCTAGGGTTGGAAGGGACCTTAGTAGATCATCTAGTCCAACCCCCTGCCAGAGCAGGGCCACCTTAGAGTAGGTTACACAGGAACCCGTCCAGGCGGGTTTTGAATGTCTCCAGAGACGGAGACGCCACCACCTCCCTGGGCAGCTTGTTCCAGTGCTCTGCCACCCTCAAGGTAAAGAAGTTCCTCCTCATGTTTAGGTGGAACTTCCTATGCTCAAGTTTGTGCCTGTTACCCCTTGTCCTATCACTGGGCACCACTGAAAAGAGCCTGGCCCCATCCTCCTGACACCCACCCTTCAAGTATTTATAAGTGTTAATTAGGTCCCCCCTCAGACGCCTCTTTTCCAGGCTAAAGAGACCTAATTCCCTTAGTCTATCTTCATATGAGAGGTGTTCCAGTCCCCTTCTTGGGCACCAAGGCACATTGCTGGCTCATGGTCATCCTGTTGTCCACCAGGACTCCACACCTCCACCCTGAAGTCTCAAGATTATCCTAAACTTCCATCATGACTTTTTGAAGAATAAATAGGCATATTTTTAGCTTTTACCTGCAGTAAGATGGCACCTACCTACAAACCACAAAAAAAAAAAAAAGAAAAAATGACGATGACAATTTAAATCTGCGAATATCAAAAATATCACCTGGTGCATGAAAAACAAATGCCACGATGTTCATGAAGCATAAATGCCAGAGTTTGCATAAGGAAATGCTAGCATAAATTTCATAGGTTGAATAATAAATTCCTCATAGTTTATCCAAGACCATCATGCTGAAGACCTACAGCAATGGTTAATAATTTTATTTTACATTTTTTATCCTTCTTTGGTGTGGAAGAAACACTTGTGTCATGAGAACAGGCAAGAAAATAAATTTATTTCAGTAAGTGACTGGAATTGTTTAATTTGTCACCTTAAGGAAGTGAGAAGGGAAAGACAACTCAAAAATATCTGAATTATATACATATCTTAAATGGGTACTGAGGAATAGCAAATTCACAGCCTGGAACTAGAACCATCTTTATTTTTCACAGTGTTTGGGTTTTCCTTGAAGGATGTGGAATTCCTATTTGCACTCTCATGGAAGCTGTTTTTATGGTTTTGCATCTTCACATATGAAACAGTTATGAATCACATGCTGTAGCATATGTCTAGCCCAGCTGTTCTCTCTGTATGTATATGGTCCCATCACCATAAATCTCTGAGTGGATCACAAGTAAAACCGAAATTACTCTTGCAGTACCTATGGCTGGGGAAGCGTTTGTTGTCCACCATTGGCTAAATGGGTAAATTGGAGAAGAGAGTTACGAAGTGTTTAGTCTCAAATCAAGCAAGAAGTCTCTGTCTCTGCTTGAAATCACGCCCCTCTGCTGAGTCCCAGGCAAGGGCACCTTCTTCACTACACCTTTTCCCAGGAAGCAGAGAATTTGAGTGTGTGTTTTCTGAAGTGACATGTATGGGTAGTCCTCATGTGGCCACTGATACCTTCAAAGGTTGAAAAAAATGCAGCTGAAATCCTCAGTGCTGTGCAGCTGTATTCTGTACAGCCCTGGGAAGGGTGAGCAGTTCTGGTAAAGGAGACTGAAAGCAACTGTCTGTGTTTTTATGTCTTTTACATTGTTAGTACCCCAGTAAGCCATCTCTGCTTATATACTTTCCCCTACCCCACAATAGTTTCTAGATCTGAAATGTATCACAAAGACTAGTTCCAGGATATATTTTTGCCCTTGTTATGTACTGTGTTATTTTACATGAAAAAAAAAAAAAAAAGAAGGAACTGTTTGATCAAGGCATTTTTCTCTGATATAGCAAGGCGCAGTAATGTATCCTCACAAATACCTCAGCTTTCAAATGCAGAAGGCACTCTCACGTTTATACCATAGAAGGTGCTAATGGGATATTCCAAATTCCCCTCATTCCCAAGAGATCTGCTAATCTCAGAAGAATGGAGGCAGCGAGAGAGTTTGCTTGGCCTCGGATTTCACAATGCTGCGATGCATTTGGAGAGCTTCGGGACACAGGACCCAGGCACTGGGCTACGGGCTCCTCTTGCACCTGAGGGTACCACCAGCTGGGCTCAGAGGAAGAGCCCAGGCTGCCTGAACTAGCATCAAACCACTTCCGAACAGCCACAGACCTTAAACAGCTCCCCCTGGGCCCACCCCCAGCAGTGAATTTCAGCAGTAGAAAAAAATCTGCTAGAGGGGAGGAGCGCACATCTGAGACCTTCCTCAGGCTGCACAGAAAAATCTCATTTGAATGTATTATTGGCATTTAAGTACATGAAATAACCCTGTTTTATACGCTAAGTAGATAGACACCTCAAATAGGCGGTGTCACCCAGGCAATGTAATGAAGCTTTGTGGAGACCGTCTCATCCCTGGGACAAGGGGCAGGCAGGGGCAGAGGGAAAATTACATGGGCACCCCCTGGCTGCCCCCTGTGGGAGTTGCCATCCCAAAACACAACTGCTTACCAGAAAACAAAACACTACAAAAATAATCTGGTGGAGGTTTTACAATGCTTTACACCATTTAGATTGTGTTTCCCCTCCAAGATAAGCGATTAGTCAAGCAGTGGAGAAATGGGTGGGAATCAGGGCAAGTGGGCTGCCCCAGATGGGCATCCTCGGCTCAGTGAGTGCTAGGTCATTATTTCATCTCCTTGGAGAGTCCACTGGGGTAATCACTGCCCTACAAACCAGCAAGTTTTGAGATCTATTGATGTACTATGTCATCAATATGATGACTGTATCATACTACCCAAGCAAGTGTTTATACTGCACGGTTGAGAACTCCATTCCTTGAAAAATGGTTGAGCTACAGTGAAGATGTCCTGCACGTTTCCTGCTGAAAACTTTCTCTTCATAAAGTCAGCCTGCAAACACTGAGTCATGTCAAAAAAGACTATAGCAAGTAATGAAAATAATTGAAAGATATATAATCAAGATATATGGATGGCTGGAATAGACACCTCTAGGGAGGGAGTTTCAAGAACAATGGTATGTTGCTATCTAGCAAGGAAGCTGATTTTGATTATTGTTTTTTCAGCAGTCTTGGTGCTTAACTAACAGACATACAGAGTATTGTTATTAATAAAGTCTTAAAGAGTATTCCCCTTTGCTTTCTGAAGACTGTGGTATGCAGGTAATAAAGGAGCATTCAAACCTCACTCTCACAGAACCTGATGATCTGGAAACAATATTACCAATCACAGACAGGTCAGTTCAAAGCCCTTGATGAATGTCTTGAATAGTACCTAATGAACCTAAGAAAGTCATGAAAGAATGGTATATAGGGAATCGGTTTATTTTGTCCAAAAATAGTACTAATGAAGAGTAATGAACTACAATACACTTTGCACAAAGATTTTAATACTGATACTAGACAAATTCAAATTAGCTTTTTTGGTTGGATATAAAGATTTTTCTGGATAAAAATCTTACTTTCATTCCTTAATCTTTTTATCTGTATTTCTATCACTGAAGGTTATTAAGAGGGACTAGTAGTAAAAATTTTATTTTCTTTTCACTGTAGTTAAGATTCAGCTTATGCACTCCTCTGTGTTCAGCTTAAACAATGGGACTCACCATATCACGCTGGAGAGCTCACGCAGCATCACAGTGTTTGGACTTGGCTCACTGAAGAGAATCTTTCCTCACCATATCTTGCATTTCCATCTTCACTCACTCTCTAGTCCCACTTCAACTGCTTTTAAGAAATATAAGCACATTCAACTTCTATGTTTCATTTAACAAACCGTTTGCTTTCCCTCTATTAAAAACAACCCCTTGAATTAAAGACTAGAATTTAAGCAGCATCCAATTTATTCAAAAAACTGTCATTGATTGAAAAGAAGTCACTGATACAAATCAAAAATATCTACATTGAATGCCGTTTTCTTCATTTTCAGATGTCTCTAATCCACAGACTCACATATGCATATGCACCCTATTAAACCAACCTCACTGACCCTGTGAGCTGCCACCACGCACACAGGCACAGTTTTAGGTATTTTTGGTATAGCATTGCTCTGGAACTCTCGCTGTCAACATAAAGGTTGTGTCCAACTTTTTTGCAGGTTACCGATAGTTACAACTTGGTATTTCTTTACCTAGGAATGTGTAAACTGTTTTCTTGCAACATTTGTGTGCATGAAATGTAGAAGCGGGATTACTTGCGTTTGCAAATGAGATTGGCTGCTAGGGTTGACTTTATTTGGACTGTCTAGAATGTCACAGTACCTCCCAGTATCCAGAGAGGCTGCAGCCATGTTCCCTGAAGGAAAGGCTGGGACACTGTGCATGATAGAAAGACTCCAGGAGGTAATAGCTCTAATGCACCATCTGATGACTGACTCCAGTAATCAGTGTGGCTGAATAGCTGAGTGGGGTCAGCCAGCGAGAATGTCTGACTGATCTGACACACGCTTGATTTGGAGGGAGCGAGAACATTTTGCTGTGAATAACAAAAGTTCACTCCTTTTGGTCACTCATATTCACCTCCAGAGGTTCCCTCTTAGACTCACAGATACACCTGAAAAGCAGAGAGGACCATCATCACATCCTCAAGGTCATTGGTGCCCCAACTTTATTTGGACACCATCATTGTGGAGAGGGAGGTGTGCTGTCCCACAGTGGTGGCAGCACTATCTCCTGGCTTTCTGTCAGGCCCTGGGCTCATGTAGGCGGAGATGTTCCTCCAGAGTTGCCAGGTCCTCTGACAAGCATGCACCTGCTAAGAAAAGGCTTTTCCTTTTCACAGGAAAGAAAAAGGCAACTCGATCAAATTTTTCTTTAATTTTGGATGCAGCTTGTGGCACATGAGTGGCCCACATTTCACAGGTTGAGAGTCCCAGCGCTCATCTGAGCTTCTCTGTAGCACAAGCCACCATCCAGTTACTTGAGTGAATTTCCCTGAGCATTTATACCCGCAAGACTCCCACTCAAATCTTTGTGTGCTGAGCTAGTCTGAACAGAGTCAGGGCATGAGCAGGGTGACTCACTTTCGGATAGTAAGAATATGATTCTTGAAAAGGATTACTATATACAGCAACTCTGGCAAGAGGTTCTCCAGGAGTCCAAGGTCTTCTTCCTGTCTTCTGTGCTAAGGAAAAGTTGTGGCAAAGGTAGGCTCTTTTCCTCTGCAAGAGTAACAGCTGTAAGTAGAGCAGATATGAAGAGTTAAAGAAAACCCCAGGAATCTCAATAACTCCTCTGAGCCAGATTTTAGAGGTTACATTCAATACATCAACATACTTTTCTTTCTTATGTTAATGAAATATCGTCAATAACTCTTGTGTAGAACAAATCCTCTTATATGTATAAGCATGTAGCTGTAACTCACCAGGGTAGCCCAAAGCAGTAAAGCAAGAGATCTTCAGCAAGGATAAGTCAGCGTAGCTGCACTGAAACGTTTACAGTTGACATCAAATGAGAATCTGGCTGAGGTTAGTGTTAATGTACCAGTGCTGCAGTTTTCTGTGCTCTTTCTTTTAGCTGTGATTATCTAGACCATTAACAGTTCTGGCTTATATAGCAATTCTTGCCTCCCAAATCCAGCCGGTATGGGTTCCAGTTTGGATCTAGACCTGCAAAGCTCAAAGGAGGGCTACATGTGAGGGCATTCCCCCAGGACTGGGCTAATGCCTTCTTTACTATGAACTATATTTACATTTATTTTGAGCTCTACTTTCTGGTGTTTTTGAGGTGACTTTAACTGCTGTATTCTCTAAGCAGCACTGAGAAATCAAAAGCATTTAATTTCCAAGGATTTGCTCTTTCTGAAAACTGAACAGGCAGAATACACTGGAGGTGGCAACAGCAACAGAACAAACAAACCAACAAAACCCCCACAGCATCAAAATATCAACAGTGACTCATAAGACTTACCAATTACTACCTACTAAGTGATTCAAGGTGTCTGAAATAAATCGTTTACACTCAGCATAAAGCAAACATGGTGACAGAGGCCAAATTCTTAATTTGGCTATTAACAACAGTGTTTGACAAAAACAACGTAAATTTAAGAAATCAGATTTTATACACTATTGTTGCAGAAAAAACCCCTTATTTATTATTTGTTTGTGTATTTTAAGCCACATACAAGTTATGAGGCAAGTTTTCTGTCGTGACTTGTAAAAACCAAAAATGCTTACATGTAACCTGGCCCCAGATTATTTAGGTAGCTAAATCCAGTGTAATTGCAAACACATTTGGGAATTTAGTTTGCAAAACAGACTCAATCGAATCTACTATCTGCTGTCAATTATGAATAGTTTTTTCTTCAGACTAACTGATTTATCACAATAACTTAAATACAGATGCTCTTTTCCAAGTCAGATGATTTTTGGGACACCTGATCATTTTTTCAGAGATATACAACTGCCAAAACAAGCAAACATGCAGGCTTTGCATAGTTCCAGAAATCAAATGGAGTTGGGGTATGGACTATTGATAGCTAGAAAAAAAATATCAAAGGACTGTATACATTCCCCTGCCTCAATTTCCATGTCATTTTCAATATTTTGTCACTTAGTGTTTTGGTCAAAGTTTTCCAAAACTTTACTTCCAAATCATAGATGTTGTTTCTCTGGAAATTCTCCTAGCATTTTGCTGCTTTGTCTCAGCTCCTTCTGTCTCTATGGTCTGCAGAGGTTTTCCAAGTCTTTCAGGATTCTCTTTTAATCCAGTTTCAGTACCTGATTGTCTTGTCTTCTTTACAAAGAAGTGAGAGATAAGTGGCTCTGTACAATATGTGATTCACACAAATGCAGGGTGTAATAGTTCTCCATTATCTCTGATGGGGAATGATATGACAGGACCCTCCCAACTATACCCTAAATGAAGTTACACCTTCATTAATGTAATTCTGATAACCACTCTGACTACACATAGCAGACCTCCCAAACCTTCAGGCATCCAATGATATGATGTAGCACATTCGTCAGAACTGCTAGAATTCCTAAGTGTCTCTGGGACAAATTTTCCAGGTGGTACCTGCTGGGATTTAGCATAAGTAGTCAAAGAACAGGAGAGGAGGGAGCAGGAGACCATCACTGTCGAGGTCACTCAGGTGTGGCCTTGGTGAGTAGGTCTGTATGAATTTCTGTGCAAGACCATGTTTATGAAAGGGTAAAACCAAGGACAAAATGGGAAGGGGGGTATGCTGGTACACATTTGTGCTCTGCACACTCTGAACATCACCAAAAGGTACTCCTTTCATTGGGCTGTACAAATGCTTTGCCTAATGATGATGCACAGCTTTGGAAAGAGGCACTCTGTTATATTTTAGGCTGCTTGAATGTGGGACAGGATCTTTTTCCAAGGTCATATGTTCAACTCATCAAACTAATCTGATAACAACTTGGCAACATAAAAGTGGTGACATTGAAAGCAGCACCACAAGTTTGAGCTAGCACCTCACATAATTTGCTGAATGTAGTCATTCCTGCTTCTCAGATCTGTTCTTTCAGGCTCTGTGCAAACTTGGACAGGTGAAATTATATTTACACTCTTCTTAGGTTCTGGAAGTTTTCTTTGAAACTAGTTGTGAATGAATCTCTTCAAAAAATTCTGAAATTCAGAGGAGCGGGAGGGAACTGGTGGTACCTAGGATTGAAAGTAATTTGCCTAAAAAAATGGCTTTGTATGACTGCTCCATGCATATATGCCTGCATGAATGTATTTGGCTTTACTCCATAACTGTCATTCTTGTATTTGATGATGATACATGTACTGCTATAAAATGGAAAGTCAGGTTCTGGAAACACTGGGATGACACTGTACCTCTAAATATAGATGAAGAATAGCTGTGCAAGTTGCTAGGTTTATCCTGGATGTGGTGGAGGTGATGGGAGGCAGCTTTCTGTGCAGAGCAGGAAGGTCTGACTGCCTCAGGCACGGAGATTAGAAAGTTGCTGTGTGTGTGCAGGGAACAGCCTGGAGGACACGAAGCGTTTGGGGAGGAAATGAAGCTGCCCGAAGGCTGACATCTTTGGCAGAGCAACCAGGGAGAATGGGAACATGCCAACAGACATGTGAAGTTCTGCAGGGCCCTGACAGGGAAAAGAAGAAACCGAAACTTAACAGGAGTGGTAAAGGGGAAGTCACTGAATTTGCAATTATTGTGATAAGAAAATTTTCCATGGGGGAAGTACATGAAATGACTAACAGTCATTTCACTTCGAGGTTGTGAAGAGCTCTCAGATGAGAAATGATCTTGTTATGAACAACTTTTTAAGCTACCGCCCATTAGGTAAAAGCTCTGAATACCATTTCCAGTTCACCATTCTCTACAGGGTAGATTTCAATTTGTGAGTGCTGTTGAGCCTTACATGGCACACCACAGCTCTGTCATTTAACTTGTGCCTATAAGTCTGCAAGCCTTTAAACCAGCATGTGTGGATCTAATTTTTTTCCCGGTTTACTATCTGTTCTTCAAATGCAGTTAATTTCAGTGGGAATCCCTCCTTAGCTAGTTTGGAAAGATGACCCAGATCCTCACTGGCTTTAGATCAGCACTGAAATTTGTGCCAATCAAATCTCTGCAGATATGGGCCAAGGTCATGAAAGGATCCCAAAGCAGCCCCTAGAACAACAGTTGGTACCTACACTGCAGATGTAAAGAGAAAAAAAAAATTGCTCTGTTATTTGTGTTCACTTCAAACTATGAAAGAGTAAAGTTATGCTGTCCTTACACATGACGCTGCTCTCCATCTTCAACTCCTTTTTTCTACTTGAACAGAAAACCTTTCCAAAGGACAAGATTGGAGTTTACAAGAGACTATTAGATGGCAGTCCTACAAATACCTTTGCACATGGTTAACTTCATGCACAGGGGTGGTCCTGCTGATGTCAAGTTAAGCACATGCCTAAGTGTTTAGAATACTCAGCCTTACTTCTGACATCTAAGTAAACAGACGATCATCTTAAATTCTCCTGGGATTTCTGATCAGAAGGGACATTTTATTAAAGGCAAAACAAGCCTGTAAATGTATCTAAATTTAACATAAAAATATCTTTTATGTGAAAATGTTATTCATAGCTTTAAACCTTTATTTAGTGAAATCCCTTTTAACAGACTGAAGTTTAAAACTTCACCTGTATTTTAATGCCTAAATGCCACTTTATAAATTAGCAAGGTCAAACGCATCTCCATTAAACAGAATTTATTCTAATGCTACCCCAGTTAAGCATCAGTCGCTCACCTTAATTACAACTAAACTGATTCTTTCTTGTATCCCAGCATTTCCAGATAAAAATCTGTTCCAGTGGTGATGAATTCTGCATTATCATGATACCCACTGGTGATAATTTGAAAGACAGTCTATGATACTTGCACAGCCTCTTCCATCCAGCGATCTCAAGCCACTTTGTAAACCTCACACAACCGTTCCTAAGTAAAGTGAGGATTATCGGCCACATGCAGGGCGACGTTTAGCAGGCAGGAGCTGTGTGAGTGGGTCAGGCGCTGCACCGTGGGCTCGAGGATCAAGTTCTTCAAATCTAAAGAGCATTGTTAGATTTTGTGTGCTGTGGCGAGGCAGGAATTCAGGAGGGCTTTGAGCAGTAACAGGTCATGCCTCTTACAGACAGACAGAACAGTGGCTATTTTGTGGTCTCAGGTGTCTACAGGGTGCTTTACTCTGAAAAGAGGACCCAGGAAGGGGCACATCATGAATAGTCTTTACTTCAAAGGCACAACAGGCTGGACAAATAGCTAGGTGACATTGTTTAAAGCTAACAATTTAGTTGATAAATTTAGTCAGCATGCTTCATTTTCCTGTTTCTAAATTGTCTGTAAAGTAACTGACTTTTCCAAATCTCTAGATACTGCAGTAGTGTTTTTTTGGCCTGTGGGCCGTTGGAAAAATGGCTTTTCTGACTGTTCACTCTGTGTTGATTACTGCTTGTGCCACATGGTTGGTCAGCTTAATGGTATAGTATTTCTGTTTCCTGATTGCACACTTCAAGCTTTATGAGCAGGAATAATCTTTTTCTTTTTTCTTCTGAGTGAGTTACTCGCGAACACATAAAATTGCTCAATGAACATACAGAGGTAAGAAAAAGAAGTATTTAAATGTTTTTTGAGAGTCTTCCTAATGATAAGCTTGCAAATACTTATTTGGTACAGTGCCTTTGCATCCCCGACCTTTGCATCCCAAGGATATTAAAAAATAAAATCTTCCGTCTCCCAGATTGCTGGGATGAATGGGCTTGCATACACCAGTAAAGCAATATTTTGTTCAGGAGACTCACATCTGGTTTTGTAGCTGCTATATTTTGCCAGATGGAAACTAACCATTTTCACCAAAGCAGCTCAGTTTAAAATAACTTCAATTTTGGTTTTGCCGTAGACAAACATGGAAAAACAGCTCAGAAGAGAGTCTGTAGCTACGTAAGAGAACATAGGAAGCTCTTTGAACTACAAATAGACTTTTCTTTTTATCTTACTATTGAGTGAACACATATATATACAGAAAATGTATCTGATATGCCCAGCAGAAAAAGCAGGTCTTACTTATCAGCCACAAAGCTTCAGAATGCTTCCAGAGATATTTTAAGTGCAACAAGTAATGATCCATATATTTTTTTAATCTACATATACAGAGGTTATGAACAAACTTATGCAGTACATGGAATATAGAACCCATGCTCTTGGTTTCAAAAATATACAGCTTTTGTTTCCTTTGCCTGGAAAACCACCTCCATTCAGTCAAAGAAATATATATTCACATCAGCTCGCTTGATATGCTGGCCAAGGGCCCCTCTGGGAATAGTATCAGTGTCTAACAGGCAGCATCAGCATATACGCTGATGTCCTAACAGCACAAATGAGGGCAGAGTCCAGCCAAGTTTAGAGGTGAATAAGGTAGGTCAAACATCCTGTCCATCTGCCGTGCAGCCTAGATCTTTACTGTAAAGCAAATGGTCTGTGAAAACTATTTTTCACAGTTATAAATGAAAACTCACTGATTCACATGTCTCTTGAAGTCTTGAAGAGTGACTCCTAAACCTAAGATTGCGCATAACTAATTGTACATTGCTTTATATTACAGCCTGTAAAGAAAATGTGTGAGAGAAATTCACAGTGCATTTTTATATGCCTTTAAATTAGCATTTTGATATTTTCCTGGAACTTTAAAATGAGTCCTTTTTCAAGAGGATCTACATCATCAAAACTCTATTAGCCTATTGGAGCTAAAAATTGGATTAAAAGTAGCTAGGACAACTTCAGGTGAAAATAAAACTCTTATGAACAAGTTCCAGGAATCCCCAGGACACAAAAGCTGGGTAACTGACTAAAAAAAAATGGTGATATTTGTAGCCATATTTTAAAATTTTGAATGCTAAAAATGGTGAAATGAATGTGTGCAAAAGTCACAGCCCCCTTCTCTGGCATTATTTTAAGTGGTCCTGAATGATGATGACCAACACGGCCTTGTTTTCACTAAGGACCTCCAGGGTAAGAGGAAAGGTTATGCCTGAATGGTGTTACAGCAGCCTTTGCTCAAAACACCAGGGAAAATACGTCCAAGTCAACAAAATTGCCCCAGGAAAACATCTCGCCTCCTCACTCTGGCTACCTTGCTCTGGGTCTGGCTGGCAGAACTGGTGGGGTGGCTCCTGTAGACTCTGATCACCTTTTTCTTTTCCAGTTTTTCTGAGGCATAATGATGTTCAATAATTTAAAATGGAATAAATGCTCTTTACACTTTTCCCTTAATTTCCTGCAGTCCCAAAATATGTCTTTTCTTAACAACTCTAGCACAATATATTCCTTGTAACTCCAACCTCTGCACTTGCCCTCACACTGCGGAGCCCAGAGGTTCCAAATCTCCCAGTCTTGTCCTGCCCTGATCTCCTCTGCTCTCTGCTCACCTCTGACTTTCTCCAGCTCGTGTACAGACCTTGAAATTGTGAGCTGTGTTCCCACATGCCCAGGCACTGGCAATGGCTTTGCTCAGTCTTAGCAGTTGTGCCATGTGCGAGATGAAGATGCTCCCCCAGCAGTTCCTCTGCCTGCCTGATAGGATGCCTTTGGCCAGTCCCACCAGAGGAGGCCATAATGGGATGCCTGATTTCTTGCAAACGTGGGGGAGAAAAGAGGCGAGCTGTTTGCTGGGGCTGCCAACCTTTTCCCCCAGGGCTCCAGCATGACACTGGTGCTGCTGTGGGGATGTAATAACCCTCAAGGTGGCCTTGCTTCAATGACTTTATTTTGGCTTTAGATTGTAAGCGCAGCAGGTAAATACTTACTTGCCCACTTTGCTTTCTTTTGAGTAACACTTGATGCATGAATCATCACCTGAGTGTCAAAGTGCCTTTTTCCCATGCCAGACCTCAGCACTCTGTAACTCCAGGCTTTAGCAGCAGCAGCACTAAGGGCGCAGGTGTCAAGCTGTNGTTCCTCCTCATGTTTAGGTGGAACTTCCTGTGCTCAAATTTGTGCCCGTTACCCCTTGTCCTATCACTGGGCACCACTGAAAAGAGCCTGGCCCCATCCTCCTGACACCCACCCCTCAAGTATTTATAAGCGTTGATTATAAATAAATATGAACTGGCAGAGCAGCTTCTTCTCACATTTTAGCATAAGGTTACAATTTAGGTTTCACTTTTAGCGGGTTTGTAGGAAAACTTGTTGTTAAGGTGACCTGCACTGAAAGAAAACGCAAAATCCTTTTCCTCTTTCTCCCAGTACAGCTCTGAGCATGTCAGCTGTGAAGAAAGCTGTGCCGCTGGCAGAGTTGCTGCTGATTTCTGCCAGCGTTTCCACCAGGCAACAAGTCAATCTCATCCACCTCCTGCACTTCAGGAGCTTCTGGGTCTGGTAGCCACTAGTGCCAGAAAAAAACAGTGTGCCCTTTGGTGCATTTGCTTCAACCATGTGAGCGGTACTTGAAAAAAAATGATTCCTAATCTGACAAGCGGTGCCAGGAGCTGAGCAGGGCATAAGGGGCTGGGGCCATGGGGGCCGAGCGGTGCTGGCCGGACGCCTGCACGGCCACCATCTGCCTGCAACGCGGGAGGGTGGCAGGGCCGGCCGCCACAGGGGGACCCACTGCCAGAAGCACTTTATTTCTCCTGAAATAAAAAAAAAAAAGAAAAAGTGATGCACCTTCCTGCAGCTGGCCATGGGCCTCACCACAGCCACTCACTCTCAGGGCATGGTCCCATGGGAACGCCATGTGCCAGGTCCAAGCACCGTGCCCGGTCTGTGCAGGGGGAGAAGGTCCCTTTTCCAGGCAGCGCTGGTCAGTGATTGCCAGGGGGAATGATGGAGGGTCTGGGGCAGATGCGGAGGCGACAGGCAGAGTAAACCCTGGGAGGGGATGCTGTTTATGCAAGGGTGTATGTGTGTAGGGATGCCAAAGGAAGGACGGGATGCAGCCAGACACCCCTGAACATGGGGAGCAGCTCCGTGCCAGAAGGGGCACAGCACCATGGGGACCTGGAGGTCGAGGTGGATATGGGCTCATTCCTTGTGTAGAGGGACTGAGGCACCTCCCTTTCCTATGATGATATAATTAGGCCTGTGAAATATAAGAGGAAACAAAAACGAGATGAATGGAGTATATATAAAAAAGGAATTATAACAGGTAAAAGTGTTTAAACAGGTTAAAGTGTTTAAAAGCCCCCATTAAACAGATGACGTTTTGGTGTAGGCGTTGGGAACTGAGCACAAGTATAGCAGACATCCTCCTCAGCACAACTGTTGTCTCCTCCTATCTCTTGCAGTAAATAATAGAGGCTAAAAGGAAAAAAATCCCTTTTCGGTGCTCTTCAAAACTCTTCCATCCTTGGAGAAATTATTCCGAAGCATCAACTAATGAGAGTTGTCAAATGCTGAACTGCTCTTCCTTGATCTCACAGTGAATCCCTCATTTTGCTGGCAGGTTCAGAAAGGCCTCAGTTCAAAAAGGCCTCACAAATCTCACATTGCCTCAGCTGAAGGCCACCTTCTGCCACTTCTCAGCATCGCTGATGCCAGCTGCACCGCAGGTAAAGCTGTTTGCTAAAGATTTCCCTTGAGTATTTACAGGATAATCATGTGAAAAAACTTCCATTGCCACTAGTAAATCTTCTTATGCTCACGTTTGGAGTAATGTTTTCTGGGTGGTCTGGATTAGTTCAAATAATGAATGCTAAAGGGCTGTGAAGAGTCCCAGCATAAGAAGTTTTTATGTTGGCAGGTCGTTTTTGCTTTGCCATCTTTTTTTTCATGACCAGACTGAATTGTTCCTCCCTCTTATGGCCAGCCAAGAGGAGTTTCTTGTCCAGAGTGACACCAGATGCCAACTGTAGGAAAGGGCAAGGCATTTTTGTAACTTTTCTTACAGGAGACAGAGTGGCAGTCAATGCTGCAGTTTTTCTTTTACATTAAATAACAAAAAAGTCATGAACAAAATCCTAAAATGCATTTAAATACTGTGTAAGTATTTCCTGAGACAGGAACTCTGCAAAGTCCTATCTCCAATGTCAGAGCAGGGGGCTTAGGAGCTCCAGGAAGAAAGAACAGGCATGCAGTCTTTGAGCAAGCAGTGCTTAGGAGCAGTGTTCCCCAACCACCTGCCAAAACCCTCCAAAAAGTGACCACATTCTGTTCCTGGAGCTCTCTGCTTTTACACACTACCCTGCACAGAGCTCATTCTGATGCATCATGCTGTGAAAGTCACACAATATGCTCACGAGGTGAGTAGCAATAATTAAATAGTAGAGAAGTGCTTATCACAAAAAAACGACTCAGGCAGTCCAGATATAACCACTGGAAGGATTTTTAGGAGCATATCGCAATCAATAACATTCATAAGAAATGTAATCTTTCCACACCTATACTTCTGTGGGTGAAAAAGGAGGCACATGATTTAGAATATGCATGAAAAAAAGCACAGGTATGCGAATATAAAAGCAGAAAGTCTAACATGCAAATCTGAATTTCAATTAGTCCACAGGAAAAAAAGGCAGTAATAAAAGTTTCTAGAAATAGTCTAGAGGACAAACAATGGTACAGATCCTATGTAACAGGAAAGCAGAGCAAGACAGATATGGTGTAAAGAAGTCTAAAATACTTAATATTTCATTCTACTGACCTAGAGTGAGGAGATGGGAGCTCAGGCAAAGTATAGGAAGAGAACATGTTAAAGAGAAGATAGATGTATTCAAACGGGCAAGGTCTCATAAATAGTCTTGTATAATCTCTGAACCATTGGTGAGTCTCTGCAGTAACAGGAAAGGATGTAAAGATGGTTCTTCTGAAAAAATCAGGAAATCATAATGAATTCCTTATAGAAGTTCCTGGAAAGGTTCTGAATTTATTTATTAAATAAACAGTAAATAAGCTGCAGGAGGATCCTAAAGAGTTAAAATAGCCAACATAAGCATGCTATGAATACACTGTGTCAAATCAATCTCAGTTCCTTCTCTGAGAGCATTTGATCTAATGAACAAGAAGAAAGCAGTATATGGGAGGCCTCTCTACTTTAGACAGACTTACCCCACACAGGTCTCCTGCAAAGCTGAGGAAATGAGCCTAGAACTGTCAACCTAAACTGATTGAGCAGCTGTTTGAAATGCTGCTTTCAAAAGCTTCAGAGATTTTCAAAGGCATCAGCGATTTGCTGGTTAGCTGTGGTTGCAAGTGTAGTCTTACAGGAGTTGGGGAGGTGGAGAACATTTTTTGCTAACAGCTTGGCTTGCAGTATAAAGAAGGAACAGATATGTTTCCCAAAGACATTGCAAGTAGTTTGAAGGACGTGATCAGAATTTAAAGTGCCCTTAAAGTTGATCCAAAATCAGTGAGATGATCAATACAGTTATGACTTGAATGTTACATTTATTTCTCAGAAAGGGAAATATAAAAGGCCATGGGGCAGCAGAAAAGGAGGATGGCTGTCGTGTAGAATGAGTCAGCAACATGAAGGTAATGCAGAAACAGCAAATCTTATTCTGGGAAGCGCTATCAGGGTACTGTAAGGAAGATGCAAGAGACAGCTACCTTGTTCAGGGAGGCTTTGGTGGATACGTGGGATCCGTTCCAGTACCCAAGGCACAGTACAGTGGAGAAATTGCATTTTGTGAATGACTTAGACAAGTTGAAGAAAATCTAGAATAGATCAACAAGAATCAGATGAAGGTATGACCTGTAAGGCTGAGGAGGATTTAACATCAGTCTTCTAATATTGCTATAAATTCTTCTTTGTGGCTGTTTGGTGCATTTTTATTTTAACTGTTTTTACTAAAGCATTTTCAGAAGCTACCCAGGATAATATGGAACCAAGTTCAGTGCAAATTTTCAAAACAAGTCAAAGAAAACCCTGCCAGGGCTAGTTTATATGTGTTAGATACAGGAGTGTAGATTATGCTGTTCCCTGAGGTCCCTTCCAGGAATACTTTTCTGTCACTCTGAGCATCCAGCATCCAGTGAAAGCCTTACCTGTGAAAACAAATATTCCCTTGAAGAGGTAAAAAGGAAGTTGTTTGGTAACAAAAAAAAAACAAACCTCAAACAAACAAAAAAACTCAGCAAGAAACACTGTTTTCCAAAATTCATGACAAAGATAACTGCCGTTTTGTCTGCTTTGCCCATTACATGGTTATGTGTACTCAGTGTAATCTATAGCAGATACAGAATTTATGGAATAAGAGGCAAATGAAACATGGGAAAGATCTAATTCATGAATTTTGAGTTGAACTGGCCACACTCTGCTTAGTTTAAAATATTGCATATTCAGATTTCCATTTTCCAGGCACCAAATTTCACTGGACGCAAAAGAAAAATATGTGACATTAGTAAACAGGGTTGGGGACATCCAGAATTCATTTTTCTCATTTTTCTCTCTCTCTTTTTTTTTTTTTTTTTTTTTTACTTTGCTTGAGCATCCATCCATCAGGGACAGATCTATGTCCAAACTTCTGGGAGAAAGTAGACCTGCAGCATTTTCCATTCACAAATTTATTACCTTCCTGTTTTGCTGTCTGGCAATATGTCAACTGGTGTTTAACAAACAAGATGAAATTATGACATAGCGTCTATAATTTAATCACAAAGAAATGTGAAACATTAATTATTTGGAGTTTCTAAACTAAATCTCAGAAATACCAATGGTGTTTATGTTAGTTTCAGATGTTCTGAGCCTGAAGGTCAGTCAATGGATGATGTGGATGATTATCCTTCTACACCAGAGGTGTTGCCGAGGTAGGGAAAGGCTTACCCCCTGTGTCATGACCACCTGCATGAGGAAGAAAAGACGGGTTACAGTTGTAGACCACTCCCTTCTGAGGGGAACAGAGGGTTCAATATACCAGACAGAGCCTCTTCTTAAGGAAGTCTTCTGCCTTCCTGGGGCACACCTCCCTGGGCAACCTCTTCCAGTGTCTCACCACCCTCATGGTGAAGAACTTCTTCCTAACCTCCATTCTGAATGAACCCATCTCTAGTTCCCCTTAGTCCTACGATTACCTGACATCCTAAAAAGTCCCTCACCAGCTTCCTTGTAGGCCCCCTTAAGATACTGGTGGGCCACAATAAGGTCTCCTCGGAGCCTTCTTTTCTCCAGACTGAACAACCCCAACTCTCTCAGTCTGTCTTCACAGGAGAGGTGCTCCAGCCCTCTGAGCATCCTTGTGGCACTTCTCTGGACACATTCCAGCACATCCATATCTTTCTTGTAGTAGGGGCTCCAGAACTGGACACAGTACTCGAGGTGGGATCTCACGAGAGTGGAGTAGAGGGGGAGAATCACCTCCCTCGACCTGCTGGCCACGCAGGTGCAGCCCAGGATATGACTGGCTTTCTGGGCTGCAAGTGCCCACTGACGGCTCATGTTGAGCCTCTCGTCCACCAGTACCCCCAAGTCCTTTTCTTCAGGGCTGCTCTCAAGCCAGTCACTTCCCAGCCTATATCAGTGCTTGGGATTGCCCCCACCCACATGGAGGACATTGCAGTACATCTTGTTGAACTTCATGAGGTTGACGTGGGCCCACCTCTCCAGCCTGTCCAGGTCCCTCTGGATGGCCTCCCTTCCCTCCAGCGTGTCAGTCGCCCCACACAGCTTGGTGTCGTCGGCAGACTTGCTGAGGGTGCACTCTATGCCACTGTCCATGTCGCTGACGAAGATGTTAAACAAGACCGGTCCCAGTACTGATCCTTGAGGGACTCCACTTGTCACTGGTCTCCACTTGGACATGGACCCATTGACAGCCACTCTTTGGGTGCGGCCGTCAAGCCAGTTCTTTATCCACTGAATTGTCCATCCATCAAACCTATATTTTATCAGCTCGGAGACCAGGATGTCATGCAGAACAGTGTCAAAGGCTTTGCTCAGGTTCAGGTAAATGTCCAGGAGCCAGGGGCTCCTGAGGTAATAGGAGCCAAAAGGGATACATGACTGAACTACCTCAAAGGAATTAAGGGGTGTTCCTCTAGAAAGATGACACGTCCAACAGCCCATCTGAAGTGCCTCTACACCAATGCACACAGGATGGGCAACAAAAAGGAGCTGGAAGCTACCGTGCTGTTAGAAATCTATGGCTTAGCTGCAATTACTGAAACTTGGTGGAACGAATCCCATGACTGGAGTGCGGCTATCGATGGCTACAGGCTGTTCAGAAGGGACAGGTGAGGAAGGAGGGGTTGAGGGGTTGCCCTCTACATCAAGAAATTAATAGATTGTTAAAAGCTGCCTCTGAAGAATAACTATGAGTGGGTTGAAAGCCTATGGGTAAGAATAAGAGTCCGAGGCAACAAAGAGAACTTTGTAGTTGGTGTCTACTACAGTCTGACCAATCCAGGGGAGCCTATTGACAAAGCCTTCTTACAGATCTAATGGACTTCTATGATGGAGTGACTACATCAGTGGACAAGGAAAGAGCTATGGATGCCATCTATCTGGACTTCTGTAAGACCTTTGACATCAACATCCTTCTCTCTAAGTTGGAGAGATACGGATTTGATTGGTGGACTGTTCTGAGGATGAGGAATTGGTTGGATGGTCACATCCAGAGGGTAGTGGTCAACAGCTCAATGTCCAGATGGAGACTGGTGTCAAGTGGTGTCCTGCAGGGGTCTGTATTGGGACCAGTACTGTTTACCGCAGGGGTCTGTATTGGGACTAGTACCGTTTAGTATCTTCATCAATGACATAGTGGGATAAAGTGCACCCTCAGTTTTCAGATGACACCAAGCTGAGTTGTGTGGTCGACACACCTGCGGGATGGAATGCCATCCAGAGAGACCTGCACACGCTCAAACTTCATGAAGTTCAACAAGGCCAAGTGCAGGATTCTGCACCAGTATCAGTACAGGCTGGGGATGAAGGGATTGGGGGAAGCCCTGCAGAGAAGTACTCTCAGGAGTACTAGTGGATGAAAAGATGGACATGAGCCAGCAACATGCACTTGCAGCCCAGAAGGCTAACCATATCCTGGGCTGCATCAAAAGAAGTGTGGCCAGCAGGTGAAGGAAGATGATTCTGCCCCTCTACTTCTGCTAAAAATGTATGCAGGAATTTACAGTATGAACAGGAGTTTAGATACATAAGTATTTCTTTTGATAATCTTTCAGATTACACCAGGAACGCAGAAGAGGAATATCATGTTCTAGGCACAGTCTAGGCTACACAACCTTCTCTGTAGAAGTGCAGAGACAGCCTCAGAAAGTGCAGTGCACCATGCACCTCCAAAAAATAGTGCTTGAAAGGAAGTGTCTTGAATGTGGCAGACTACTTCATCTGAATGGAACCACTGAAACAGCCATCTAACAAGATGGAGTTCCGGATCTGTTGGTCACA
Source organism: Rhinoptilus africanus (assembly GCA_013400135.1). NCBI lineage: Eukaryota > Metazoa > Chordata > Aves > Charadriiformes > Glareolidae > Rhinoptilus > Rhinoptilus africanus. The sequence goes on along the minus strand of VXBO01000187.1, from coordinate 78,560 downwards.
TACTGGTGGAGATGGTTATCTAGCTCATGTCACATCAACCGGGGTTCTGTATTATAGTGGGATGATGTTGAAAGTGCAAAGCAGCTCAACACCCAGGTGCTGTGGATTTACCAGAGTTTATTATCCACATTCCATTGAGTGACATCTGTGAAGTAACATAGTGCCTGGCGTTTGGAGTTCAAGTGAACATACAGCTGCATTAACCTTTTAAAAATAAATTAATAATAACGATATTCTATCCTGACAGTTTACTGCTGGGTCGAAAGCAAAAGTGCAAAAAGAATTGTTTTGCAAAAAAAATGATCATATTTTATTACTGAAGTGGAAATTCCAATAAAAACTGCACAAAAAATAAAACCATGCAGAAAAAGAATGGGAACCAAAAGTGAAAATGATAGAAGATACTTCCACAAAACAGAATGAGACCTCTGAGGACAGAAATAGGAGTAAAATGGAAATTAACATCCTGAGAAAAAAACAAGCTGCACTACTTTTGGTGAAGGAATTCCTATCATCCCAGGATATAAAAAACATGGCTTAAGAGGGTCTCTCTGATAGTCTCCACACAAGAACTATTTTCATTAAGACACTTCTTTTTGGCAACAGCAGTCCCCTTGAAAGTACAAGGATTTGCCCTGGGAGTCCACAGACTCCTCCGCCTGACAGATTGACAGCTCCAAAGAGGAGAACAGGATAGTGTTTATAATGGGACATAGTGGAATGCAGTTCTATCCAAAAATGCTATGGATTTACATACATTTAATATCCACATTCCATTAAGTGACATCTAAAACCCAGGGAGAGACTTTACTTAAAAAGAAAAGAGACACTGGATGATTCAGAGGCTTAGTAATGGAATACAGAGCCATTCACCTCTAGGTCAACTGTCTGAGTTCAGCTCGAGTTATTATTGACCAAACATTTATACTAACTGCAGGCTGTGTGGAATATCAATGGCTTTATGGCTCTGCTAGATATATTATTTGTCCATGTCTGAGGTGTCCATATGGCAAAAATCACCTCAGACTCCCTTTATAGTCAGGGAAAACCAGGTACTTTTAAGGCATAAATCATCCGGAAGATGTCTTCTTTAGGATGAGATTAATTGCACCCTAGAAGTATCTATTTCTCTCTGTTGACTACAAAGGGAGCACAGGGTGACTTGCTCCTATGTAGATGTTTATACTGAAGCAGTCTAAATTTGGATAAGATGAATACCATACTAAGTGATTTCTCTATAGTCACCCAGAGGGCTGCGGTAGGTCGGCAACTGAACATGGGTATCGTGGATTCACCCATAGAAAAACGCTAGCTCATATCTGCCTTTAGCCACCTGAATCTCACCCTTACTATCCCTCAAGTCTTCTGGGAAATAACCAGAAACCTTGTTTACTCCTTATGAGAGATGAACCAATCTAGAGGGAGGCACACCTTGCTACTAACAATGCCTTTTTCCTTAATATCCATCAGCAAAATTTGCTAATGATAGAATCATAGAATCATAGGGTTGGAAGGGACCTCAGTAGATCATCTAGTCCAACCCCCCTGCCAGAGCACCGTAGAGCAGGTTGCACAGGAATGTGTCCAGGCGGGTTTTGAATGTCTCCAGAGACGGAGACTCCACCACCTCCCTGGGCAGCCTGTGCCCGGGCTCTGCCACCCTCAAGGGAAAGAAGTTCCTCCTCATGTTTAGGTGGAACTTCCTGTGTTCAAGTTTGTGCCCGTTACCTCTTGTCCTGTCACTTGGCACCACTGAAAAGAGCTTGGCCCCATCCTCCTGACACCCATCCTTTAATTATTTATAAGCTGATAGTGTGTGTGGTCTCCAGAAAGACTGTGGGCTCGGACGCATGTCCTTGAATTTCCATTGTGTCTTTTCCTTTGCTTAAGAATGTGTGTTCAGCTGGGGGCTCTCTGCTTCTCTACCAGAATTTCTGCCTGGAAGATGTCAAAATACATTAAGTTGGCACTTCCAGTTTTAGTCTGTGAATGGGTAAATTACTTCCTCTTGCAGCTTTTTACAAGCCTTTGTTGAGGACTGAAATAAAAGCAGATTGTGTAAGCCTCTGCCAAGACATTTAATAATATTAGTACTAAATAATAACGATAGCATCATTCTCAAGGAAGTGCATGAAGTGGCAGGTTAAGACAGTATGCAGAACATGACATGCATGCATTAGCCAACTTTCTCTGCTCTGGAAACATTGTCTGTGTTGTAAGTGACAATAAAACCAGAGGAAAATCTTCTGCAGGTAAGCTGTACATTTATTTGTTTTAGAATCTTTGGCGGTATATTGGCTGCTGTATGATCCATATTAGGTTGTGAGATGTTAAATACAGCCTGTTTCTGAAAGTCTTGGTTAATGTTTGGCAGATGTTTTCTTCAGTAATACCAGTGATGAAGCCTCTTACATAGAGAAATGTTTGTCCAGTTTGCAGCTGGTACCTGCAGACAACTGGACAAACCCTGCTTTTGGCATGTGCTCTATCATAAAGCACCTTTTAATAAGATGGCTGCAAAAGGCTGCCCAGATGTCTCTATGTCCTGTTGTAAAATAACGTCTAGGTGTAAAATAAGACACCCCTCCGGTCTTGAGATATTTTGGCCCTCCCATGAATTGTTTAAGCCCTTTGTTGTGCATTGGAGCATATGCAGCTTCTCAAGTAACCTTGACAATTATGGTAGATCTTTGTATTCCAGAATAGAGCTTGCGTTTTTGTTAAGAGCTTTGCTTGCTTGCTACAAGATCTTTCTATTCTATCACATCCATCTTTCATGTCTGCCTTAAAGCCTATAAGAATGAGTTGAAATGATGGAAGCAAGCACCCCTTCAATTAGTTAAATTGATATTACTTACTAATTTATTTACAGATGCCTGCCTCTTCCTCTGTCCCAGGACAATCAGATAGTGCTTTTAGTCTTACACTCAGCCAGGACAACACTGTTAGAGCCATAGAGACAGTGTTTGTTCTGACCAAAACCTTTGGGCATTGTGTTTGCACCGTACTTACAATAAGTTAATGTAAACCGTGCAATAAAGCCAGAGAACTGGAGTCAGAGGAAGATGCATATGAAAATAATGAATTTGGCATTAGCCATGGGTACAGTTTCCACTCTCTTGGCTGCTTTACTGAGCAGCCCCTGTCTCCGTTCCTCACACACAGCCCCATGTCTTACAGCTGCAGAAAGAGCTGCCCAGAGAAATGGAAGAGCTCTCACATAGCACTAATTGGTGTGTATTGATGCCTTACTGTGCACAGCACTGCATTTACATTAGCATTTCACTTCAGACCAGAAGTGAGCCATTGAATTCACCCTTCTGATTGGCCCTATTTACTGTTATGTTTGCTCCCTTTCACCACATTTTGCTTCGCATTGCTGAGCAGTCCTGACTTGTTTTGGGTGAAACTCAACCAGAACCTGTGCTCCAAACGTCCTTCAGCTTCAGATAGTTGTTTACTCCACGGAACCAGACCAAAGTGATCTGAAGTAAAAGCACTATAATATGGCTGCTGTCCTCAAACATGCTTTGCTCTATAGATTCTCTCCTACTGGTCCTCATGAATTGCTAATAGAGACATCTCCTAAATGTCCTGTGCTTCTGACAGGGAGGAAGGTGATTATGCAAGTAGTGTACTACAAGAGCTCCACATGGGAGGCTGGCATAGGGTAGCTCTGGCCTCAGTGCAGCTAGCATTGCATGACTGCACTCAGACTACCATGGCACTGCTGTTGAGGACATTATCCAGGTCTGGAGCAATTTCAGTCACTATTTCTGTGTTACCTGGATTCCAGTTTGCTGTAGATAATGCTCTTTATGTGTTGCTGCAGTAGTAGATTTTTCTTTGTGCTAAATAAGCAAAGCCCAGCCTGTGTCCGGTTCAGTCTTACAACTATACTACAGCAATACTGTAGCACTATGTCCATATATTGTACATATACTGCAGCGTATCTAGTACAACACAGTTTACATTAAGTAATGTTATACAATCTTATCTTAGGCTTTTTATAGTGGGATACATTTCAATTAAGTTATGTAAAAATGCCATTGCTGGTCTAAGCTGCTATAGGTGTTCTATAGAGACATGAAGGACATCTTGGGATGCCAATTCCAGGACATAAATCTAAGGAAAATGTTTAAGATACATGAGATCAGTCATCCTTTGGCTATTGGGGGAGTATAGAGAATTGCTCTAGGCAAAAGCCATAACTTTCAGATGGCTAATGTAGTTTAGATGACTCTGTACATAGCCTCTAATGAGGCAAAGCTTCCAGTGAACTGATGAAGAACAGAAAGCTCTCAACTTGGTCTCTTGAGGAGAACAACAATAAATACGACGAGCAAAATAGATTCAAAACAAATGCATCTTATGAGTCAAGCCAAAAGCTTTCCTTTTCCAATAAAAACAAAATTATGAGGTAGTGAAGCTATATTTGATGGTGGCTTTAGTAAAGCATGCCAGACTTTCTCATAGAAAGAAAAAGTGTGCTACACTGAAAACTCTATGAAAAGGTCTTCGCTAAAGCCAATGGTAAACAGCGATTCTTGGTATTGGAAAGGAGTCTGTGGAATCTCGAAGAGGAGCAAAGAACGCATTAAGAATATGTAACAATAAGACGGTTTAAGTCAGGCTCTGAATATATGTTAACACATCTGGCTGAATTTTGACATATATTTCTTTATTTCCTGGTTTCCTTTCCACTTGCTCTTCAAAGTACCTGCTTTTTTAAAATCAGTACAGAGATATCTAGGTAGGCACTGTGTCCATATACCAGGCCTCCTGTGCTGCTGCATCCTGTATGGGCAGATTTTATCAAAAAGTTATGTAAAGATTAGAAGTAATTTCTAAAGGAATGACATGATGAGGAGGATGAAGGGAATGGGTTCTGAGACAGAATGTGAATGTTATTCTGTGGGTTGTTTTCAAACAAGGTTGAAATCCACTGTAGTAAATGCTAGACTGAGATCAAACCAGATGTTTGTAAACACTTTCCTTTCTGTGAAGCCTTGAAAAACAATCCAAGTTATTAGAAGAAGTAAGTGGTAGATTAGAAGTGGTGATTAGAAGTGGTGATTAGAAGTGGTAAGAAAAATGAAGCTTACTTTAATATCCATACTTCAGTTTACACCCCTCTTTTCTTCCTTTTTCTGGTGTTTTGTGGGATTTTTTTAGTTTATTTTTTTTATAATTGCCCCCTTATTGATTTCCATTAGCTTTACTAGCATGGCAGATCTGAGTCTTCTGGTCCAAATGACCTATATCCATTTACCATCAATATTGCTCCAACTCCAGGCTTCCTGACACTGCTTTAATGTGAATTCCAGACATCAGCACAGCACTGCAACATTGATCTGACTGATGCTTAGTAATACACAAAGTGAACATACACAGATGTTGACCAATCTTTTCTTTAAACCCCTCAGATATTTTTCTTGTCAAGATAAAATATTGAAATGTAGGGTGTATTTTTCAGAGTGGGTGCATTTAGTAAATTCCCCATTTATTTTAGAAATAATTTTTTAAACCGTTTGGTAAAGTAGTTAAGTACATGCTTAAGTTATGTTGACTGAAATTTAAAGCTATGCCATTACATGTCTGGTGGAGCTCTTTCTTGCTAAATACACTCAACCTGAGACAGTCAATCTCAATAGGCTGGGTCTCTGTGGTCTCTAACATCCTTGGCTAAGTGCACAGCTATGTTGTTTACTCCCTTGACCTCTTGTTACTCTTCTTGAACTGAAGCTCCCTGTCTGCTCCTCCTTCCCAGATACAGGAACATACAAATCAGCTGTCTCAGGTCAATAGAAGTGATATCTGACCTTTCCTTTCATCTCCTCAGCTCTCAGCAACTTAAGCATGAACTGTTCCAAGATTTTAGTTATGTGGGCTGAATTAGTCCTACCTTACTACTGATATATTCACTTCTCTCAGCCTTTTATCCCAAATGCTGTTTGTGGTAATCTGAAACTTTTTCTTTTTTCTTTGTTTTGTTTTTTCCTGTCCCTCCTGTACATGTCTTTAAAGGATTGTTTCATTGGCATTGTCTTTTTGACTAACAGCAAAGTTGTCAAAGTAATAATTTGTTTTTGCTTGACCTGGTGGACCCACGTAACAAGCACATTCAGCAAATAGTGGACCTCACATAGAACTGTTAAAAGACGCAATATCTTTATAATGGCAACTGTAATTCGTAAGTTGTATGGCTAGTGTCCAAATAACCACCTATTTTTTAATAATGCCTGAAATCAAGGCTCTTTAAGTGGATCATATACTCATCTGGAGTAATACCAGTACAGATGTATCAACTGTGGGCATCTTTCACGTCTACATTACACTGTAACCCTCATGGAACATAAACTTCAGATATATTATATGAATGTACTGAAAAGTGTCTTATACATACTAATTCTTAAATCTTCTTTGGACCGAGCTCCATTTCACATATCTGATCTTGTATACGTTTCTCATAGGCAAGCGGAAGACACTGTGGTCACACTGGTGGTATGAGAGGTACATGGGGCCATGGAGAAGATGACAATAAACATCGAGACTTTGCAACTTTGGGCACTATTGTTTGTTACACTGGACCATACTGATCTTAGAAGTAGTGTAATAGCATGAATGCCATTTAGAGTAAAATATTTACTGTCTGAATTTTGACTTATTCAGACTATTAAACCTAACTTAATCATCGCTTCTTGCAGTACCAGGAAAATCTTTACAAGTTCTTCAAGGGCTCATCCTCTATAAGACCAAGCCTTTCCTCCATTTCCCTACATGAAACATGAACTTCTGTCACACTTCATTAGCATAACATATTCTGGGCAGAGAGTAAAAAAGAGATAGAAGAGTACCTAGCCATAAAAAGTTAGAATTTCCCCAGTATGCGGCTACATGCAACTATGTATACTGTCAATAGCTCCACAGACAAAATTCCCATTTACTTTCAATGAGACAGGGGTTTTCAACATTTTGAGCATATTTATTCAACATTTTCAACCTACAGCCATTGTGTTCCTTAGTCATTGCTGACTGTTTCTGACGAAGAAGTAGGTTACTACACAAAACTACATGTGTGGTCTCTCAAAGTGCTAAGCTCTATTTTTTCTCATCCTTAGCTGATGAAAAGTCTTTCAACGTTTCTGATAATTTGAGGAAATGCCTATCTTGTTCTTCCTCATACTTTGTGCACTGAAGTGAATAATATCTCCATTTTAATTTTTTTTTTCTGTCAAGTTGATTGCACAAGTTCTCTGAACTGAGCTTTTTATCTCCAGTTTCCATCTCTTGTTTATATTTTTTGATACTGTACTTAACAAAAATCTACCATAGCCCTAAACATTTCATTTTGTGATAGTTCTAGGAGAATACTGTAGTAGTGCTCTGAGTTATTTTTGAACCGCCTTTCCCAGAGGCCTCTGCATTAGCTGTACTTATGTGTATATACAGGCCATACTTTGCACATTTTCTGCTTGGAACTGGAAAACTGCTCCTCAAGAACTGTTGAGAGAAGGAAATAACAATATAAACGTGTGTTAGAGCCTTGGACTGGTTTTTCATCAAGATACAGGAAATACTTGCTGCTTTGACAAATATTACATGAATATCTAATCATTTATTTCTCTATATTGATTGGGAGCGGGAGAATCCATCCAGAATAAATATATACTAAAGTGAGAGAGAGCTTGAAATACAGGATTACTGAGGTAGAGAACGCGGTTTCTGAGGGCTGGGTAGTGAAGGAAGCTCTGACAGCAAGAGCAAGAGGGAAGACAGTGCTCCGGAATATGCAGTGTTTCTGGAAGACACAGAGAACAGGCTAGACAGTAGTCATGGATGAGGACTGCAGTAGAGCTGGGGAAAATCTGGATAAAGCGATAGGCGTTTGTGAAGAAAACTGATAAGTCAAAGATGACACCAAGAAGCAGAGCATGAAGAAAGTTCAAGTCAGGCTGAGTAGAACAGCCATGCACAGAAGAAGTAAAGGATTTTCTTGGTAGGCAATGAAAGAGTAGTAAATATGGCATGTGAGGGGGGTAACTGAGACCTGAATAGATAGCTGATGTCATCAGAGTTAGAATGATGGGTGAGATTAGACACACAAACAAAATGTAAAAGTAGAGGGAAGAAGACTGAAAAGAAAAAAGGATAAAAAAACCCCTAAAATGTTAAAAATAACAAATGGAGGTCACAAACTGCATTTAATCAACCTTTGCTTGTAAAGGGGAGTGTTAAACCACAGCAGCCAGAGAGAAATCAGATAGGAAGGAATTAGATGAGAGGACTCACTCAGGTGCTCTGGAGATTGCTGTTCTGCACTGAAGTGTACAAAAGGCAAAGGAAGCAATGGGGAAACCACAGTAACATGAAATAGGTCTGTGCTCTTCCCCTGTAGCCAACCTCTGCAGCAGCGTTAGGGAAAAGACATGTGAGAATGGTATGAAATTACCCAAACAAGAATTTTTGCGTGCTCACAAGATAATTCTTTTTCAGACAGTGTCCCCTGGGCAGATTTACAACTTTGGCAAAAGGGAATGCACTGGAATTCTGACTTCTCTTAATTAATGAAGAGGAAGATATGATACATCTAGAGCTCTAAAATGTAGATCCCTGATTATGCCATCATTAATTTTCGGTTGTTCCATCTCAAGATCCATCTCATTTCCTTAGGATTGTTAACTCTAAATGCAGCTGTTAACAGGACTGATTGCTCCACGCAGTAAGAAAAGCTAGCAGACATTTCACACTCAGAACACATTACGTATCTGTAGCTGAAAGTTTGCTTTAGGAAAATTCATGCTCTTTCAAACTTCTGCTTTCACATTTTAGTTTCCTAAGTCATGATACAACCATGGTTTATGATCCTGTCCTCTCTTAAATATTGGGTGTATATGTGGAACCAAGAGTTATTTAAATCTGCTTGGCTGAGCACACAGTATTTTTGCTTCTTTATCCTAGTCTATGCAAATTTTAGCACTTGGTTGTGCTATGTATAATTGGTTGCTTATGTTGGTTATAATTAAAGTTAGAAAGGAAATTCACTACGTTTCATTGCTATAATTTGTTTTTAATTTTCTAAACAATATTCCTTCAGATTCATTTGCTTCATGCATGTTTTCAAGANTTCTTTTCTTTTTTTTTCCCTTCCTATTCATTTTCCTTTCCATTCCACTGTTTCTGAGGAATTTGAACAGTAGGTAGAAAGCATTTCAGGTACAAAGAGATGATGATTTGAGTCAATGATGTTCAAAACACTCTTACTGAATTTTTCCTGAATAGCTGAGCAGATTTTTCTGTATTCATGTGGTTTACACATTTCTAAGAAACAATTCGTTACTTGTTTTTAGCTATTCTTAAGGCAGAGAGGGAAATAAACTGCTCTCAGCCCACTCCAGCAGTAAACGCTTCTGGTCAGTACAGTGAGAAGCAGCTCTTGCATTCACTGCAGTTTGGTCACACCATGATCTTACACATCGGGACACACTATCCAGGTCCTGCTTATCTGACCCTAAGGCGGAGAGAGGCCAGGCGTGGATGCAGAGGACACTTGCTGTTCTGCACACTCATGTGTCACAGGTCACCATTTAGCCCTGCACCCTGGCACTGGCCATAAAACAGGAACTGAGCAGTATAAGCTTATTGTAAGAAAGTCCTAAATGGTGTCTTTTGCCTTTTCTTATTCCAGTAAACTCATTTCAATTCTAAGAGCATAAAAGAGTCAAGTGATGGCTGTGGTGGAGGTTGCAATTTTTGGAAATTGTAAAAGCTGTGATGCTGTTTTTGGAAAGAAAGAGAGAGAGAAGTTTCCGCAATAGCAACATGGCATTTAGCTTAATTAGTCAATGAGAGAAAGATATAAAACCTCTCAAAGGAAACATGCAAATAAAGAAAACTTCTCTAAATCATTAAGGTTTGATAGATAGAAAAAGGATTTTTGCATGGGAAGAGGCAGCTCCACAAATGAAATCTTTCCAAATTCTCTATTGAAGACCATGGCAGAGCTGCTGTGGTTTGCATATGTGTGTGCATACCAAGCGATGGCCCCTGCGAGCAGCAGCAGGGCATGGCTGCAGATCACGTCCTTCCTCTTTGAGGCACCCCAAGCCACAGCAAGTGGCATGAAATGGACCTAGCTGCTCCCTGCATGGGGTCTTAGGGCGTTGTAATGGGTCCCCTGGGGGGCTGTAGATGCACCTATGCTTTCTATTGTCTCTGGAAACTTCCCTGAGGAATTCACCTTCAGGGAATAGTCTCCTAGTGGGGACAATTCATCAGTGCTGCCAGCTCAGGACTGTGCCTAACAGCACTTTCAAAACCTCATTTAATAACTGGTAGACAGCCTTCAGCAGCCAAAGAGATATTTTAGAGAGAAACACATACAAACACACACACTTAAATTTCTTCAGAATACAAAAATACTACATAGGACAGGTTTAGCATTCTAGATGGTTATCAAGCAAGAACTAATTCTTTCACCAAAACAGCTAAATAAAGACTTAAGTATGTGCAGTGTTATTGATGATTCAGTGAGAGACTGAGCCTTTGAAGTCTGTCACCAGCTTTGAATCCTGAGAAGTCTGTTTCTGTCCATGTCACCGCCACCCACATGTGTCTATGTTTCTGTGTCTGCCTGTGGTTTTGCTTTAAATTGTCAGTTTTCCTCACGGCAATCAATGCATCGTCATCAGGACTCTGCAGTGAAGAGCTGGAGAGCTATGAATAGCCGTACCCTGGGGAGCTGCACTCGGAGTGTTGCTGAGGGGAGCAGGGATATCTGCACCCTTCCATTGCAACTAGCCCTATAAATGGAAGGGGATTTGCAATACAGGAAGTCAAATTACAGAACCAATGCACTAGACACTTGGGCTGTGTTTGTGTCTTTGATCGGCAGCGTTTCAGCATTGCTCCATCATAGAGAAAAGCCTGAGTATGCTGGCAGGAATAATAACTGATTGTTGATATCAGCAAATAACATTTTGTATTCTGCATCTTTTTTTTCACAGACCTTCAGGAAAGGCAAACCTACTTATGTTCATTTTGCAGAGAAAGGATCGAGCTTGAACTATTTCAGTGGTTGGTGCATCATCTTTGCCTTTTTACAGAGCCCATTCTTATGCAGCAATTAATGTGTGTTGACTACTGAGGCTCCTCAGCTGTTTTCCTGGTTGTTTCTGGCCTACTTCAAGTTACACCAGGTGAAATGCTGGGGGAGATCTCTTCATTCACAAGGAACCGCAAACTACTGACAAAAGCAGGTCCTTCACAAGTGAAGGTTATAAAAGGAGGGTCATTTATTAAGAGATCACAGGCACAGAGGTCACCTAAAGGTAAAGGTACCATTACATACCACTGATGTGGCTGGATGACAGGAATGGATCAGTTTTTCTGCCATGACAATTCCTCCTTTTTAATACTTTTTCACTGGGTTAAAATAATATTTTAGGTCCTTATAAATGTAAGGAGTTGCAAGCATTGAGTTAATGGAATAATTTAGTTTTAGCTGCTATTGCAGTATTGTGTAAAAGGTCATCTTTTATTACAGTAAGAACTGAAGAAGGCACCCTGAATCCTTAAAGGCAATTTCAAAAAACCCCATGGTCTAAGGCACTGTCCTACATGCAGCAGTTAGGTATTTTTGTTTCCTTTTGGCCATTCATGATTAGTATGAGAGTAGGATCTTTGTTTCTTAAGTGCTCATCTGTTCCTGCCACTTACTGGCTTTGTGCAGTCTCATAACAAAGCCTACATTAAGCCCCAGATGCTATTTATACATCATTACTCAGCTAAGAACCTTGTCCTGTCTTGGTTTTCTTACCCCAGATCTACCAGTTTTCCTATAAATAGGTTCAAAGTCTTGGAAAAGCGAGCACTGGGGTACTTTTTATCCTCTGAAAGGCATTGTGTGCAGTTATTCCTATCCACACAGAGAAACAGCAACACTCATGTTAAGGTGTTACCTAACCACTGTTCTTTTTAAAGCAATTTGTATTGTACAGCTGTAAATGACAGTGTCACTAGCCAGAAAGCGCCAGAACAGGGAGTCCTAAAAAAAGTCCAGAATATGTGTATAGGTGCTGGTGAGTGTCACCAGTGGGCTCTTCTGAGGACAGAGCAGTCCCATAGACATAGATGGCATGGGCTATTGATTCAGCAAGTTTTCATATGAAATTTGGGGTTGATGGGTAGGGCATTAACCATTAGGCTTTGTGTGAATGACTTCTCCTACTGGAAAGAAACAGAGGAAGATCACGGATAATGCAGCCTCATGCTGTTCCCTATATTTGGCAGGAGGTCCAGGTTCACCTGCACATCCTGGCTGCTTTGTCTGAGGGCTGTGGTACCACATGTTGGTTGCATGTCAGCTTAGATGCCTCAGCTAGCGTTGACGTGGCCCCCAGATCCCAGAGGCCGCTCTATCTAACACGATCACATCTCTGCCCTGTGGGTCAGTTCACTCCTCAGTGTCATGGTGTTTACCGGTTCCTGACCAGGTTTGGCTGAGGGAGCTCAATCACATCCTCATCTTCAGCCGAGGATGCATCAGCTGAGTGATGCAAGGTAACTAGACCCTCCAAAGTACATAAAGATATCACAGTAACCACTGTAGAAATGGAATTGTGTTGAGGGGATGTTGACGGCTTAACTAGTCCTTAAACTTTAGATCCCACTCACTAAAAGTCTAAGTTCTCTGTATTGCCAAAGGAGTGTGCTTGTTGCCACAGGCAGCTATCCCAGCGACAGCTCTGCAAGTAAAACCCACAAAACCCTTCTCAAACAGAGATTTTTCAATATTTCTTGAAGAATTTTCTGCAGAATGAGTCAATATTATCCATTCCCATTTTAGTTATTACTGGACAAAATTTGTCCTTAGAGTTCTCAGGGATGCATATTTCCACTTCAAAATAAAATATTACTGCTTTAAAAGATTGATATGTACTCATTGCAAAACATATCTTTTACTATTTAATAACATCTAGTTTTACCTGTTAGGAAAACCTATTCATAAAAACTTGCAGTACGCTTAATGCCTATCTGAAAAGACAGTACCTCAGTGAGCCACAAGCCTACAGATTATCAACGTTAAAAAAACCCCAACAGAACATGGCTTCTTTAAGTTTCCTGAGCAGAATAGAATGCAAGTGAGTACTTGGAAAGATCATAAATCTCTCAAATTCACTGCTGGGATTTACTCATTAAATGTCTCCTGCTTGTGAGTTTGCTCAAGTACTGCAGTGTAAAACAGAGTCTGAGATAATAGCCAAGAGGGAGACTGAATATAATGCAGATGGTGACGAGCTGTCCCTTGTTTTAACAGAGAGCAGGTACTTCCCATATAGTCAAAATAGAGATCCAAAGTACTCTGCATGCCATGGGCCTGCTCCTCAGTTTTTGTCGCAGCATGACTGAAGAAAAACTGATTTGGACCTGTGCCTGGTGCTTTGCTAGCCAGACACAGTCTGGGGAAGCAGTGGCAATGAGCCAGCTTCTCCAGCTCAGTATCACATGCAAATTCACCTGTAATGGGAAACCCAGAAATTCCACTTTACTGTTGTGTTTATTCATTCACTGTTAAGCATTCTTTATTCTCATGCATTTTATTTATTTTTTTTTTCTGAGATTCTTTCAGGAGAAGCCATAGTCTTGACCGCATTTTGTGCGAAATCACCTTGTCCGAAAGTGTTTGCAATCTTTTGCATAGCATTCAGCTTAACAAATCCTGATGTAAAGGCAGATAAATTTTGAGTGTTCACATAGCAACTATGAAACCTTGAGACTTTCAAAAGTTGTGGAGCCCCTTTCTGGCAACACAGAAGATGGAAAGTCCTGGTCCTCAAAGCTGCTTTCTCTACTAGACTACACTGAGGTTCTTACAGGGTCACAGGATAGCTCAGGTTGGTAGGGAAGTCAGGAGGACTCTGGTCCAACCTCAGGCTCACAGCAGGTCACCTCTGAGGTTAGACCAGGCTGCTTCATGTCTTCATCCAGTCAGGGCTCAAAGACCTCCAAGGATGGAGACTCCACCACCTCTCTGGGCAGTCTGTGCCTATGCCTGACTGTCCTCGTAGGGAAAAATTTTCTCCTTATATCCCAGATTAAACTCTCATGTTCTATCTCATGCCCATTGTGTCTTTTCTTCCCACCATGCACCACTGTGAAGAGCCTATCTCCATCACCCTGATGATCTCCCTGCAGGCACTGGGAACTGCTGTTAGGTTACCTGAAGCTGTATCTGCTTCAGGCTGAGCAAACTTCAGGCTGAACAGCCTCTCCCCAAGGAGCTCAGGGTGGAAGAAAGGAAAGGGATTGGGAAGGCAATGGTTAGTCCATACTATGGACCAACACTGTGCTGTCAGGGTCTGTCCATATTGTGCCCCGAAGCAGAGGAGAGAGAGCTCTGCTGAAAGGTTAATGACATGGTCAGACCTTACATTTTTAACCAAAACCCAACTTCCTAAAGTAGAACTTCACAAAGTACAAGACCTACACTAAAGCACCCTCTAGCAAGGAGCTGGAGGGAGATTTACAGTCACTTTAGGCTTCTGTAAAATTGTTTTAATAAGCCTGGAAGTTTATCAAGCATTTAGGAAAGTTAGAAAAAAAAACCAGTTCAGTGCAACAAAGCTGCACTGCTACAGCTAAAAATACATTTTTAAATGAATACTGCATTTTTAAATTAGGAAATTGGACAAAGTCCTACAGAACCCTGTTTCAGGTTTGGCATTAAGCCTGCAAAAATACTTATTATGGTCAGCCTCTGCTACTGAAACATTTATTACGGATGGATGTAGGCAGGCTTGGTCAATGTGAAAGATGCTTCTGATCTCCTTTACTCTTGATGAGTATGTTTTTCACCATGTTCCAATTCACTAGAGTGTGTCACACTGCAGAGCAAGCTCCCTACCCCCACCTCATCAGATTTTATTACTTAACTCACAGATTTGTATGAAAGCTATTTTTGTTCCTAGCAGGGTGCAAGGAATGATAAAAAGTCCTTTTTTTAATTTTTTTTTTTTTTTTTAGATAATTACTATGCTGGTGTTGCTTATCTGCACTTTATTTGGGATATGTTTAAATTTATAAGTTGATAAAAGTGTGTTTTCTGTTTGATCATTAAATGGTATGAAAATTGATAAAGTAAGACCACAAAAAAAAAAAAAAACATCTGATACTACTGGGAAAAAAAATGCCTTTGCAAAAGTAAGAGTAAAGAATATCTCATAAATGATTTCCTCTATGGCACTGGAGACTGAATTTGATCCTATAATCTCTTGTCATCATTTAGACAGGGTTCTAATTACTGTGTGTCATGTTGATCTATTATGCACTGTACTGGAGCTTGTGATGTAATTCATATTAACAAGTTTAACTTTCCTTAATTGAAGAGAAGTACCTTAGGCTTAAAGAGTTAGTTGCTGCTTCATGAATGAATCCTTGTATAGTCATTTATTGCATGCTTCAGATCCCATTGCCTTGCCCAAAATAAATAAGTCAACTCATAATAGTTTGTTTGAGATGTTGCTGGATACAGTGGATATACCCTTATGTTTTGAGAAACAGACATGAATGAAACAGCTCTATAGTATCTCCTCTAACTTTGCCGAGAATTTTCTATTTATTTATAACACAAAATGAAATTTCTGCATATTCAAGTATCTTTTTGTCTTGTGTTTTTTTCTGTGTGACTTGTTTTGAGGGTAAGACAAGGAACTAACTGTATATGTGCCTATTGTTATGCTAGTGGCTTTCCATATTCTGCTCCTTTTTTATCTTGTTATACTGCAAGATGTTTGGAGCAGGAAATTATGATTGATTTGAACAGTGCATCTCACAAACACACTGCTCCTCATGGGAACAGGTGGGCATTACTGCACGTCCAATACAAAGAATGTTCGTTGAGTGTCGTTCATTAAAAAAAAAAAGAACTACTGCGGTTCAAAACTAGCTTTAATACATCTTCCAGAATTAACCTCTTAAAAATTTTTTAGAAAAAGGTATCAAGAAAGGTAATGATGTATTTAATGTGAAAAAATACTTAAGCTGATGGTCCTACTTACTATAGCTTATGGAACTGTCTCTCTTCCAGCCCCTGTCCTTGCCCTTGGCTTTGGGTTCTGGGGTCGAGCATGTGGTACCACAAAGGCCACCAGTGACATGAAGTATGTTTCAACAAGTGCCTCACCCGATCCATGTGGCTGGAGTGTGCCTAGTGCAGATGGAAGATTTGGAGACTTTAGATAACCAATTCTAAAGTCCTCTCTGGATGCATGTGAAGGAAGACTCATTTTTCAAAGCGTTGTAAATTTACCACATCTTAGCATCTGTTTCTACAGCAATAGCTAAAGGCAAAACTCCAACATAAACCCAGTGTACACAAAATAAAATGATTACCTTTACTTTAGATAGATGTTCATTAATCCTTGCAAGAATATAGAGAAGGTGAAATATAAAAACCATCATATACTATAAAGCTCTGACATGTATAACACAAATTACTCCTTAAAAGTTGAATTGCTCTTGGTTCTAAATGACCTGTGTGAAAGCACAGTAATTACTAAAACAGCACCTGTGTTTAAGTGAAAGGTAACTTCTCTGAGATACGCTTTGAGTGCCAAAAAGAGTAGTGTCTAAACCCAGAGGTTTATTTTGATTTTTTCTAACTTTCAGGCTCATGCAGCACATTATTTTGATTACTCAGCTTATGTGGTTGAAGGTAATTTTTTTAGGCTGATCCTTCCAGCTTTTATTTTCCAGTTAAAGCAGGCCCCTTTTAAACTGGCTGTATAACCATTTTGAAGTTTCATGAATGGGTGCACACAGGCACACGCACGTACACTCAGGTTCACACACAGCCCTCTATGGTTTCAGGGGCTCTCCCATAGTAAACATCACTTGTCTTTCCACATTGTCAACCTTTAATTACTAAGGTTTCCTCAGGAACTTCCATTAATTATGGTTGAAATTTCATGTATTTACTGATGTGCAATGATTTTTACATGGCTTTTTAGTTAATTTTATATTTCACTCTTGAATCCTGCATGTCAGACATTTCTAATCAAAACGCCAAACATCTGACCAATTTTAGCAGAGCTGATGAAGCAATCGATGTGAAACAACAGAGGCAAATTCACATCATCCCTTCTTCCTTTTGCAAGCACGAGATGGAAAGAGTTACTGAACAGCCCTGTGTTTTTCTAACAGGAAAGGAAGAAAGGCTCTAAAAAAGATCTCTAAGTGACAGTACAGGATGGCATGATGTTGACTTGTTATGCTTCTAAGCAATGTAATTTAATACATGAGGAAGACGCCCTTAGTCTGGTTCTGACCATCAATATTTCTGACACAAATACAGACTTTACGCAACAAAACAGTTTGCTCCCTATTTTAGATTAAAAAGTATTATCAAGTAAAAGAGTGGGCTTAGCAATTACACAGCATCTAGAATCTTACATCAGAAATAGAAATAACCCAGATTCAGAAATAACTTGCAGGCACATCAGTCAATCAAATAAGGGTGCTACTGAAAAAAGATCTAAATATCTTAGTCACAACAAAGACGACTATTTTCAGAGAGGGCTCTGAAGATGCACATTCTGTTTGCAGCTGCAGCCCAGCCCTAAAAAGGGAGGTCGACTGGGTTTGGAGGGAATCCAGCATGAGGATCTGAATGAGTTCTGCAGCCTAACTCTCCAGCTGAGTACGAACAACTCAAGTCCGATCAAGATTTTAGTCCACTGCAGCCAACAGGGGAGTTTTGAGGTGCCTCAGCTGTACATCTGAGCCATAAATCAACTTCCATTCGGGTCAGCAGAGCAAAAACATGTGTTGTTTGTTTTCTTGATGCCACTGTTCAGAGCATCTCTAAAGAAGGGACGTGGGGTAATTCTTCAGGGTTGAATGGTGTAAAAGGCAGTATTTTTAATCAGCTGATCATACAAGGTGATGGTTGATGGCCTCTTAAGTGCATTCAGTAGCTTGTGAATGCAGGTACTACAGCATGAGAAACAAGGAGGGTGGGAATCAGTTGGCCAGGTCCTCACCTGCTATGGAATGACATCCATACGCTGACCTGCTGTGTTTCAGACCAGCTGAAGAGCTGAATGCTAGTGTCAGAGATTTAAAAAACATAAGTAAAGAAATACAGAATATGTGACTTAAAGGTTTAAAGGATGGTGACGGACATACAGATAACCTCGTGGAAGCTCTGCTCAGGTGGACTGACCTTGTCAGCTGAGTCTAGTGTCACCCAGGCAGATCTTTCCCAGGCAAAAACAATGATAACCCCCTGGCGTGATTTTTTCATGGGAAGCAAATGCAGAGTGTTACAGGGCTCTTTCATGCACTGGAGAGAGGATAACAAGAACAGGTGGGATGCTGAAGTCAGTTGAATTAAACCAGAAGTGACAGATACCATTTTTTAAGGGGGAAGAAGAATAAATGTACGGTCACATTATCAAGGCAATGGTGAATTCTCCACCTTCTGGTGTTTTCAAACTGAGCTGGAAACCTTGGTAGCTGCTGGACTTCTTGCAAGTGCATCTGAAATACCACAGTGTATGATTTAATGGTTCCTTCTGGTCTTCGTCTCAGTGGGTTGTGAGTCTATGAACAGGGCAGTGGGGAATGACTTCCAGGAGTGCATGACAGAAGGAACCTGGCTGAAGGCTATAAGCATCTCCTGCTATAAATAAGACAATACTGCCCTTAGTAAAGGGAATCTGAGGATCAGGGAAGTTGGGGACATGCTGCAGGACTGATTTCTTCTACTATGTTTAGAGTGAGAAACAGCTGAATGTAGGGTCCTTTCCCCTCACTGCTTGGATGGTGATGTATCATATTTCTTGGAGCCTTTTTCTTCTCACTTTGTTCATGAAGGCTAACCGTTATGTCCTACGTGGGTTTGCTGTGTGAGGAAATGCCTTTGCTTCAATTTAAGCACATCTTTTACACTCAGTAAAAAAAAAAAAAAAAAGCATACCCTTCTTTCTTGAATTCCTGGGAGATTCAGTGGGCTTTCAAGGAAGTTATTACATCTTTCTTCACCTGACAAAATATCTGCTATTGTGAAGGACATATCTTTTCCCTGAAGAATGAATTCAGGTTAGCCCAACAGGAATGGAGAATTCCTATGGCAATGCCCTACATGTGCTAGGTGGATCTGGGTGGCCGTTATCACGGGGATGCTCTGATTCCCCTGTGTGCTAAACAGAATTTCTGTCAGAATGATCTGTGGCTCTTACCTATGCATAAATACGGGCCATCCAACACATTTTGATGAATGATTTGTTAACTACTAATCTGTGCACCTCTTCTCTACTGCTGTGTTCTTGGAGAAATTACCTCTGATTTTTCCATTCATTATACATACATCCTGCAGGTGTTCCTGAGATCACAGAAGAGCCACAGGCAAAGCTCTTACCCACAGACCAGTATACTTTTATAATTGGAAGAGTGATAGGTGCACTCCTGCTGCATCCCATGGCATTTGAGGAAGAATTTAGTCTCCCTGAGGCTAAGGAATGACCCCGGGTTCCCTGCTGGAGGAACCTTCTGCTGTTGGGTCATGGATTTAGGATGGTGCAGCCCAGCTGAGATCTCTGGTATGTAGGAAATACTGAACAAAATGTGGCTGCAGAAGCAAAAAAGAATCCTAAAAGAGAAGACTCAAATCTAGACATGGATCAGGGACGAGAAGATTTGCATGAAGGTATTAAGGTGAAGTTCATAAACTCCTAACTGAGTTCGTAACACCGGCTTTCACCAGAGTTACTGATTCAAACAAGCACACTATCATATATCACAGAACACGGAGATATGTACTTCTAAAAATGTAACTTTTCCCTAGAAAATAATCTACTTAACAGATCTTCTAAAAACAAGGAAGACAGGAAGAGGGTCACTGAAGAAGGAACAAGTGTGGTTATTCTCAAGGAAAAAAAAATGTGTTAAATATGATTGTGGACAAGCCAAGTAACCTTTGCCTGCTGCCAGTTTTCTTCAGCAGAAACTTAAACTATGTTTTAAATAGCAAATTAGATTGCCCCCCAAGGACTACAGAGCTCTTGTCTTCCTATCCCAAGTGTTATTACTTGGCACAGCAAATTAAAATAATTTAAAAACAATAATAAATGATACAGTTTTCAAAAATTAATGTTTTGTGGAGTTATTTAGAATGTATTTACAAAAAGTCTGTTGAATTTATCAGTGATAATGCTTTAATCCATCTTTTTTTAACATTCATTCAGCAAAATGCAATGATCACTGATAATATGATTGGAGAAAAGCGAGGATATTTATTTGTCTTTGATGACACCAAGCTGAGTATTGCGGTCGATGTGTTAGATGGACAGGATGTCATCCAGAGGGACCTGGACAAGCTAGATAGGTGAGCACAAGCAAGCCTTACGCAGTTCAACAAGGCCAAGTGCAAGGTCCTACACTTGTCTCTGGACAATCCTCTTTATCAATACAGGCTGGGGGATGATGTGATAGGGAGCAGCCCTGCGGAAAAGGACTTGGGGGTACTGGTGGATGAAAAGCTGGACATGAGCCAACAATGTGCGCTTGCAGCCCAGGAGGTCAATCGCATCCTGGGCTGCATCAAAAGAAGCCTGGCCAGCAGATCCAGAGAGGGGATACTCCCCCTCTACTCTGGTCTCATGGGACCCCACCTGGAGTACTGTGTCCAGCTCTGGGGCTCTCAGCCAGGCAGTTTTTAAAGTCTGGTTCAAATACAGAATCGATAGTGGGAATTGCAGATTATACATTCCTGTGCTGCCTTCTCCTGTAGGTGATGTTGATGTCCTGACTCATTTGAGTCTCACAAGGTCTTGGGAATGTGACTTTTTATGTGTCTGCCTCTATGTCCTGTTTAATTCCCTAGGATTTATGGTTTCTGTGCAAAAAGAGTCTGATGCTCACCTAACCTCCACTCACTTTGGAAGTGAGATTTTTCATTTGCCACAGTCTAACGAGAGTTTGACAGACAGAGATTGGGATGGGCAGCGTGAAGGGCTGGTGACATTTCACAAAGCTGTTCTTGGTGTCTGCAGAGAGGCACAGGATATGGATGGCTGTTAACACATCTAATGCCATCAGTATCTTACATCTCGGGGACTGACTGGGAAAGTATTCCTCCTGGTAGGAAATAGTCCAGGCCAGCTGATCTTCAAAATGTGTGTGAAACTCCTACTCTACGCCTTGGATCCAACATGTTTAAGGTTGATCATACCTTAAACATGCCTGTTTCTTAACACACTATGGAACACAGATACATGTTTAAAAAGTACTATTTCTGTGTTCTGCATCCATCAGACTTGTGCTCACAAGGAGAAGGTAACGGTCACTGGTCTCAAAATCTACAAAATGCAGCTTTCTGCAAATTCCAGACTTCATATTGTTCCCTATTCAATAAAGACTTATTCTCCCCCCCCCCAAAATTTTCCACAGAGACATCAGAAGATACCCACAGAGTGCTACAATCAGTGCTGCTGGTAACATGGAGTTATACTTCTTTTTAGCGTGGCAGTGTGTGTGTGAGATGAGCCGTGGCTCTCAGCACAGAGAGGAAGGGAGGCTGATGCCTGGGTTTGTCAGTGCAGGGTCATTGCAGTATTGCTTTCTTCCGTAACTGCTGAGACAGAGACAAGCCTGGAGAGACCACATAGGCTACCTCTAGAATTACTTTGAGTCAACTTCTTTGCAGTTACACATGAAACTAACTTCAGGCAAATGAAAAGTAAAATCCTCACACTTCCACATCAGTTTTGTGCAAGGGGGGAATGAATCCAAATGTCAATATTTTAACCATTTAAGAAGAGAATGGATTCCTAAAGTAAATTACTCCTCTTTCAGGACTGGAACAGGCTGCCCAGAGAGGTTGTGGAGTCTTCTTCTCTGGAGATATTCAAAGCTCACCTGGATGCATTCCTGTCCAACCTGCTCTAGGTGAACCTGCTTTGGCAGGGGGATTGGACTAGGTGATCTCTGAAGGTCCCTTCCAACCCCTACCATTCTGGGATTCTGTTTTTCTTTTAACTCTCACCTACAACTCACCTATCAGTAGGAATGTTTAGGTCCCACTTGGAAATCCTGTACAGGTGTTTGCCAAACATAGTTGACATTTTCACACCAGATCGTGTTTTGTCCAATATGCATAAAATAAATGGATCCCTCCTTCTGCAAGTATCTGTATCTCACAGGGAAAGCCTTGGTTCCTTTGCCAATCATACTGCCACAGTGCATTGGAAACAGATGGACTTTGCTTTTATTTATCCCCTTTCAGCTAAAGACCTTCCAACCCCTACCACACATTAATGTGTTTGAGGTCATTCATCTGATACAGGATTTTCTCAGTTTGTTTTTCGTGGACATGGGTAATGGTAAGGGACTTCTTCATGAGCACAGGCCATGTCTGATCTTGCCTATAGTGGAGATTTACAGTGAGGGCTGGTCACTCAGTGAAACCATCCCACGTAAATAAGCAGCACCAATTTAAACCATGATGCAATAATACATTTTACTCTGTTTTTTGTTTGTTTGTTTTTTTTGTGTTTATTTTTTGGGTTTTTTTATAAATACTGCTAAGGATTTGCTCAATCCCATAGCCTGATAAGGGTAAGGCCACTGCAGCTCCATAGCCCTTGTCCAACTTGTCACAAGGCTGAGCCTGTATTCCCAGTAGGCAGACGCACAGAGGGCATACTCACACCACGTGCATATGTATATACAGGGTTGATCACATAAAAGCACAGACAGACACAGCGAACATTGGCACGAACACAAACACCACTGGCCTCATCCTGCCCCCCTGTCTGTCTAAGCAGCATGAACATCTGTTAGAGGCAATATTGATATATATGTATGTACAGTGTGGATGCCTCCAGCAGCCTAAGACTCTCAGAGACTCAGTCTGCCGAGTAGCTGCCCCTGGATCTCAGTTTTCCCAGTAGTTGACAACAGGACATATGAACCCCTGGGGGCACAGTCCCACTCTAGCTGCTGTTACAGTCCCTCTTGCACACACCAACACCCACACACCCCCCCACACCCTCAATCAACCATTAGACCCCATGACCTCTTGGGCAGATGTCTGGGACCTCCTCGTTCCCCCAGTAGCCACCTACTCTAGGTTCACTCCTGGGCACACACCAGCCTCCCAGACCACCTCACCTACTCGACACCTCATCCCAGCTGATCTCCACTAGCACCTACCTGCTCACTGGCACACCTGCAGTCACGGCAGGTGGACACACGAGTCTCTGACCCCTGGTCCCAGACCCGTGGCAGTTCTCAGGCTCCCAGATACACTGACGAGCACACAGAAAAGACAGTTCCTCACCCAGAAAAGAGGTAGAAAGGAACTGAATAAGAAGATAGGACAGACTGTGCTGATCAGACACAGGTCATGGCCAAACAAGCCTGACCAGTAAACTACTTACACTCAGCCAGCTTTTTTTATACACTTATCCCTCTATTTTCTCAAGCTTGATCCCCCCTTTTACTGCCTTTGTTTTCTCCCCTAACCATCCCATAATAAATCTTCTACAGTCCCCAAATGCCTTTGCCTGCATCCCATAATGAATCTCACAGCTCCACAGGCAGTGGCCCCTCTCAGTCCAAAACATCCTCCAGAGGTCCGCTGTGCAGTGTCCTCTGGCCAGTGGGGCTGAGTGACCCCGAGGACAGCCTTGGGAGAGTCTGGGTTGGTGCTCATGTCCCTGAAAGGTGTATTGGGGTTACGCCACCTGCCATCCTTCCCTGTACTTATTTGTGTGTGTGGAGATGACATTTTTATCATGTAATCGAATGAACTCCACTAGTATAAAACACCTGTGTGCACCAATGCTAGTGGGATTGCACTAAACTGGCTGTATTAACAGGCTTCAATATGTTTAGCCAGATTCCAACCCTATGATTCTATGATTCTATGATTCTATGATTCTATGATTCTATGGTTCTATGATTCTATGATTCTATGTTCTGCTGGTGTGCAATGACATAACTCTACTGGCATCAAAGAAGCAACGACAATCATCTCTGCCTGATGTAGCCACATTTCTGAGGCTGGGAACATACCCCAGCAAGTCTTTCACCCAGTTTCCCTTCCCTGAGCCATCCGGCATTTCTAGATGCAAGTTTTGGTTTGTTCGCAGTGATGCTGGAAAGATAGGGGAGAGCGCATTCCTCTTTGAGGTCACATGAGAAGGAAACTAATAAGTTTGTGTACTTTTGTTTCTATATTTTATGTTCCTATGCTCTCTTTGGTTCATCTTACAACAGGAAAGAGACACAGAAATGCAGGGGAATAAAGAAACAGCAAGTGCCTATGCAACATAGCATAGAACATTTCAGATGTCACATCTAAATTCTCACTGATTTTTCAGGTTTCTCTTTATGCACTTTAACAAAGCTCCCTTGAAGCTACAAAATCAGATCAATTTTAAAAACAATTGATGAAAGGAGTACGGTTTCTTTCCCTGAGATTTCACATCTTATTTTCCTAGAAAAACTCATCTATTTTGCAATCTTCTGTTCATGGAGACACCTTCCTGATCTCAGAAACTCAAACAGATGCAGGACTGCACCTTGGAACTGCAGAGAAACATATTTTAATATCTTAGCCCTTCACAAAGATGTTTTCATCTGGTCAGGTGGCGAACATATGTGCTGTCTTTCTAATTTCATTACATATGTATCACACAACAGTTGTGAATAAAGATAATACAATAGTGACAGCTAACATGTTCCTTTCTGTGGTATGAAATTGCTCTCTGTGAGTCTGCTGAAAACTGGAGAATCTACTTTCAAAAATTAGGAAGTTTTTCAGCAATGCTCTTGAGTAGCCTCCATAGCAGGAAAATGGCTGCAGTGATTTGGAAAATGCTGTGTGTGAAGTTTCCTATTCTATACGTTTGAAGTCAATGGTAAATGTTTCTATGGTTGCAGTGGGATCAGAACTTGATTGTGTGCATTCAAATAAACATGTGTCAGGTGATCTCAGGACTGTATATGTGCCTACATAATCCTCCATCCTTCCACTCACCCTCCAAACCACACTTATGGGCCAACAGATATTAAATATAAACACATTGTTAAATCAAATATGAATGTCCACTTTACACAGATACTTGTCAAAATCATGCCCAGAAAGGGCCAAAGAAGAAGAAGAGTCTATCAGTCACCCAGGAACCTATTCTTAGAAGTTGAGATAAACCATGCATAGCTACTGACTGTGGTTGAATGTGCTATGATATACTTCCACACAAGCTGCAGCCTGGACCATTGAAAATGACTTGTATTTAAACAATAACAAAATTATTAGTTAAAATTTCAGCAATCATACACCCAGATGGTGTGAAATTTTCCATCAGTATTGCCTATGTATTAATTTCTCAAGTAAAACCCAAATGTTTGTTTCATTTATTCATAAACTTGCAAAAAGATACTTAAGCAATTTTTCTCCATACCTTTATTTACCATTCCAGCACAACCTGACTGATGCCTAATTGGAGCTATATGGCAAATGCCAGATATTTTTATGGCAAACTTGTCAAAGTAAATCCTCATGATTTTTTTTTCTTCAGCTCCGTCTTAGCGTTTCATTTTTGAAGAATTTCACAGTTTTGAAAAGACAGAAAATCAGCTTTTGATGAAAAAGTTTCAACTTTTGTTCACCAAAGTTGTTTTTTTCTTTCTCAAGGGTTATTGGTGTATGAAAGCCAGTGTTTTGCATGACACAGCATAGCAGGTTTGGGTCATGTGTGGGGCATCAGCATAGCAAATGCCTGCAGCCACAGTGCCCTCAGCCTGCCGCAGAGTCACAGGTTAGTGAAGAGGCTTCAGACCCATAGCCAATGTTCCCAGAATGGCTGACGAATGGACCTCTGGAGGTCATCTAGTCCTACATGAAGGGAAGACCTAGGGGTCACCTTGTCTTCCCTCCTGTGATGATGGCACTGCCTGAAGAAAGTGAAGGACATTCAGGTCAACAGAAGAACAGAATTGTGTAGCTGATCATAGAATCATAGGGTTGGAAGGAACCCATCCAGGCGGGTTTTGAATGTCTCCAGAGACAGAGACTCCACCACCTCCCTGGGCAGCCTGTTCCAGGGCTCTGCCACCCTCAAGGTAAAGAAGTTCCTCCTCATGTTTAGGTGGAACTTTCTGTGCTCAAGTTTGTGCCCATTACCTCTTGTCCCGTCACTGAGGCTCCACAGTGTTGTGAGCTTTTCCCTACAAAGCACCTGCAGCATCTCTTTAAGCTTGATGGAAAGATGTGCAGAAAATGCCCCTTTCTTTTCCTGTTCCTTGGCTTTTGATTGCGACAGGGGACTTGTGCAAGACAGGGGTCACAGTAATTTCTTCCCAGGTGTCAGTGTCAGTTCTGGAAAAGCTCTGGGAGGAGGAAGACGGGGGAAAAAGGCCTTCACTTTTTACTTTGGGTGTTTAATCGTGGTAAAATGAAGTTACTGATCGGTCTTTCTCACTCTCCCACATCTCAAGAACTTCTCATGACAGTTGTCTTCTGAAAACCAGGGTAACTTTCAACCCATTCTCCTCCTAGTCAGAGGGAACCAGTTCTGCAAGAGCAAATAATCCTGAGGAAGATACATATCAGGTAGTTTTTAAGCACTCTTCAACTTAGAATCATAGAATCACAGAATCGGTGAGGTTGGAAGGGACCTTTAAGATCAAGTCCAACCATTAACCTACCCTGACAAAAACCCCTTCTAAACCATGTCCCTAAGCACCTCATCTACCCTTTTCTTAAACACCTCCAGGGATGGTGAATCCACCACCTCCCGGGGCAGCCTATTCCAATGTTTAATAACCCTTTCAGTGAAAAAATGTTTCCTGATATCCAATCTAAACCGGCCCTGGCATAACTTGAACCCATTTCCTCTTGTCCTCTTACTAGATGGTGGATCCCCATTTCACTGTCCCAGGTAAACCAGCGAGGAACATCATCTGGAGAGGATGCCTTGATCTCCTTGCTCCTAAGTTAATTAATTTACTTGAGTTCAGGTTAATTTAGGCACTCTTCAAGTTCTGTTGGATATCTGAATGTATTTTGAGATAACTGCATGTGGTGGTGCTTTGCAGACTGGCAATTTGCCCTGAGTGGTGGTTTCTGTCAATCAGGGGCAAGGAGCTATACTTTCTGGGCCAACAGAGAAAAGGGCCAGGATATATTTCAATGGTGAGCAATCCCAAATAGGTTCCCAAATAGCTTGGATAAGAAAGCTCTTGTATCAGCTGCAGGAACTGTCAAAATTTTATCCTAGGTTCTGACCCCTTGGACTTAAATAGAAATAAATGAGGAATGAGTAAGACAAACAAGGGGAAAAAATGTAAGAAATAGCAAATGTTTGGGGATATAATCAACGAAAAACCAAACAAACCCCCATGTGACATCCCCAAATCTGCCTGCCAAGCATTTGATTTACATCTTCTGCAAGAAGATTTAAAAGAAATGTCTAATAATGTATTGGATTCTCTTAACCCTCTCCCCTTTTGTTACCTCTGTCCATAACATTTAAGAGCACAGCTGGAGCCCCCCAAGCTAACTGAAGTCATATGATGCTCTGAGGGCAGCCAAACATCCCAGAAGCAGCAAGAGGCTGACAGGCCAAGCAGCCCAACAGGACGGCAAAGTGCTTTTTAAAAAGAGAGGAAATCAGAAAGATGAGGTATAGAGAGGGGATGGGAGGTGATAGTGGGGGGAATACAGACTGTTTGATCAAATTTGTCATGTCAATAAAAATATTCTTTTTAATGAAATATTGCATGTTTTTATTTTTCTTTTCTTCTGTTCTGATGAAGGAGTCATACTGAACTATTTGTGGTATGTGAAGTATTGGAAAAATAAACCTGGACAGAAGAGAGGCACAGATGTTTTCTGTGTTCAATTTTATTTTTTTTTTTTAAATGTTCTTCGTCACCACTCTGCTGCAAGAGACAGCTCTGTGGGCCACGTACTGAACTTTCTCCTGTGCTGTTTGGGGTCCGTGTGAATCAGTAGGTGCTGCTGAATCAGGGGAAGAGAAGGCAGGTCTGCTCAGGACCTGCTACTGGGGCAGCCATGCCGTGCTACCAGGCTGTCAGAAAAAGGGTCCTCTCTTATCATTCCCACTAGGACAAAGTCCACAAGGTACAAGCATGGCTGTGCTGGGACTTGCATTGGAACAACTATCAGCGTAAATTGTTCTTTCCTGGTGTGAACGAGGACTAATTTAGCGGTTGGCAACAACAGTTGAAATTCCATGAAAAACAAGTGCAGAGTGATAAGATCTGTGCTTGAATACTAGAGTAAAACCCAGCCTAAGAGATAAGAGGTCAAGGAGACTGTTCCTTGGTTTGAGCCCATGCAGCTGTAATGCCAGTCAAATGGCACAGAGCCAAATAATGAAGCCAGCTGTGGAGAGGGGCTCCTGCTCCCTTACATTGCTGAGGTGGTGTGATGAGGAATGAAGGATTTTCACAGTTGTGTTAAGATCTCCACAGCACTGTATAACTTTGCAATGATTAGAGGTGGGTTTCTTTTCCCCTGGAACAGTCATGTGATCGTTATGGAAATATGAAAATTGTCTTGAACCTTGAGCCTCAGAAAGCAAATTATACCTCGCACAATATGATAAAGTCATTATTTTTTCTTCTTTTGCACATTCATGTCTGGACCTTTATTTCAACCCAACAAACCAAGACCAGGAGGGCTGTTCCTTACCTCCTGAGCTATTCTGTTTGAGCTGCATAGTCGATCTGACCAGAACAGTTTTCTCTCCCTCCAGAATGGCACAAGGCTGTTGAGTTGAAGCAGTCTATGTTCTGCAGTCCTCCTGCCTGCAATTTAAAAGCATACTCTGATCAACGGTGTTTGTAGTAACAAAACTCAGGTTCAAACACAAGGATGTTCAGTGGGGTGTGCACTACATTTAAAACAAAAAGTCTACAGATAAGTGGAGAGAGAATATAAAGATAAAAGTACCAGGTCATGGAGCAGCTCTCTTGGAGGAGCTCTTGTAAGAGTTAAGCTACAACTGGAAAGATAAGCATAAAATCTGTAGTGGAAGGAATAAAAAAATTTTATTAGTTAATTAAAAAGATTAATAATTAGAGAACAGAATACAAGAGTAAAAAATTCTTATGAACATCAAAAATAATTTTAAAAAGGAAGTGAAGTGACAGAGGGAAAAGTAAAACTGAGGGAAAGAATAAGTGAAGGGAGAAATGCATCTTATACAAAGGAGAACGGAGGAGGACAGGGAAAAGAGCAGCTGAAGCAAGCAGAGTACAGGGACTGCTGTTGCCTTGATGTACCATATAATCAAATATTTAGGCAGAGTGAGAGGTTTGGGCAACACTCCCATTGTAGTCAATGGGCCTCTCAATGCTGCAGGTTTGTGCAGGACTTTGAAGGCGTCAGGAGTCACAATCCACCCGTTCAGAAATTATATCTGAAAGTCTCATTTCTTTCCTGAAGAGGGTCCCCTCTGACCCTCACCATCACACATACACACACAGAGTCCTGCGAAAGAGACTTTTGCCTGCCTATCTAGTGGTTCAACGCTTCACCCGGTTTGAAATAAGAATGATGACTACCCAACGTCTACCATCCCAATAAAAGAAATCCCAACCTCAAAACCTTTTGAGAGCAAAAGACTGAGGTTATAAACATCCTTTGGTATATAGTACTTGTTTTATTAGCAATTTTCCAGTGCTGTCATCTTGGTGCATTCAATCGTTACTAAATTTATGTCCAATGTTGGAAGAAAAAGTGGGATACAATAAACGAGTATACTCATTTTGGCAGAAAAGAAGTGACTGTGGCATAGCCTGCAGCTCAATAGCTGTGCCCAAGTTCCCAGAGTAAAGCTAATATTCAATAGCCTGCACCAGATTCTGCCAAAGCATAAAAATCCACCCAAAAACTGGCCTTGCCATACCTCACCACAGTGTAGGGTTTTTTTCTGAAAGATTTGGAAATACAATAGTGAAAACATTTGTGTTTATGGAAGCAAATTCATGGCCACAATTTCACCAGTATGCAGCGCTAGGCCTGATTTCCCTGTATGTACATGGGATTTGGATACGGTAGCATGCTGTGGTCTAAGCCAGCCAGAGGACAGGGAAGACCATTTGAAGCAGAGCTGGATAACACAGAACTTTTTTTGACATTGTATGTCAATAACGCAGGTCATTGTTTGACCTTTGCTGCAAATTCCTCTCCCAAATGATTAGAGAGATGAGTTCTTTATGTTTTGAATCTGTAAGGTTTCCTGAATTCATTTATAGGTAGGAAGGCATTGCATATCTTAATGTTTCAATTTTAATGTCTTCACTAGAAAGTTGAAATCAGAGAAATTTTTGTGCGTTTTCTTGATTATTCTTATGCAGTAAACACATAGTGGTGACTATCTAAAATAAAGGAGTTGAATTAAGAGATTTGTAGGTGATTTATCTTTAAAGTGCCTCTTTTTTTAAAGTACTTTGTTGACATTTGGCATCAGTCTGAAAGAATTTAGCCGTCATGTGTGTCAATCTATGACACAACATAGGTATAACAAATAACTGATAAGCATCAAGTGCATAGGAATCTAATTGTGTTATATGCATGTATGCCAGATAGCTGGCAATAAGAAACATGATTTGCTTTAACCTGAAGACTGAAGATGACGTACACTAGGGATACCTCCATTGCAGTCTATAGATATACATTAGCTCAAAAATATTACACACAAGGCCAGAAAAAGATACATTTAGAGAGCCTTGTGCTAGGACCTTTCAAAGAAGCATGACAAGAGTTCCCTGAGGAAAATTCAACTAATTAATTTAGTTAATTCAATGGCAAAATCCACTACCATGACACATGCACAACAAATTAATTTTGTGGTGACCAGGTTGTCACCAAATAAGAATGCTGTGCTATGTTGGAGTTACTGGTCGAAAGTAATCACCAATAAATTGATTTTGTAGTGCCTTTCCACTGCTAGATTGGTTACCTTGCTACCCTGCATGACGGAAAAAGTAGAACCCACACAGAAAGGAGGGATCTACAGAGGCCAGGGATGCCATTTTAGGAAGGATTTTGAAATATAAAATTTTGATTTAATTTTGAGTTCGGGGGAAAAAAAAGATCATTTGCCACATAGTTAATGATACTCTGGATGTTTTTAATAAAATCCCAAGATCACTAACCCTTGTCCTTGTGGGAGACTTCAACTTAACAGATATCTGCTGGGAATACAATACAGCTGAGAGGAAGCAGTCTAGGATGTTCCTGGGGTGTGCTGAGCACAACTTTCTGACACAGCTGGTGAGGGAGACGGATAGGGAAGGAGCCCTGCTGGACCTGTTGTTTGTAAATAGAGAAGCACTTGTGGGGGATGTGATGTCTGGAGGCCATCTTGGGCATAGTGATCATGAAATGATAGAGTTTTTGTTTCTTAGAGAAGCAAGGAGGGGAGTCAGCAGAACTTCCACCTTGGACTTATGGAGGGTGGACTTTGGTCTTTTCAGGAGCCTGACAGAGTCCCTTGGGAGGAAGTCCTGAAGGACAAAGGAGTCCAGGAAGGCTGGACGTTATTCAAGAAGGAAGTCTTAAAGGCACAGATACAGGCTGTCCCCAGGTGCTGAAAAATGATCTGTAGAGAAAAAGACCAGTCTGGCTGAACAGAGAGATATGGTTGCAACTAAGGGAAAAATGGGGAGTTTATGGCCTTTGGAAGAAGGGGCAGGCCACTGAGAAAGACCACTCAGGAAGACTACAAAGATGTTATGAGGTTATGTAGGGAGAAAATTATAACGGCCAAAGCCCAACTAGAACTTAACCTGGCTTTGGATATTAAGAACAATAAAAAAAAGTTTCTATAAATACATTAATAATAAAAGGAGGACTAAGGATAATCTTCACCCTTTATTAGATGGGGGCAGTAATATGGTGACAAAGGAAGAGTAGAAAGCTGAGGTACTTAATGTCTTCTTTGACTCAGTCTTTAGTAGTAAAATCAGTTTTTCCCTGAGTACCCAGACCCCTCAGCTGGTAGATAGGGGTGGGGGGCAGAATGAAGCCCCTGTAATCCAAAGGGACATGGTGAGGGACCTGCTCCAGCAGCTAGACATACAGAAGTCTATGGGACCAGATGAGATCCATCCGAGGGTACTGAGGGAGCTCATGGAAGTGCTCACCAAGATGCTTTCCACCATTTACCAGCAGTCCTGGCAAACTAGGGAGGTCCCAGTTGACTGGCATCTAGCAAATGTGATGCGCATCCACAACAATGGTTGGAAGGAGGATCTGGGGAACTACAGGGCTGTGAGCCTGACCTTGGTGCCTGGGTAGGTTATGGAACAGATCATCCTGAGCGCCATTATGTGGCACATGAAGGACAATCAGCTGATCAGGCCGAGTCAGCATGGGTTCATGAAAGGCAGATTCTGCCTTTGAAATGTTAAAACTATGTAAAAGATTTTTGAGAAAGGCTGAAGACTGACTGTGTGCCCTTGGTTTCCTGCTTAGGAGCCACCAGTCCTTGCTCTCTATTGGTACCATCAACTTTGACAGGAGAAAAGAGGTCCTTTTGGGAAATATGAAAGCTGTTTGCCTACTATGTGCACAGACAATGGAATATTCTTAATCAGCCAGATAAATGAGAAATTCAGAGCCCTACAGCAGTCAGAAAAGAGCTTGAACTTCCTTTAAATACCAGCAGTTCTGTAAGTCTGATCAATTGATCCTGGATAAAAAGAATGTTGTTGGTATCTCAGTAAGCCGGTAAATGTGAATTAGACTAAAGAATTTCAGAGGTAATGGGGACAACTGGGTTAGCCAAAAAATGCATTAAGAAAATATGTTTTTAAAAATGTAACTTTGCAGAGCTGTCAGCACGAGGAGAGTGTGTGTCACGCCAAATGGAACTGCAACATCTTCCTGACAACTTTCAGGTTACATTAACTACTGAGGATGCCTGTGAATTCAGTGTTATATCCATTAGCGAGCAATTCATGCACATCTTTATTAACTGAATCTCTATCCATCTCACAGACTATCTTTGCTTTTCTTAGAATGACACCAGGAAAAATGTTCTACCAAACACTACAACTGAATTTGGTCTTCTTTTGCATCTACAGGAAAAGGCATGCTTGAATGCAATTGTTCTCTTAAGAAAAAAAAACCCCTAACTCGTGGATTAATTTGGGGCCAAGCTATTCTTTGGCTCCAGGTTATACTGAAATATAAGACAGGGTCACAGATGCTCTCGTGTCCCTCCTCCTGCCTGCTGTATTTCACACCAGAGACATGCATAAATGCAAACTTTACATTCAGGGAAGGAAATACAGGGACTGTGTCCCCCTTACTTCCCTAAGGTTATACAAGGTGAGATTTCAAAAAGCTTTTAAGAGCCTGAAATTCAAGGTTGCTGGTTGTCAGGTAACTGAGTCTAAAACATCGGTCCAGACTTCACTCCCCCTCAACCACTGGAAGTTCATGTGAGTTTGCCAAATGAGAAGTCCTCTTCTTAAGACCTGGTGCCTAAGCACTCTCAGTATTCGTGAAGCTAGAGGAAGAACAACTGTGAGGGAAGATGATACTGTAATATAACAAGCATTCAGGCAGACAGGCAATCCTAGGGTTCAGGATTATTCTTTTCTTTTTCTTTTTCTTTTTCTTTTTCTTTTTCTTTTTCTTTTTCTTTTTCTTTTTCTTTTTCTTTTTTTCTCGCAATTATTAATTAATAAGGGGAAGGGGAAGTGAATGGTACCCTATTCTGTAATTTATGTCACTCTTTTTGGAAGACTTGCTTTGAACCCCCAGGCCAAGGAGGAATTTTGATCTCAATCTCTCTTTTCCTGCGTGATTGCTCTAGCCATTAGCGATGATACAAAGACCACAGCAATGCTATGATCCTCTGTGTGTGGCTGATATGTCTTGCACTGAATTCATTGTTTTGCAGTGAAGGCAGACATGCTGTGAGCAAGCCTGCTGGGTAAGACTGCTCAGAGGAGGCGGCCACTTGGGACAGTGTGTACTTTTCAGGCAACCTCAAGGAGATGGCTGTTTAGGTGTTCAGCCCAGTAGGTACAATGCAAGTATCACAGAAATTATTTCATGAAAACTAGTTTCACGCTATGTCCTTATTACATTGGCCATTCCCTTAGGTTTCCTTTGTGGCCAATATAATGTCCCCATGGTCCTGAAATATAATTATTTAGTTCAACATTTCTGCAATAATATGTTGCAGGTTGTGTTGCAGCTCAGTGTTTATTTTCCACCAGAAAACTGAGGGCAAGTATTTCATCTTGTGGGACATGATGGGAGGGTGTGAGAAGGAGCCTGAAGATGGAAAGCCTGCTGGCGTAGTGTTAAAGGACTGTAAAAGGCAGAGGGCTGTAGCCAGGGCAGTGTCACCCATACTTGCTTCTGTGAGCATCTGCTGGACTGAATCGTCCCCAGAACTGGGTACAAGTACTGTTTTGTAGGGAAATAGTTGGTTCGCTCTGCAAGACAGTGCAGGAGCACATTGTTTCTCACGTAGAGCATGTGAACAAGGAAAAGCGCAACAAGAACTGAGGAACTGAGATACTTACAAGGCTAGAAATCTGTTCAGGTGCTAATGTGCTTTCACAGGGGCATTAGTGCAGGGGCCTGGAGTGGGTGGTGGGAGGCAGAACCAGGGTCCCTTCTCCTTCCACACCAATCCTCTGCACAGGACAGAGGCCTCCTCCCCAGAGTGGTTCTGGGCTCCAGCTGATATGTGCTATAGACAGATAGCACAGACACATTTTTTTCATGTGATATGTTTCAACCCAGCTCTCCCAGGAGTCCGGAGATGTGTAGTTTCTTTTGTTCCTTTTCTTTTTT
>VXBO01000187.1:0-43662 GCA_013400135.1 Rhinoptilus africanus | reverse complement strand
TTTTTTTTTTTTTTTCTCTTCACTGCCACGTTTTGCTTGCTTTAAGACTGAAGCCTGCAATGGTTAATTTCTTTGCATTCCTGTCAGCACAACAGCATGGGGACGCGTCAAGAAGGGTGAATTTCTTAATAGGGGTTTTGAAGGTGTAACACTGCATCTTTCTTCCAGTGACAGAAATATGTTGTGCGGGGCTAAGTCAGCTCTAAGAATGCCAAGTGATCTGTCATGCTCCTCAGCTGTTGATGTTTTAGCAGAACAACAAAATACATTTATGTAGAGATTGTTCCAAAGAGAAATGTCTTTTCCAAATGCGGAGTTTTATTTGTACATAGCAATATTTTATGTAACAACACAAAGTTCACCTGCTACATTTTATAGAGATATCTTTAGAAGAAAATCCCCCAAAAAAATCTGCACCCAATTTTTTGATCTGTAACTAAGCAAAGACTCTGAGAATTAAATATGATTAAGCATCTTATTTAAAAAGAAAGACAGGCAGTGCAATACAAATTACATTGTACCACATCAAAGGAAACCCAGAAACACAAAATCCATGGGACAGCTTGGACAAGTTATTTAGAACAGGAGCATACCAGGGTCTGAGGCCTCATTTTGAGAAATCTGAGAGTCTCCTACTAGATATTTTTCATGTAGACAGCAAGACTATACACAGTAAAATATTACACTTCATAAGCACCAGTCACAGAATGCACAATTTCACTGCAGCCTTTATGGATCCAAACCTGGCATCCCTTGAAGCGCTGCCAGGCCACTGGCTACTCGCACAAGTTGCTCCAATAAGAAATGGAGAGAAGAGCTCAGAGACAACAGGACTCACCAACAGAATGTGAGTAGCCATCAGGATGTCTTGAAATGGAGTAGTGATTCACTTCATTTAGCATTCTTCTGCAATTTGCTTTGAAGGCTCGTGTCTCCCACTCAGGTTGCCATGCCCCAGGTAGCTGTAGCAGTGGCTGAGGGATGCCCACCAGCAGCTCCTCAACCTCTGCAGGAGACAGGCTCCAAATCATCCAGGCTCTCCCTGCCCCGTGGAGAGGCCCTGCAAAGCTAGGGGTCCAAAAGGGTTCTGCTGCCGCCACTGGCTCTCTGAGGCTGGGCTCTGCCATATAAGCAGTTTTATTCTTATATCCAAATCTCACACATCAGTGAAAGTTTCATTCAATGGCAAGTACTACTAAAGGAGATAATAGACTGGAAATTGGATATACCATGAATGAAATTAAATTGTCAGCAAAGTTAATGGTGAGGGATGACCATTTTCAGGCTGACAGTTTGCACACCTGTGTTGAGTGCCTATATTTGGTTATCTTCCTCAAGACTCAGATCAGAATGCCTCAAATGCCTGAGAAACACCGGGCGTCTGCCTGTGGATCTCAGCAAAATGTTTCTAGGTTTGCAAGGATCAGGAGGAATTAACTTGCTCATTTAAAGCATTTTCTTATTTTAAAGTTATTAAACATCGTCTGAATCATATAAAAAATTATCTACATATCGTTTCATTGCAATAAGATTTTTCTTATGCATGTCTCATGCTTATAAAGGACTGAATGCCTAGTATTCAGGTACATATGTTACTACACTTTTAGAGAGTAAACAAAAGAAACCTTCCTTTTTACCTCAATTTCGCTCCTTTATAATGAAGATTATGGTAAAATATATTTCCTGTAAAAATAACATGTAAGGGAAGCAAAAAAATGAAGTACTAGATTTTTTAATAAAAAAATAATACTAGAACTAGGTAATGCTAGAACTAGTAAATAATACTAGGAAGTAATAATAAAATTCTAATACAAGAACTAGTAAAAATGATAAAGATGATATTAAACATTTTTTTATATTTCCTTCTCAAAAGCATTACAGATTATTATCTGCATACTTGCAGGACAGAGGTTTCTCTCCAGTGGCACAGGTAGGCTGAGAAAGTGAGAGACACATTCCTTTTTTTTTTATTAGCCGTTTATCCAAAAGACATAAAATATGTACTCATATTCCAGGAGGAGGAAAAAAAATCAGTCGGGTTTTACATATTTAGTTTAAAATGTCAGTTCCTTGGATTTAGGCATATTTTTCTTTTAAATAATGCCTATTAAGTACTTTCATATCTGTAGCTCTGAATACACAGTGGTCATGAAAATTGAGTTTAAGGTGCTGGAGCTCCATGATGGAGATTCATGCCAGTTGTCACTAAAGAGTGGATTACCCCCTCCCATTCCCAAGGCCTGTGCTTTCCTAGCCCTTGACTAATAATCATGTGCTGTATTCTTTGAGACCTTTAATGTATACAGGTAAGATTGTATATACCACTCTGAATGAGTTTTCCCTTTAAAATGGAAAATGTGAAAAAAAAAAGAAAAAAGGAAAAAGAATAAAGACAACATGTTTAAATGAACTCTTTATCTGGATGACTTCAAATCCTTTGACATCTATCTATATTTTTATTTGGAAAATGAATCAAGAATAATTAAATGGGAATGGTAACATCTGTCACCAATCAATGGACTCATAGTAAAATTAAAATTATTTTCTTTTCTCCTAAAATCCACTTTTTTTCATCTGATGCCATTCATTGAGATCAGATGCATTTCAGTCTAGCTGTGTCAGATCTTGGAATTACATAAGTAATAAAGTCCTGAAGGCCAATGGCATGGGAACAATGGAATGCGTAACAATATAATCAGCAGCAAAATCTATATTTAATGTGTGGCATTCTAATGCTATAAAATATGATGATTTTTAAACCCCTTTGTTCTTTCTCGCCAGGTTCTACAGCTGCTGAGTTTTTAATCTTGTGCCATTTTATCTTAGCCGATGCCTTTTCTATTTTTTTTTGTTTCTGACTTTGGAAATTATTATATAAGACACATGAAGGAGACAAGTGAGGGATTATATATGGATAAAACAGTCTATACTGTGCTCAGCAAGTGCTAAGCAGAGCCAACAACTTTTTAAACTTGACAGTCTCTTAATCTTTTGCAGTGAACACAGAAAGAGGTTTCCTTGTTTCAGAAGCTACCATGGCATTCAATAGCAACCATTTCATTGCTGTGATTAGTTGAGCTCTATCACTTTTTAAATGAAAACATTGCTTTGCAAGAAGGGAAAAATCCCAGGTCAGTCCAACAAATTTCAGCTTTACTTACTCTAGTAAACGACAGACACAACTTTTTACACTGTTCCCTTTTATAGTAATAATATTAAATCCAACACTACACTAAACCAGTGTCAAGGGGCTGGTGCTAAGGATACGACAAAAAGTCAGGAAGCTTATAAATAAAGAGAATCCCTCTATCAAAAGGCCTTAAGACAGAGACAAGGAGGCCAAACATGGCAAAAGCCTTCAGAAACCAACTCAGAACCCTAGGAAAGCCAGATGGGGTTTGTGGGCAAAAGAATTCATTTACTTGAGCTTACTGTAGGATTATGATCTTAATTTGCTCAGATGAATTTAAGCAGAGAGAGTCAACACACATTGTGACTCTGGGAGAAAATTCTTAGCGTAGGATTCATCTCACATAACTTCAGCCATTTACTGTTAGGCAACTGCCCTGAGCAACTTGTGTTGGGTCCATCAGCAGAGGGGGACTTGCAGCGTTGGATTCATCCTCTCTTTTCTCAGGGACCATTGATTACTTAGCTTAAACTAACTGTCTAGCTTTTAAGTGGGTAAATTAGACAAGAAGAATCCTGTCCCAAACATCTCTGATTGAGCGACGTTTTCTCTAGAGTATCTCTAGCAGCAGGCAGCTGGGGATGAAAGTGTCTCTGAAAGAAGTGCTTGTGGCCCCGGACACATGCCTGGGACTTCAAGGGCTGACTGCAGGAGGGCTGGGAGCCCATCCACTTTTTTTTTTTTCTATGGCATTTTCATACTTTGCAAAATCTTTACATTTCTGCCAGGGTGGAGTATTATGTTTTAACCTTGAAACAAAATTTCTGCTTTTCCAGTGGGTAGATGTTGGTAACCTAAACATTTGCAGCTGTGAGGTACTTTGGATAATACAGGGTGCCTCGGGGCACTCAAGGCAAAAACAGTCTCCGAATTTGCAGAATATACACAAAATGGAGAATTTGAGAAACTGGAGGTTTGAAGAAACAGTCAGTGGTCATGTCAGATAGCTATACTCTCAAAAGAGGGGAAGAGCCAAAGTTTACTTCTACTTAAAAATAAAGAAAACCTATGGCGAAGATGAAAAGGAAATGGGTGCTTCTCATTCTCCTGTAGATAATTGTTTAGAGGAAACCCTCAGCTTCTGAAGGGCAGATTTGCTTGGGCTAGACCGTGGGAGCTTCAGAGCATCTCCAGCTCCCTGCGACATCAAATGTAATTTCAGGTGTTTGGCACTTGTCTGTATTTGGCTCCTTTGTGCGTGCTTTGTAATGAAATGGTTTGTGATAACATAAGCCCCTGCTGGCAGCACTCTGACAGGTCCTATCCATGTTAGCAAGCCATCCTCTGGAGTGTGACCAAATCATCCTCTTGGCTCTCCTCCTAGTGCTTTTCTCCTCTGGGTTTGTAAAGTTTTAACATCGCCGGAGGTCTTTTTAGAGGCATGAAGAAGCA
This sequence comes from Rhinoptilus africanus, assembly GCA_013400135.1. Classification (NCBI taxonomy): domain Eukaryota; kingdom Metazoa; phylum Chordata; class Aves; order Charadriiformes; family Glareolidae; genus Rhinoptilus; species Rhinoptilus africanus. The sequence goes on along the minus strand of VXBO01000187.1, from coordinate 39,080 downwards.
AAGGGCTGACAGCAGCTTGCACTGCCTCTGCCCATCCCTTTCCAAAGAACTGGCCACATCTCTGTAAAAAGAGATGGAAACTTTGACGGTGGCTTCAAGTAAGGAGGATAAACGAGGGCAGTGACTCAAGCACTGGCCTGATCCCAGAAGACGACTATGCTGGTGGTGCTCACAGCCCCTGGGGTCATTTCCCCAGACTGACAAGCTGCTCCTAAACTGTGTGTTTGCACATTCTTCAGAGTAAGGAGAGAAAGACAGATAGGCAGGCAGTGAAAACGGCACATCTGGCACTAAGGAGTACTCACAACTTTCAGCAGGCACCAGTAAGTGTGTAGGATTTTTTCCTGGTGAGGGGCTCGCAAAATAGCCCACAATCAAAGTGTGGAGGAAGTACCCTGTGAGCCCTGTGGGTAAGTGCAGAGAAGTGCAACACAAGTAACTGCAACCTATTTGTGCAGCAGTTCATTCCTCCAGTGGTTTGCTTAGGTAAGAGCACTCCTCCAGATACGCACACGCTAAACCATCCCTAGGAAGTGCAACTAGCTGTTCTACCACCTGAGCTTTTCCACACGTCAGCAGATCATTTGCCTTCAAAAAAATTTGAATATATCCTTTGCTCTTCCAGACTTTTCTGTCTTATCTTGTAGCCTGACAGCTTTCCTATTCATCCACTGCTTTTATTCCACTTGTTTTTGCAGGCCCAGAAAAAGGTTGGCAGTGGCATTGCATACAGAGAAGGTACGAGGATTTTCAAGCCCATCAAATGTGATTAACCTTAATTGAGTAGTTATTTTATCGAAGCAAAGGCCAATACTTAACACTGCAGCAGCTTTACCAGATGAACAATTTTAATAGACACCCATAAACCTGACTTTTTATCAGCTGCCCAATAGATTTAACATACTTTTTGGCTGAGACGAAAACTGGTATCAGGGCATCTCATCTATAACCCTTGAAGTGAGTCTTTTTCAAACTGGAAAACATACACTACTTGCACAATTTTGTGGCTGTATTTCAACATTCTCTAGATCCCTTTTTTGCCTTCCTCTGGCTACAATCCATTACCTAGCTCACGCATGAAAGGAAAGGACATTTCTTCAGGATAGCTGAGGAGTAGAGGACTAAGTAATGCAATGCATTTTGGAGAATAAAAGGAAGTTCAGTCTCTGGATTTCTCTTTGGAATCAAAACAAATCCTGAGACTTTCAGATGCATGCATTAATTTATAAAGGAAAATAAGAATAACATAGAGAAGTAGTGAAGGTGTTTGCCTCCAATCTATCTGCAAGACACTCAATATGCAAAAAAAATTGACCGGTCGCGCAGCTTAGGTCTTATGTAATCACTTGCCAGCATAAATTATATTTATAGAATAAGATGTTGCATACTAAATAACTTGATTGTTCTGAACTGATTCCAGTATTACTAAAATAGACATCTCTCACTTCTCTCCTGTTTGAGTGGGTCTAAGGCTGACATGATGGAGCTGAAGACCTTGAAATAATTATTTTTGTATTAGAAATCTGGATTTACAGGAGATTGCAATTTCCTGGAGCTTCTAGCCCAGCTGCTAAATCCTATACCTATTTCATCCTCAGCACTCTGGTGCTTGTGTTGAAGTTACAGCAATACTTTAAAAAAAAAAGTCCTTTAAGCAAACACACTTCTCTGCTCTTCTGTTCCTCACCTTATGCTCCTCTCCTTGTTAGCTTATTTACTTGCTACTTTTCAGCTGAATCCCAGGAAGTGTGAGCTCTTCTGGGCTACAAAGAGCACAGTGGAGAGAGGATGAGATGTGGGGAACACACATTGAGTGTTTAGGATGGGAGCCAGCTCACAAAATTGCAGTCAGAGGGCGTCCAGTCTCAGGATCACTCTCTGTAACCAATGCATGTGACGATGACCTTTTGGATGTAGAAGAATCACGAATTCATTCGTCCAATTTTCCAATGGCTACAAACAAGTCAGGTGTATACTAACCCCCATGGTTAAAATAAGTGCCAGAAATAGATTTTTTTTTTCTGGTCTGATTGTGCTAAACAGCCAGAACCCATCACAGTTTCCTACCTGCACTCCCAGGTGCAGTGGCTCAGTGTTGATGGCACCGCTACTCATTTATCTCTCCTATCTTTTGACGTTTCAAGAGAGTAAGAACATGAACCTAGAATGAGTGGGATAAACAAACTAAATAAACACATCTACTCTCACTTGGCTCCAAGGATTCATTTTTTCCTGTGCTACCAACTTTCACTTGCTCTGACCTGTGTTTTTGGCGTATTGCAATAATCCTTGCCAACTTCTTAAGTATCGCTGTCCATCTGAGGCCACACTAAGTACCTGTGGCTCTTCCCAGACTGGCAGAACTGGATAGGATCCCAAAGCAGTCCTGATTCCACCCGCCAGTCTAATCCCTATCTCACATGCAATTTTTTTCCCCCACTAATCTTTCTGATGGGTTTCCTTGAGAAAGAGCATTTTCAAGGAGGTTTTTACTGAGAAGGGTTTTTATATGATCCACAGGAAAAGGAAGGTATGTCTCGGGTGAGTGGGATGGCAGAACACGAGAGTGGGAAAGATGCTGGGGCAGGCAGCAGTGTGATTTATCTGCTCAGAATTTGTCTGGTTTTTATGGGGGAGCAGCAATCAAGGGGCAAGAATTTATGTTGTCCTGTTTGCTGCACCAGCTGTCACCCTTCTGAGGAACTGGGAAACTTTTCCCACCCCAGAAGTTATTGTGTGTGGGAGGAAAACCTTGCTGTCTGTGGGTGGGGTGAAGAAGTGGTGGGAAGCAGGTGAAGCAAGCTGGGAGCCTGCCACATGAAGCAGGAGGCCCCTGGGGGGAGCAAGGGAGTTGCTTCTAACAGCAGAGCTGAGACAAGTCTGAAAGGTACTGGAAAGATGGAGGCTTTATTTGAGAGACAGAGGAGATGGCAGTGGTTGTTCAAGCCCAGCAAGCCACTAAGAATTGCAGGACTGGAGAGCAGGAGCATAGGAAAGGCTGCGATGGGGAGGGAGGAGATTCATATTCAGTCCATGTCATGCAGTCTACTTCATCCAGTAGTCTGAGCTAACTCAATTTAAAGAGATGCCTTGTTTGAGTTTGTATTCTAATAAAATCTTGCTTTAGAAATTGGAAACGTTTCAGTATCTCTTGGTGCACCCACTCTGCAGAAACAGTGGGGCAATTCCTCCTCCAAGTACTGGCCAACTTGGGGCCCTGCCGCAGATAAAAGCAGAGGTTTGAGGAGGACGGCATGGCAGAACTATTAGCAGCACCTGGAAGATGGAAAGAAATCAGATCTGAAGGCTAGAGCTATGCAGAGCTCTGCAGCTTGAAGGCTACTCTGTATTCTGTGTCTCAAATGTTTCTTCTCCACTCAGCTACTCTGTGCAGCCAGATTTTGAGAATATTCCATATTTTTCAGAGGCTTCTTCATGTATTGCAAGCAGCAGATATCTATTTCTTCACACCCAGAAACCTCAGATCCATCTGATGTGCGCACATAGAGAAATTTTACCATGTGGTTGTGGTTCATTAAAGCTGCGCATTTTCCAGAAAAAGCTGGACGGACTTATGGTACATGCATGTATCAATAGTACAGCACTTGCATACTATTCACAGTGCTTCCAAAAAGTGCTAGATCTGCAGCACATACTCTGCAGTATAGATTTGCACATCTACAGCCAGTTGGACCTACGCAGAGGTGTTGAAGTTACTGAGTATCTGCAGACCATAAGGGAAGCATTTGCTGCTTCCCAGAAGGGTTGGATTTACTGTGCACACATAATGTGGTGCACGTGTCCATACTTTTGTGGGGGAACACCTGGGCAGAACTATGGGAGCAATAATCAAGTGTTCAAGGCAGAAGAAAATGAATGGAGGAATAACGTGCTCGGTGAATCAGAAGAACAAGGTTGTGACAAACGGCAATTTGGCGGGTGTGGGAGAGTTTACTACAGCAGTGGCAATGGTCGGCGGTGGGATGGGGGGTCCAGCAGCGGGATGCACCGGGGCACCCTGCAGGGCTCCCACCCACTCCAGAGCGTGGGGGTCTCGCTGCCCACTGCTCCCCCCACCACACAGGGACCCAGGAATGTACTCACTGCTTTTAGAATTGCAATTTTTTAGATCAACACGCTGATAGATTACAGTGTGGGACATTTTGGCACACCGGTATTTTTGTGGGGGTTTTTTGTTTTGTTTTGGGTTTTGTTTTGGTTTCATTTGGGTTTTTTTGTTTTGTTTTGTTGGGTTTTTTGTTGTTTTGGGGTTTTTTGGTGGCTTGTTTTTTGTTGTGTGTTGGGGGTTTTTTTATTTAACTACATGAACAAACTGAAAGTCAAACTTTGCATTTAGAAAACAGAAACAGAGTTGTTACACCCGCGGCGTGCGTGCAAGCAGCAGGCTACCCGGGGCGCTGCTGAAGGACTTGCTGGGAGCCATGGAAAATACACATGTTTGTATCGGAGACCGTGGAGTGCCCACTGGAGAGTCTCCAACCACTTTGCAGACTCCTGGAGGTGCAGGGAGCGCATTTCAGTCTGTAGCACAAGTCAAACTCGCTCTTGCTGGCATAAGCAGGTGAACAGTTCCACTGTACGTATGTGCAAAGCAGATTAAAAGATCAGATTAATAATTTTTATGAAAAGTAGTCACCGCATATGGCAAAGTCATTTTCACGTCTAGTGTCTCAACCACTTGCTTTTTAGTACCCCAAAGGGGATTAGAGCAATTGGACTAATTGCTTAACAAATTGCCTTTGTAAACCAAAGGCATTTTTAAATGCTATGAGACCTGAAAAGTTTTATTTTCTTGCTCTTCTATAACTAAAGGTGTCCAAACTAATATTTTTTTTAAACCTTGGCATATAAATGGGTCTCAGGCTGAGCTTTTATTTACTAAGTCACAGTTAGAAGCCAATTTGGATGTCCAAGTTATAAAAAATCCCTGAAAACAGCAACTTCTAATGGAAAAGCTGAAGTTGCTGAAGCTTTGGTGAGGCAAATGTGCCACTGTAATAACAAAAAATATCTGGTTTTTCTCTACTCTGAGCCTTACCGCAATATTTTTGTGAGGAATTTATATTACTAGAGTAGAATTCCCTCGTGGAATGTGTATTCTTTATATTATTGATGAATTAACCCCCCTGTTTCATTCAGGTGGGAAATTTTCCTCCTTGTTTATGTATTTTAATGTTTTGAACAATTCTTTAAATACTGCACATCAAGTATTGACCATTTTGCTGTCTTATTTTCAGTAAAAGTTACTAGCAATTACATTTTTTAGTATGTCTTCCAGAAAAGCTTCCCTGCATAGCAGCGCATACACTTTTCTTAATCTTGGCATTTTGCTCCTCAGCTGCCGTCATTCCATCTGAAGCATTTACTTTGAAATGCCTGCCAAATATTTTTGCCCCGGTACCACAATAACAGCGCAGCAATGTGGGAGTGATTCAACTCGGTGCGTTCACAATGAGAGCAGCCTACGGAGAAACGGGCTCAGGAAGGTGGTCTATGCTCGAGGTTCTCCCAGTGAGATCCCATTCCTAAGCAGTTCTGCTAAACCTCATTAAAGGTCAGGCTTTCATTCTTGCAAGTGATTGTTTCTTCTCATAAACAAGACAGCTTGGATGCGAGTTATTTGGATTTTGTTGTTCACTTTACGTTTAGAAATTAAATTCAAAATAAGTACATTCTAGAAAGAGTTGCATTAGGTAACACCTTCAGTAGTGCTAATCTGCATCCCTCTACGGAGATCAGAGGAGCTCTCCTGATTCACACCAGCTGTATCCCTGGCCCCTTTCTGTGGGTAGTTAACTCTTGCAGAGGTGCTGAGGTTGTTTGGGCAACACATCACCTGTCCCTGTGTTTTCCCCCAGGAGAATGCAAAGCGCATCGCAGGCCCTGCTGTGAAACTTCCAACGCTGAGGTATAGGGAGCATTTTGCAACAGTCAGGATCTCCAGGCTTCAGTTCATTCAGATCCTGGCTGCCTTGTAAATCTTTCTTGCCCCACTTCAATGGAGATAAGAGGGATTGCATGCTAGAGGTTCAGCTGAGAGAGACCACCCAAGTCATAGCTCATTTCACTTCTGCTGACCTCCTCTGATATGCCCATCAAAGCAGCGATTAAAATACAGAGCAGGAACTTTGTGTAGTGCAAATGTGTTCCATCAATCTCCTTTTCATCTGGCTCTTCAAATACTTCAGACCTGAGTAAGCAGCTGAAAATTTTGCAAACAAGAATGAGTAAATGTAAAGACAGATTTTTTTCCCCCTGTTCTGGAGCAGGATGATCTGTTTACCTTTCCGAAGGAGCTGTCAGCAGAGTGGTCATCATGAAATATGAATTCACAAATGGTGCACTCCTAGGAAAACAAGTACATGTAGAAACTTGTTCCTTCTATTTTCAAGAGGTTTTTTTCTTTTTTTTTCCCCTCTGCTATTTGAGTTTGGCAGCAGACTTTCTTTTTTAGTTCCAGTGCAGCCTTTTAATAGACGTTTAGTCGCCTGCTGTAACTAGATGGGCCTGAACCTGCAAACATTTTGCTCACCTGTTTGGCTGCAGTTGAACAAGTACATAGGTCAGAAAAGTCAAGCAAGTGAATGAGTCGGGGACCACGATACATTCATTTTAGATGTGCTGCTACACGAATAAACAATAAGTTTCATACCATACCATTTAAACAATCTCCTACACACTCTACGCTATTGGTGTCTTTTCATTGCCAGCCTAGTGCTACTGGTTCCAATGGATAATTTTCCAGACATGAGATTAAACTTCTACCTGAAAAAAGAAAGGAACTTTTTTTTAGAGGACCTAAATTATAAAGGAGCATTGGTGGGGGTATTGCATTGCAGTTGGAATATGTGGACAGACTCCATAGACCAGGAACTGAAGACGGTGGAGAGCCCAAGCCAGAGCCAGGACTGCAGGTGTCGGTGGGAAGGAAGTTATGCAGCCGGTGCAGAGCTTGAGCTCAGGAGTGTGAGCTCTCTATAACCTCTTCCCTTGGGCCCCACCATTGTCTCTCTCTGCCTGCAAGCCAACACACACACATATCCATCTCTCTCCAGACACAGCTTGTGGGCATGTGATATACAGTGCAATTCCTTATGTGGGCTTTCTGAAGCTTGGTTCTATATATATCTGCCCTCTCCTGTAGCTCCAAGCCTCACAGACTCATACCACACATACACCCATACAGAGAAATGCAGCAGAAACCTCTTGCTTCTGCAGTGTTTTGGGCTTTGTACACCCACACAGGGTCTTTATTTAGTTTGGTCTGTAATCTTTGGATATGGGATGTTCTTGCTAAATCATCTTGATGTCCAGGAGACGTACGCTGGAGGAAATCCAAGTACAACTGCCCTGTTCTCTGGAGCCGGGCAGAGCCTTACTCACATGTACCAGGAGCTTGTGCTGAGCTCTCTCATAGGGGCGTACTCTTCTCCACGTAGCATCATGGTTTCCAACACCCTTTGCAGAGGTAGGAATCTCTGAAGAGCAATCTCTGAAGAATCTCTGTCTACCTTTTGACTGGTCGTTGTGTGGTTGAAAGGAAAGAAAAGTCTTTGGGCATGTCCCTGTTTCATACGTTAATCCTATGGTCACGGCAGCACAAAGCCTCCTCTGCTGATGTGCTCTGACTAGCGTCACTGATAGCAGTCACACTCACAGCAGAAGGAGCTACTCCTCTACTGTGCTGCATGTGTGGGAGCAGATCTGACACAGACACCCTTTCAGCTCTCCACCGTTGTGCTGGGTTGAGATGGGAGGTGAGGATAAAGGAAGGGTACAGGATGCTGTGTGAGTATTTCAGGATGTCCAGATCACTAAGCTGGATTCCATAAACCATCAAAAAGTTAGTCATCTACTAATCAGTTCTCAGATCATATAATATGGGGGTTTTGCTGCAGTCAGTGAACACAGATGTACAACTTCAGGGTGTAATTTGTCTTAAGACAGGTGTCTAGGAGATAGATAAGGTGAATCCTCCTTCAGAGGTGCCCATCATTTTCCATTAACTTCAGGAAGAAACTTGCAGAAATTGAGACAAAATGGCTGCAGTTTGGACTGATTAAGTTAGCTGTGACAAATTTGCAGCCAGATCCCTCTCATGACACCTATAAGGCACCTGTCACATAAGCAACAAGATTAAAAACCGAAGGATTGTCCACAGTGAATTCCAACTCACACCTGCACCAGAGTTAAGAATACTCTTCTTTTTCTGTTTGGGAATTTCTATAACTTCTCTCACGTTAGAGACTGTTAGTCAGTACTTTCTAGGAGGCTTGGAAAAACTTCGATAAGCTATCAGAGTCAGTTACCTACTTTAGCTCTCTTCATTCTCTCCAAGTGAAAAAGAAATGAGAAAAAAAATCTTTAAAAGGTACTCAGGTGGAAATCAGGGATAGATCAGAGCAAACAGGAGAATGAATGATCTGTGCAGATGGTTGCTGAGAGAAGCCGGGCTCCTGCACTCCACCATTGTTTTTGCAGGTGAGATCTTTGCCTTCTGAAGCTGAGGAAGTCTAAAGACTGGACGGGTTTGAAAGACACACATCTGCCTTTGAATTCTATTGTTATTATCATGGAATCATTTTACATAATTGACACCTTTTACAAAAGAAAAGCAGCTTGGAAGATATTTTGTTTATACTGTAGCTAAACTCTGCCTGAGTTGTCTAGTCCCACTGAACCATACAGTATATTCATCAATGCATAGTTCTCTTGCATTTCAGTATTTGTTATGAAAACCAAAATTCTTACTCTGAGCTATTTATGCTGGCAGCGCTTCAAAGGAAGCAACTGCTTTCCTTCATGCCAACCTCTGTAGCAGTGGGAAAGAATACCTCTCCTAAGATCGTTTATATCTTTTTTAACCTTTCAATGCAGATTTGTCTGAACGCATTTTTTTTTCCTTTAGTACATACCTGCAATGACAGGAACTTGTTTGATAAGACACTGACATAAGAAGTTAAGCGTTCTTGTTTAGTGAAAATAAATTGACCTGTGAATCAAAACATCTTTTAATTTCTTTCTTCACTTGTTGGCAAAACAAATACAAGAATTGCCAAGCCGCAGAAACATAACATCCTACTCCTTGCATGGAAGGGCAACCACTAAACTGTGTTGCTGCCAGAGCTGAGAATGATGGGCCTATCCTCCAAACCATGGCAGACCACTATCAACAAGGGACTAGTTATTCTGGTCAAGGTAGAGCCCAATCTGCTAGTTTTATGTCAGTAGCTCCACCAGTTATCTCCCAGAAACTTTACCACATACACGTGCAGGGCTTCCACTCTGGGCTATGCCTGAACTCGTAGCGTAATCAAGACATTCACAAGACCAACTAAATTATTGCCATCAGCTCCCATTTATCTGCTCTTTTAATTCCTTCCAGAAAAGGTTCAAGAGTTACTGTTTGTTTTGCAGAAGGAAAGCATCAGACATGCCTTTGTGGGAGCCAAGGCGCCGGGACTGCCGCCGTGCCGTGGTGTGGAGATGGGTGTGCTCTGCTGGGGCAGCGCAGGGGCACCTCTCCAGCCGGTAGAAGAGGCTGGGCTGCCATGCCCATCACACCTGTGTCGCACTTGTCCTCTGCCAGGGAAAATTAAAGCACACCAGGATGCGGCTGGCAGGGATTTGGGCACGTAAACCCTACTCACCCTAAATGACGTGAAAAGCCTGCATTGCCCCAGGGTCTGCCTGTTTCCATGGGTGCAGCAGTATGTGAGGCTGTGCCCAAAGTACCTTACAGCACTCCTTGCTGTGGTGCCTTGGGCTTATTGACTCACCGAGACTCATCGGTGAGAGCAAACCTCACTGCCCCTACCTGCTCACAAACTCCGGCAGATGTTGCCCTTTTCCAGATGTTGTTCAGAAAGGGGAGATGCTGATATAAACACTACGCTGCACGGTGGGCACAGCTCTCGTGGTGTCACAGCAGTCTAGGCCTGAAGCACACCTGTGTTTTCCAGTAACTGAAAATGGAAGATGGTACACCATAAAATGCAGTTGCATTAAATACCATCATAAGTGAAAAATAAGATTGAGAGGTAGTACTCAGAAAAGCTCCAGATTACAATAGTTGTGTAATGAGTCTCTTGCAACACACCTAATTTTGCTCAGGTAAGATCAAGCCACACTTACCTGTCCAGGATTTCTTACTGGAAAAGGTTTATGTTTATTCACGGGTTTTGTATCTTAGGACAGAGATTAGGTCTCATTTCCCTGAAGCTAAACAGAGATAGAGTGCAAACCCTTTTTTTTCCCCAGTTTTCAGTATAGAAAGGTTGTGTTTATGTTAGCAACCAGTGCAGGGCAATGGGACCAGCTCCACAGAGCTAAACAGTTGGTGCTGAGGCTGCTGTATACATCTTTTAAAGTGATTTATGCTGGACTAGTGCTAATCTGATCCCACTGACCAAATACCCACGGGCAGCTGGACTGCATCAGGCAGGCCAAAATGCAGTAAACGGGGATGAATGGGAGATTTGCTTTGAAAGCACACTTCTGATCTGAATTAAAATTTGAATGCCCTGTAGTGATAGTATAGGTGTACCCCAAGTCTTCTATGATCCCTTCCTGGATTGCCTTTGTCTATGACTGGAGTATATGAGGTCTAACACAGTTCTTCAAAAGAACAAATATTATTCTACCAGCAACTGCAGTACACCTCATTTGGTAATTCTGTGTCCCCATGAGCATCTTGAAAGGTATTTGTGGGTCATTGCATGAGTCATTCAACAAAGGTGTCGGAAGTACTACTGTGTGTTCTGAGAGACTGCTCCTTCTGCAGAAATAGAAAAGTACTAACAGGGAAAAACAGAAGAAATGTCTGAAGTGCGAAAAGAGACTATTCAAAGCTTCAGTCTCTGTCATTTGTAGTTTGTCAAACACAAATAGGTGCAATTAATGCAAACCTTGTACAAGAGGAAGTGATGAAGACTTAGAATTTATGCATATCTGTAATATGTACATAATAAATGATAATTAAACACCCCAGTGGTTATACACATGATAAGGTATTTCTACTATCTATGGTTTTAGTTATTCTTTTAATTTATGTATTTTCTGTTACTTGTAATGTTCTCTTAAATGTCCCTGACTTATTTTCCTACACCAACTTCATCGTTCTTTTGCTTGGCAGAGATTGTTATTTTTTCAGCTTACCATTGGGGGCATTCAAATTATTTATTTATTTTTATATAAACAGCACAAGTGCTGCCAGCACAACTTCTTGGAAAAGTGCTAGGCTTAGCCTCATTCTGTCATCTGTACGGTAGCCAAGCAGGGCACGTTGTTAGTACTCTGCGAACAATGGGTATTATTGTTACATTAACTTGGTTTCATTTCTTGGGGGAGAAAAAAAAGATTGGTGGATTTAGTAGGAGATAAACTAAATAACAGGCACATGCCCAATTTGGATTTTACTAAGAGCAACAGAGTAACTTCTGTTAACATCACTGGGAATGGGGTTAAGCTTTTAGGATTACATCTGTTTCACCAGCTGTAGTCATCCATATGTTGGATTTCTAACCTCACCCACAGGCTCTCCCTTGTCTCCGTCAGAGAAGCCATAACCTCCTGAGGGGCATCCAGTCCATTCTAAGGTGCCCAGGAAACGTGTGATGAATTGGCCTCCCCTTGCTGATTGCATCATTCTGCTTTCCAAATTGTTAACATCACAACTTTTTTTTACTGGAGTATCTTGAGCTATGAATATCCCACAGTGGCTTTTTGAAAACGGTGAGTTTCTGCTAGAGCTTGGGCAGCATATTCAAAGCCCACAGCTGAGCAATACTGGTCTCACTCATGCAGAGGAGCATCGAGGAGCAATACCTGAGCATTGAGTGTAGGATTTAACTCTGGAGCAGGACCTGTTTTAGCACGCATTGTGCCTGACTTAATTAGCCTTGAAATAGCCAGTCCTTATCATCGTGTCCCTTAGCATCAATATTGCTCCCAGGCTTGAGGACAATTGTTTCCAGGCAGCTTTTCTTCCATGGCTGAAGGCTTCATGCAGAGGTTCCTCGCTTCATTTTCTATCTCTAATGACTGCAAAATCAGCTTCAAACAGTGCACCTGAATAATGGAGTCTTTCACTGGCACATTCATTTTCTTTTGTAGGATTTACTAAATTATGTTCACCATGGCTTGAGTGCTGAGGTGAATGGTGTCCTTGGAAGGGCAAAGCTTCTCCAGGCCTACACTGAGGATATATTTTTGTTGTGTTTCTCTGCTAACTAGAAGAAATTCTGACATACCAGAGATTATTGTTATAAGTCTTCTGTGTCCTGTTGCTGTTAAAAGTAGAGTTGGTGTGCCATCACAGAATTAATATATTATTGAATATGTATTCAATACTTTTGAGGAAGTCTGAGACTATTTGCCACCTGTGCATTTCTGGAAAGATCAAAAATGAGAATAGCTCCACTGAAAATCAGCACTTGTCCTGTCTGAACTAATGAGAAGTAGGTTTTTGGGCTTGAGCAGAGGCAGAACAGATCTTGATGCCTTCATCCCTGTATAAAATGCAGACTCTTGTACCGATCCCCTTAGCGGAACTGTCTGTGAGACATACTCTGAGACACGTACAGGGATGTGGCAGATCTGAGACAGATTTTCATGGACTGGAACGCAAGGAGCACAGCAGACAAACAGGGTTTGGAGCTGAATCCCAAGCGATTATTCTCATTTACTGTAAAATGTCTTTCCATGACTTTGACAGAGGTTATGGTCAGCCAACGTGCCATTGGGTCTCACGCACCCAGCATGAGGCCCAGGCGCTGCTTCCTGCTGTCCCTGCTGCTGCTGCCACATCCCACACTTGCAAAGCACAGCCAGAAGTCACAAATCCCGGCTGCTGCCTAGCTTGACAGCATGTCCCCAGCCATGTCCCCCCACTCCCACGTACATGAGCATTTTTGGCCATCACCCAGCACAGTTCTGCTTCATGCATCAAAGGAGGTAACCCTTGGGAAGTCTCCCAATCTGCTCAAAGGTCCCTTAGCATTTCCAGGTTGTACCAGCTCAGATGCAGTGTGTTTTATTTTAAGCTTTGAGGAAGTCAAGCTAAGAGTAGTTTAAAATAATTTTAACTTTAAAGTGAATTCAGAGGACTTGAAGTTTGGAGCAGTTTTTAAAATGTCGCAACTGAAAATCCGCGCAGTTCTGACAATAGACAGCATTGAGTCAGGAAGCTGCAGTTCGCAGGAGAGTATGAAAATATGGTAGAAACAACTTTCTGCCAGAGACAAGGGGACAGCTGATATCTAAAGCAGGAAAAAATCTCTGGGGTTAACACGAAAAAAACCTGAAAGCGTTCCAAAACATTTCACCAAAGAAAGCTCAAGTGTTAGTGACAGATGTTAATGATGTTGCTTAATGCTTGACTGGCAGGTAGTCAGATACTTGTGAGCTGAGCGTGGCTTAAGAGCTTACTTGAAAGCAAATAGAAGCTTGAAATGAGGCAACACCGGTTCCTGGTTCTGGGAGGAACATGGGAACTGCTGTGAGCTGTGAACACACATCTGTTTAGCCCAATATCCTGTCTTCAGCAGTGGCCAGAGGCAGATGCTTTGGAAAAGAAATACGGCATGTATGGAGCATTCCTTCCCCTCCTATAATCCCCCAGATCCTGGCAGTCAACAGTTCAGGGACTCCCTAATGCCAGACATTGCATCTGGACCGTTGTTTTTAATAGCCACCAATGGACCTATCTTCCATAAATTTGACTAATCCCTTTTTGAACCCATTTATACTTTTGGCCTCTGCAGTATCCTATGGCAACAAACCCTTGGGTCAAATTATGTTGTGTATTAGAAAGAACTCCCTTGTGTCTGTTTTGAACCTGGGTCTTGGTAATTTCACTGGGTGTCCCAGTTCCTCCACTGTTAAAAATAGTGAATGACTGTCCCTTACTCAGATTCCTAGGGATGGCTCATTTTAGAGATCCACAGTTTCCCTTATCCAAGCAGAAAATCCGAAATCTGCTCTGAATTTCTGTTGTCCTCTCCATTATACACCCCCAAATAGGGTCACCCTGCAGGATTCAAAATATGGGTACACCATGTTATGCTACTTACCTTATCTTCTGCCTGCTCATAACGTCTATAGTGGACCATGTTCATATATGCTTAAAAAGAAAATTAATCATTGTAAAAACCAGCTGTTTCTTGTTGCTCTTAGAAGAGCTGATACAGTGTGTTGCCAGGGCAGCGGATGGTGACAAAGGGAGGAGCGAAATGATTCTTCTTTCAGAGCATCTCCACTGACTGTCCCCCGCATCTCTACAGGGTTGCAGGGCTCACCTCCGGCTGGGGTTCCTCTCTCCCCACCACAGTTTTGCGACCACCACCACCATGGCGGTGATTGTGGTGGGGAAGCCAGGGAAGAACATAGAAGTCTCTTGAAAGCTGATTGGACTGCACTAATCTATTTGTGATTAGTGATCTTCACAGCAGAGGGGCGTGAAGGGTTTTCTAATAACATGAGCTCTTCCCCCTCTTCTTGTCTCTGTCTGTGGAAAGACCTTTCGCTGCCCTGTGAGGGAAGGGTGAGAGAGAAGCCCTGGCTTCGGAGTCCCGCTGCAGTTATGTGAGAAGCAATATTGTTTCCCATGGCCTCCTTTTTAAAGTACTGTTACAGCTGCTAACTTGAGCTTTTTCCCCATGAGGAGTCGCTGGTTCCTGTCCTCCCCACAGCACTTTCCACCCTGCAGTGGGAGGCTCCGCTGAAGAGCTGTGGGGCTGCCCTGAGCATCTCAGCCGTGCAAAGAGAAAAACAGACAATTTCCAAGCACCTCTTGATTTATGAGCACTTACCCAGCTAAGGTGATTAGCCCAAAATGTTGACCTAAAGCCGCCAGTGGGAGGCAGCTCCATTGCTGTTGTAATTGGGCTTACCTCATACCCTCAGATCAGTATCTGATTTATCACCACAGCAGTTCTGCCCTAAAGTACTGAGCCTAAATGTTCTGCTGCTTCCCTGGTGGAGAAAGCACAGGGAGATAGGTTTAGAGCCAAATTTTCAGAGGCAGCTTCCAAACTTTTTCATCTCTTTCAGCCCTTGAGCTTTTGGGTGCTTTACAGTTGAAATAGGTGAAAGCTCCAAAATCGTGAAGACTGCTTCATTAAGCACAGAAAATCTAGGTGCCTGCTGATGGATCAGACCCCTCTCCTGTTAATATTCCACTCTTCAGCCACTGGACACCACCCATGAGCTAGCCAAGAGTGTTCACAGAAAATACCTGCACTATAATCTGAAAAATAGAAAAGCACGGTAATGACCTCTGGTAGATGCTCCAGTGGTCGTGGTCAAAGCTAGTCTAGCTTTGGTGCATTAAGCCCCAATTTGGCCGCTGAGGTTTAAACATGTACATACATGTTTTGCTGAGCTGGTGCTACACTGCATAAAAATGACATTTCTGACTCTGAATTTTGAACGTGCAGATATTTTGGCACCAGAAAAGGAGCATGCAAAGAGTTAGAGGCACAAATCTGCAGGGCACATTGAGGCCCTTGTGAAATATGGCCCTGGATTTTGGCAGTTGAATTTGACTTCATAGCCAGAGGGTGAAGAAAAATATATTCAAATTTCTATAGTAAACACATCTAGCAGACCTTAACTTTAGCAGTGAGTCTATTACCATTTACATTCAAAAATTGCATTTTTAATCTGTTATGTCATTTACTGCTATTTAAAAACTTTTCTGCTCTGTTAAAAAAGGTGTGTTAATATGTACTACAGGAGAACTTGGTCTTGAAATGACAATATTTGGTTTCAATCCTTACATTTCTTTGAACAAGTTTGTACATACTTCCTTAGCTCTAAAAAGAAACTATCCTTCATGTTTATCAGTGGTGAATTTGAAACAAAAAAGAAACGGTGCATTGTACATGAAAATTGAGCCTCAATAATTGTGAAGGGTCTTTTTGACAGTCACTGCACTGTAGCTGGAAGGTCACTGCTCAGCTGTGGAGCAATTATAGTCCTCAGAAGAACTGCTTTACTTCTGTTTTACACTGCAGTAACTTAATGAAGTAAAATTGGAACAGTGCCATGACATTTAAGGAACTGTGTTTTGAAGCCTCCTTCACACCAAAGTAATTTGCTGTGACATGTCGCACATGTCTCAGAAACACATTCAGAGATAAATCATTAAAATGGCCATCTACCATTGCACTGTAGCCGTGCACTGAGGATGTCATGCCAATATTCACTGGATTTCCCACCTGCCATGGGAGACGGATGTCAGAGAAGGTGAACAGCCAACAGAGAAATCTTTTCAGAGGTTTGGGTTCATCTGTATCCCTGTGGCAGAAGATGCTGTGTTCATACTTTTCTCCCCTGAATAAACTTTGGAATGATTTCTCACATATCAGGACTAGTCATTGCTGGGCGGTGGGAAGTGGTGCCACAGTTGCAGTTTGCAGCAGGGGTTTTTCGCTGTGACTGCAAAGAGACTGGTAAGACCCTTCACTCATATGCTTGAGTCTGAATGTCCAGTTTGGTTCCAAGCTGTTTACATGGCACATTTCCTACACAACGAACAGCAAATGCTGACCAAGGGGATCAACCTGCTGACCCTCCAGACTATTAGTGGTATATCACTGTGCTCCTTTATAATTGCCTTCCATTTATACTTGTGTAGACAAATTTTAACAGTGAGATTGCCTGCAGGAAGATGTTCTACATGCAAAGTGCTGCTGTCGTCACTGTTTTAACCCCCTTGGCAGCTTCCATTCACGGTCCAGTTTCTGATGTGAAGCACTCCTTGTTGCAGAAAGTCTGCATGACACTGAAACCCTACTCACCTGCTGTTCAAAGCCAGGCTGGGACCCAAAATGAGAATCTATTTGCAAAATGAGAAACATTTGGAAAGTTAGTGGCACCATGAGTTAGTCTAGGTTTAGGCAAATTTCCTCCAAACTCAGAAACACCATATTGAACTGAGAATTAGCTTCTGGTACAAATCTTCTGGAGAGAGGGAGACTCTGTCTTTCTTCCATGCTAATTTCTTCTCTTGAGATGAAGCACTTGGGATTTTTTCATATCTCCCATGTTCAGAGCTATAAACACTTAGAATCATAGAATCATAGAATCGGTGAGGTTGGAAGGGACCTTTAAGATCATCAAGTCCAACCATTAACCTGCCCTGACAAAAACCCCTTCTAAACCATGTCCCTAAGTACCTCATCTACCCTTTTCTTAAACATCTCCAGGGATGGTGAATCCACCACTTTAAAGAACAAGTGTGGTTTTGTTGGTTCTTGCTGTTTCCCTGTTGACAAACAAGGAAGAAAAAAGCCTTAGGGAAGGCTACAACTAGTTCCATGAAAGCTCATGTTTGTGCATTAAATCACCGTCTGGCTGCCGGGGCTGCCTGATGACCATCAGCTACAGAGTCAGCATCCCAAGCAAGGAAAACACAAATGCACAAATTACAAATGCAACAACCATGATCTTAGAAACCAATGATTTTCCTTATCTGCTTGCTTAGAGGCAGAAATAAGTCTTTAAATACAATTTCACAAGCTTAGGCTTTTCAAACACTCATTCTTGCAGAATTGTTGTCACCTTTCTGAGAATTCAAAATGGCATTTCTTGGAACCTTTATTTTATCTCTCTACCCAATAAAGTCTTGGTGTTGTAAGCTAATTCCCACTCTGTACTACTCCATAACTTTGAGGGTGGCTCAAACCAAACAGCAGTGTATATCAATTTACGTGCCTGGATACTGCTGAAATTGCAAGGCCTTTGTTCTCAAGTTTGTTTTTATTTCTAAAAAACATACCTATTTAGGATAGCATTTTAAGGAACTGCTTTGAGTTGCATTTTACTGATCTCAAACCCTAACTCATATTTTTTTCCTTTAAAAGTTGAACTGTTATTAAATTACAAACAGTCTTCATTTTCTGATTCCTGTCAAAGCACCTTTTCAGCCCATTCCAGTTGCTGTTAAGAAAATGGAGGAGGAGGGGGAATTCTGCTTAAATTCCCGGGCAGGTTGCAGGTGCATTTGTTTGTATTAAAAGGAACGTCTAACAGAATCCTCCTTTGTGACACACTATAGCAACTTTTCAATTTTCTCTCATTAGCTGGTGGTACTTCCTCCTCAATAAGGTACTATTGTGCTGCCTCTAACCTGATCTGGGAAACACTGTGGAGCTGTCAACTCATCAACCATAGAAAATGGATAGTTAATCTTTTCAGGTGACTTGCTTCATTTCCTGTAGCTCACGTAAAATCCAAATATTTAGCTACTACAAACAGTGAGTTCTTCACCTGGCTTTCACTGATAAAGCAACAAAGATTATTACTTCTACATTTTTTTCTCTTTTCTTTTTTTTCTTTTCTGCAGTTTGCAAATTAATGCCTCTGGCTGAATAGAGCCTCATTTCTAATGTCATATTAGGGCACTTTATTAAGATGTCATATAATTACATTTTCCGAGGTTTGTGGTTGTGTTTGCATGGGGTTAAAAAATTCATCTTCACCTTCCATTTTCTCTGGTACTCTCAGATTTTTGGTTCCCTTCCATTTGATATGATGCACAGAGAGCATTAGATTACTCAGTCTTTCACTGACCTAATCATGGGGGTGGATGATGCTTTTTGCAGGATCAGACACCTAAAATTCCAAACTTTAGGGTGTTTTTTCAAGGTCAGTCAGAACCTCACTGTCCAAAAGGCTCCATCCCCACAGCTTATTTGCTTTTTCTCTTGGCCTGGTTTAAGATTCTTTTTTATGCTTTGATATCACCTTCCTGATGATTCTATACTAGTTGAGAAAAAATAATAATTGTGATGACTAAGAAGCAGTGAGGCATTTCCATCTCAATAGGAATAAAGCACAAATCACCTATGACAAAACAGGTGGCACTGGCGGCCAGCTGTTATAAACTCCATGGTGAAGCCCAGCATCATAGAAAACAATAAAGTAAAAGGATTTTTGCTAGGGTGGTATGACACTTAATTAAACTATTTTGTATTGTAACAGCACTAGAATAAAACGGGCAAAGCCTCTGTCTCTGAAAGTAATATATACGTGTGTGGCTGTTTGTTCTTTTTTGTTTACTTTGGGATTTTGGTGAGAGTTTTTCAGAGGCTGGTCTTTCTAGCCAGAGCCTTTGGGGTGCTCAGTGCCCTTCACACCTTAGTGGAGACCCACGGAAACCTGCAGGCTCTGGAAGGCATGTACAGAGAGGACATGGAAAGACAGAGGTCCTGAGAAGCAAAGAGCTGGTGAGATCCATGGCAGTGTCTAAAGAGGACTCCTGAAGAAATGCCTGAGTGGATTGGGGGTGTAAAACAACAAAAACTATATTCCTTGGAAAGAGGAAAGGAAGATCCTGTATTGCAGAGAAACACTTTCAGTCTGCTAGTTTACCTGTTGGAGCAGGGTCAGATTCCACCTCAGAGCCGGTGGAAAGCAGAGTCAGAGGCAAAGAAGAAGGTTGCCTCTGAAAAGGGTTGTCCTATTCTTTGCTTAAAAAAGAAAAAAGAAAACAAAAAAAAGAAAAGTGATTCTTGGAAGAAGTGGCCTGAAATCAATCTGCATGGTCTTATGTGATGTCAGTGACAAGGGAGGTTTCCCCTACGGACTAGAAAGCACAAGTAGGCAGCGTTTTTGGAAAGCTGCACCAGAGCAAAAATTCCTGAAATTTTTAAGTGGAGATCCCTGCAGTGCATTCTTTTCACATCCCAGTACACATGTCTGATTTCTAGGCTACTCCACCAAAAAGTGGGTTATTGTTCAGCAATTTAGTGTGCAAAAGAGGACAATAATGGAGGGAAAAGAAACAGAAGAGAGAGGGAATTTAGGAAGAAAGAAGGAAAGAGAGAACTCAGGACACAATTTAAAGGGGTAACTATGGTGTAATAAAGCAGATTTACCCCAGGACAAGAAAGCAATTTCTTTCCCCCTCAGAGTGACTATCACACTAGAACATAACCTACACGTTATCACACAGAACTACACACTCCCCAGGTTTGGGCTGTAAATCAGCATCTGAACAGTCTGCTAAGAGCGGGCTTGGTTCCTTCTGAGCTCACTCTGACAGCCCTCCCATGCTATAATATATTAATATAGTCATGATAGCCTGGAGATATAACTGTGACGGCACAAAACTTGATGTGCCCCCAGTGAGCTCTTAATCCTTCTGTTTCACAGTGTTCTCACTGCTCAAAAGCATTGCAGTTTACAGTGCAAAAAACCCCCAGAACATTAATTTTACAATGCTGAATACCAAAGGAAGCATGATAGATAGCATTTATGTTTTGTACCAAATAAATTTCCAGTAACAAATATTATTACAACAAATACCAAAGGAACTTAGAATTGCTAAGTTATTTTGGAATTGCTTTTCCATTGACTTTTGGAGCACCCTATAATCCTTCCCTATATATCAGTTCAGAAACACTGAAGCCTCCTTTATCACAACCAGCTGACCCAATCTCAGCTGTTCTTTGAAAATAAAAACACATGTTTTCTTAGTTACTCCATGTGGAGATCTATTTAATCCCTCTCCTCCAATAGCTTTTGATGCCAAAACCTACAGTTTTATGAAACGGCAGTAGCTGCTCCATAGTTGGACTTGAACCTGGCTTCCAGGCAGGATCCTCGGTTTCATCTCTGTGCCTCAAACCATCGCCTCAGATAAGCCAAATCTTCTGAAGTTTTGTTTGCTTCGCCTTACACTATGGCAGAGTTTTTCCCCTTGGATGCCTGATCGATCAGAGCTGAATGCATGATACGTCAAAACATTCCACCCTTCATTTCTGGAACGCTTTCCTAACTTTTTTTGGCTTGTCATACCTTCAAAATGACTTGGCCCACAAGCGCTGAATATGTTTTGTTTTGTTAGCCTCACTAAGAAGAGGCTGTGTTTGGGCAGGTTGTATTTAATGTAAACATTCATAAAAATAATCTGACCTTTTGCTGACTCCAGGCTTTGGTGCAGCAATGACTTAGCTGAATAAGAGGTAGAAGAACATGGTTTTGCAGGTAGGAGGAAGAGGCTACTGATCTGCGAAGTGCATAAGGCTGTGGGAGGATGAGCTGGGAAGAGGTAGAGGAAGGGGGAAGAAAGGCGGCCTGGCCATAGGCACGGAGGAAGGTGAGAAGGCTCGTCACGAAATACTGATGTTTCAGTACAGGCATCTGAGTGTGCAAGAGTGAAGCACGTACAGCATGGAGTGACAGGGAGCACCACTGCTTCTATCCCTCATAACCTGCTCAACATCTGCAGGAGGCCATGAGATGAGCTGGTCAGACAATGTGGACTGAAGCAGTGAGATGAACACCGACCAGCCACTCCTCTCCATTACTCTGTTACCACCAAGGCAATGGAGACCTTGCCAGGCAGTACGGGAGAAATCAGCTGGTGACAAATGGACTACAACTGCCTGAGTCTGAAGCAGCAAAGACATGAAGCTTAAGGGGAAAGAAAACCACATAGCAGGTCTGGTGAAAGCACATTTCCCTTCCCATCAATAAAATTGCAATAATTTGGGTTTCTTGTCAGGTGTTAAGCTCTTTCAATGCAGCAGTAATACTGTTAAACTCTCTGCTTTGCTGGAAGACCTCATCCCAACTTGCTGAGTGCTGACAGTTCCCATATTTGTACCTTATTCCATGGGCTGCAACAACAGAGGAGGAACACCTCCTCTGGGCAACCCCGGCTGGCACCAACGTGTTAGCTCAGCCCTCCTGCTTCTCGCAGAGCTTCAAACGAAAGCTGGAGATCTCATGACTCTGTCGTCAGTGAATGCCATGGCCTCAGCCACGTTTTACAGAACCTGCGCAGGAGGAATTGCAGCAGCCAGACTGATGGAGCAGCCTCGTGCCTGTGGTGCAGTGACACACTCAACCACAAGGCCAAAGCAGAGCAGGGCAGAAAATCAGAGTGAGAGAGTTTGGTTCGACATTCAAGCCTCAGCCTGTCAGGCTTTTCCTGGCTCCCAGGGTGATGGCTCTGGCTTGCCCCGCTGCAGCAGCCATGCCACCCCTCTTGCTCAGCACCTGGGGATGCTGCGGTTTTAGGAGAAAGAGAAGGAGGCAAAGAGGAGACATCGTGAAAGACAACTGGGAACTGGTGCAGTCTGTAATGGGGTTTTTGCAGGTACATTATTATGGCACAGATTTCACAAGGCAGGGATTGGGTATTTCTCTAGTGATATAACTGTACAACAGCTCACCCGCTTCATGGGGATGCTGGAGGCGTAGCAGAAGACTGTGTCAATGACCTTGGTTGACCTCTTCGCACATATTCACAGCCCCTGCATCTGTGATGCAAAGGCATAATGTCCTTTAAAACAAGCTATTTGCAGATACAAACAAATCTGATTCAGTGCTCGTTGTTCGCTTTTACTGCCCTTACCTTAAAGCCATCTGCATGGTTCTTGGAAGTCCCAGGAGATCTCTTCTGCTGCAGAAATGGCAATGTGATTATAAAAAGATTTGCAAGATGGAGAATAAGAGAAAATGAATTGTCCTTATATGGCACCTTGGGACCGAAGGATGCTGACAGCTGTGCACCTTTAACTGTTCTTCTGGCAGTGGTGCAATGATATGATAAATTTAGTTTAGGGATGACCGGGAATTCTGAAGCTAAGCATTCTTTATCTGAAAATGCCAATTCATCAAAACTAAAACAATGCATGGGAAATGTCCATGATGTTTTATAGCAGAAGAAAATTTATGTTGTGGGTTTTTTTTATAAAAATTACCTAAATGTTTCATTCAGACATTTTAAAGCAAAAATTAACATTCTCATGTTTGAAACAACTTTTTATTTCAAAATGTTACCTCTAGTCATAGCTATGCATACTGCTTGCTAAATAGTCTCAACAAAAAATTGAAGTATTGTGAAATTACTGAAGAAAATAGCAAACCTAGAAATAGTTTATAAAGTTTCTTTGATTGGTCTTTGCAAAGTTCCACTTTGTGAAGTTTTTCGAGATCATGATTATTCTTCCCACAGTGAAAGGAACTGCGAATGAAAAACTCAAAGACATCCATATGTGAAGATACCATTTCCCACTATCTTTGAGAATGTCTGGGAAACATAAGGAAACCACTGACAATTAGTGGCCACGTAAAATAGTTTGCTCTTCCGCTTTGTAATCATAAAATGCATTCATCTGACAGCACTGGTTTTGAAGGAACTCTTTTAATGGATCCACACGTGGCAGATGTTACGTTTGCTACAGTAACTGTAAATTCATTCTGGGAATTTGCAGCCCCTTTCCAGGCAATGCATGTGAGCGTGCAAACCCTTTTCACAGAGACCCCTGATAAAGAAAAAGCAACATAACTGCAAAAATAACCAAAGAAACAAACCAGCAACCCTCCTCGCTGCAATACGCAACACCAAACTTGCCTTCCAGTGGTCAATGATTCCCACTCAGTATTCCCAGGGTCAAAACCAAGTAGTGCTGTAGTTCACTAATTAGTTGTAAATATTATTCTCCTATTTAGGTTTTCAGGGAACTAAAACACTGGGCAGACTAACATGTATTTTCAATAAAAACTTAAGGTTTATAGTTTCTTTTATAGTTTCTTTTCGCTTATGTTGGTTATTAGTAGTATAACAGTTATCTCTGTAACTTTTACACTGTCTTTTAAGGTTTTGATGCTAAACTTTCATAATTGACTAAAATGCTGCAGCAATATGGACAGTTTCTGGACATCTCTACTCCCCATCCACTCTTTGTACCTTATTTCCCAGAGAAATATATGCTTGCTCTTTGGTGTCTGAAAACTATCCCTTTTTCTACTGCCCAGTGAAATGAATCGAAAATCTTTCATTTCTTCTTGCCTCTGTAAATTCCACCTCAGCGGTGACATTTTTTTGACTGTAAATGTGCATCTTTTTCAGCTGCCTGGCTTAGCTTTTACTGCATTTACCAGGTGATACCCGGGAAGGATTCCTACTGAGCTCTTGACAAGGTGTTACGTCATTTCGCCTTTCTCACAGGTATTTTCAATAAAATGGGCTCTGGCCCGGTGAGGCTCAGGCTCGCACTGACTCAGGATTGCAGTTTGTGTTTGCCTACAGTGGGGAAAATTAAGATGGCTGGAACCTAAGGGCTTCAGTATGAATTGTTCTCTAAAATGATGATAAAAGTATGCATTAATCTTCCTGGCTTAAAGTTTACTTAAAATGTACAGTTCTTTGAGTTTTTTCTACTCTTTTGAGCCAACATGTTATGTTCATAATAGTTGAAAAACTGACAAGTGTTCCCTTCGGTTTTTTTCCTGATATTGTTCTTCAGGTTCCTGGGGAGTGAAGGATTGTTTCTTGTGGCCTTCTAAAGGTGATGTCACTCAGGCTTAATTTTATATTTCAAATGCTAATTATGAAACAGCGACTGAATCCCACCATCCTGTGACTCCGTTACGGTGAAAACGTGACTTATAAACTTTCTGATACACTCACTGTGTGTCTCCTCTATGCCAACACACGAAGCCATGTGCCATAGGTTTGTTTATGGAATATAGGCAGATAAAAGGGATGGGACTTTGGAGATAAAATAACAGAGCAGAAAACATCAGAAAGGAAGCTAATCTAAACAGAAGAATGTGGAAGGCAAGAAGAAGAAAATAGAAGTGTCTATGTAAGACTGAAACCAAGAGGAGGCATGGGCAGACCAAAGTCCAGTCTAAATCATCTGTTTCCATAATGGTCCAAAACCAGTGCTCCTGTTCTTCTGCTTGAAACTTGAGAGTGAGAAACACTTTGAGAGCTGCGGCTTAGGGTGACTTGTACATGGCAAATAAGTAACGTGGAAGGGCATGACAGTCAAAATTGAAAATAATTAACTAACTGGGTGTCATCCATTTTACGTGTGTTTCAGATGCAAATTCCCAAAGGATCTTCACTGTAAGAAAGCCAGCTCTGAATTTTTCCAAATCATGTCTTTTCATGGCCTACTGTGGAAGAATATTTCCCATCAGGCATACATTCCAGATGAAGATAGGAACAGTGCAGCACAAACTATAGGTGCTGCCAGAAACACAGATTTCAGATGGCGCCTGAATGAACTGCAGAAGTGGGAGGTGCAGAGGTTGCCCACAAATTCACCACCACTTCTTTTTGCATTGATCAAATAAGGAAGGAAAAGTGCTCATTCCCGGAAATAAAAAAGGGTGCCGTGGGGTTTACTCTGCCTGATGGATCAGATGATGGAGCAAGAGAGGAAGATGGTGTAAATACAGTCCCTGTGTGCGAGCGTGTGTGTGCCTGAGTGCGCTGGAGGAGGTGGAGGTGGGGTGAGGGACTGAGGCGGTTCTGCTGGGCTGGCGGAGACTTTCCGTGTCTGATACTGTCTGACTATAACAAATCCCCTTGCTTTGATCTTGTGGCAGTGGAAATCCGGCTAATGCTGCTGTTTCGAAAGCTTGTGGGTTCCTTTCATTATTTCATTACCTACGCTGAGTAAAAGAAACAATGTGGTTTGTTTTAAATTAATGGCGGTCCATTCATTACTGCAGTGACTCCAAATATTTTCCTCTGCCGAGTCTCTGTAAGGTCAGCCCCCCTGACTATTGTTCAAGTTTGGTGGGTTTCACTCAACTTCTGAGACCCAGAGGTAAAAGGAATGTCCTCCTGTAACCACACCATAAATAACTTTCATGGTGGTGGCCGGTCTGAAGTGAATCACTGGCCTTGGGAAGGAGGTCCGGGTAAGAAATATGCCCTTAAACCAGCCCCTCACTCACCTCGATATCGAGCTCAGCAGCAAAGCCCCAGTCCCCAGGAGTACAGGCACCAGGAGAAGGGACTGATCTCCCTGGGACACTGTAACAAACACAGCACCGGAAACACAGGGAGAATAAATCTGTTATGACTTTACTCCCAATCTATACTCTCCCATACTACTATCGCTATTAACCTTTTACATCCCCCAACTCCTTCATCAGATATTTCAGCTACTCCTCTTTCCTTGGTCCTAGATTACTTTTTAAACTCTTCAGAGCAGGGGTGATTTTTGCTTCTTGGTTTTTTCCTTACTCTTTATTTGCACTTGACATTGCTGTCATAAAAATATTTTAAAAATAATACAAATGGAATGCATTTGATTTGGTGTCTTTCATGAATGATAAATCATTAAAAATAAATGCTAATTTGGGGAGTATCTTTAGCTGACAGCATTACATTTTATCAAGTATTAATATATTTAAGTTGTTTGTCATAAAATACCATTGCATCAGCTGAACTAATAAATTTGTTGTGCAGAAAGTTGTGCTGCAAAAAAGAGATCCGGGTTTCTGACTCATGGGAAATTTAACTTAAAAAAAAAAAAAAGTTTGGTCCAAACTGGAACAAAACCCACTTTTTCTTCCCTCTTTCTCTCTGTTGCATTCTCTCACAGCCCTCGTGAGCCAGAGCTCTTTGGACCATAACTCCAGCAAAAGCCCTAGGGTCTCCCTGGATTTCTGCTTCCTTTTGTAGAGGCAGGAGATGAGACCTGGTGACATGAATGTAGATTCCAAGTCCGCAAAAAATAAGTCCCAAATTTCTAGACTCCCAAAGCCTCCTGGATGGATCTGCGTGTGGCACCCCTGCCCCGTCCTCACATTATGGTTATTGGCCTGAAGACATTTTCCAAATGGAGTGGGTTACCCTCATTTTCCCATCCTGTCCACAGGTCCTGCACCATGAGCAGTGCGGGACAGTGAGAGGAGGATGCAGGGGCTGCACAGTCCTGTGGTCTTGGCTTCAGGAGCAGGGAGACGTGAGGATTTTAAAGGAGCTGAACTGAGGCATTGGCAGCTTCAGAGGCCACCGAGTGCCCACACATCTCTGCTGAAGCCTGGCTGCTCCAAAATGCATCCATGAGCACCCCTATGCTAGGGAAAAATATATGTCACCAACATTTCTGGGGCTCCCAAATTACTGTTGCTAAGGATCATTGAAGCTGATGAGTAGCTCTGCAGTCAGAATACCGCATACAGCAAATAACATAGATTTCGATAGTGGGGAGAAAAAGAAATATTAAACTGCTTCCTCCTTCCCAGAATATCATCCATCCCCCGTCCTGAATAAGGAAATTGTATTTTAGAAATGTAATCCTCTGGCAGAAAAAAAAAAATAATCCTGTATATCAAGAAAAGGTGAGCAACCCAGTGTCTGCATCATCAGGAAGAGTCTCTGACACACACCATAGTCACGCTGTACAGCTCTGCTGGTCAATGGAAATACAGAAAGTGAAGTTGGTACAGTAGGGGAATAACCTTTTCTTATGCATGCTTGCTGGTCCAATTCGGATGAGCAGCCAGGATTTCAGGCATGGGAGTCCTTTTCCAACTGCAAAAGTTGCTGAAATTCATCTCTGGCTTTTCCCAGCTTTCCTTCATTGCCTTTGTGGTTTCAGGATTGTCCTCTTCATGTTAATTCCCTACCTGGTATTTGCATTCAGGTTCTCCTCTTTGAGAACACCAAAGGCCACGTCCCAGAGAAAGCGGTGGGTATGGAGTGATTCAGATGCTCACCTCCAGCTTTCAGAAATGGACTAAGGACATCTGTTTTTTCTCATTTTCCAAATGAGAGATCTCCCCTACACACTTTTACATTTTTCTTTTTCTGCATAAACAGAAAGGCCATTCTGTACTTGTGGGCAGGAGCCTGGAAGCTGAGGGGAAGCCCTGGATGGAGCACCAGGACGCCCCATAGAGCACACAGCAGGAGAACCTCTGGGGACTGGAGGGCTTTCGCTGTTAGCTTGTCTCCCTCGGTGGAAAGAAAATGAAGCATCTGAAGTTTGGGACTGAAAATAAAAGTGTCATAAAGTGTTACCATTGAGAAAGCAGGCTCAGCCAGGTTTTTCAAAACTTCCCATATCTTCCCTGCCTTTTGACAGCTTCTCAGATAACTCACATGGTGAGGCAGACATGTTGCTGCAGAAAGCACCAGGTGGAAAAAATCAAAGTAACAGCCTGTTGCAAGGCTCTTGTTAGCATGGCAAGTTTCATATCGACACCTGGCGTGCAGACACCCCAGCCTCCACATGCACGCACCCAGCACGGCTTTTAAAGAGCTATTTGGCTATTCGCCGTCGCCTCTGCGCTCCAGAAATCACTCCTGTCTGCAATCATTTAGTTTCATTCAACAGCGAAAACACAGGGAGCAGAAGAAGGTTTTTTAGATGCCAGGGTCATTGGCTAATTTTTCTGTCTAAAATACTTAGTGGGAAACCCTGCATTAAAGGTTTGCTCGCAAAGCTCTCGCTTAGGCTGATAAGCAGTTATTCCCATGAGAAGCACAGCCGGGACCAACAGCAAGGTGTGTAGGAGCGACCGCTCACCAGGGTGTGCTTGTGGCTCACAGTTTGGCAAAAGGATCACCTGCACATCCTCCTGAGGTCCTGTGAAGTGAGGGGTGATGCCCTGAAAGCTGGACACAAGGCTGGAGCCCTGCCTGGTTCAAAGGGCAACTGGTGATGCAACTCCATTCAGCACATTAACACAGTTTTCCTCCTCTGAATAGCCGTATTTGTCAAAATAACAATCTTGGGCTCCAACAATGCAAAAATAAGGCTTTGATGCATTGTGTCTCCTTGCCAGACATTTAATACTAATCTTAATAAACAGCTTGGTTCAGAGGTTCACAGAATATGAGTCAAAACTCATATTTTAAGAGGACAAAAATTCTTAGGATTCAATTGCTGTCATAATTCCTGAGCTGCCAAGGTGGAGTGTCTCATTTTTAGGTATTTTAAAAACTGATTTGGTTAAAAAAGCTTCAGCCATTGTCCTAAACAGCTGACAGGTTCCCACCAGTCCTCCCCGTGCCAGCTGGCTCATGTATTCACAGAGTGTCTTGGCAAATGGTCAAATACAACACACATTTTAAGCAGCTGGATTAACCTAGAGATTCTTACCAGAACCTTTTCATCTGTTTTTCAGAGACAGACCACTGCCATTTAATTATACTTTAATTGAATGAAAAAACAAGTCAATACCTAATTAATTTGGGTTAAAGAAGAATGGCAATGCAGAGCCCCAGATTCTGAAACACAGCATTCAAAGGGCAGCCTTAATCATTTTAGCTACGTTTGGTATTTATTTGTGATTTTTTTTCCCCTTCCCTTCCCTTCCCNNNTGATAGGTTCTGTTATAAAAGAAAAGTTGCTGCTTTACCTGCTGTAGAGATGCCTGTTAAAGGACGCTGGTGTTCTTGCAGTTTTACATCATTTAATGCTGTTCCCTTTTATTTTTTATCTCAGAGTATAATCAAAACAGCAGTAGTCTTACTTAAAATTTCACAGTCTACATCATGATAGTGTTTGCAGTGTTTTAAATGAAGACCACATGTTCCTACCCAAACCTATTTAACCATGGTATCCAGATGTTGGAACCAATTATGGAGGACAACTCTACTTATGTATCCTAATAGTTAAAGTATATAACACTTATTAAAGGCAACACCACCCATCCAAAACTCTGCTGCCACCAAAAAGAAGCACAGGGAGGCAAAAGCGTTCTCTAAGACCTGAGTGTCACACTTCCTATCCATATCACTGCCTTCCCTACTACAGGAGCCAAACAATATGCCACATCCTATATAACTCTCAAGACATTGTAGTGCAAAGAATTTTTGAAGAGAAAGGAATTTATTTCTTTGCCATGTTGTGTTTATACAGACCAGATGAATGATGTAATAATTCATGATATTGCATCAGAACAGATTGTCCTGTTTTATTGTGACTTGCATCCAAACTCACAGCTGAAGGTACTCTTGATTATCATTGGCAGCTGGGTCATATCTGTTGACATGATTCAAATGTCATGAGGTTAATAATGAATTCTTTAATCTTTTAACATTTTTGCTGTTTGAACTATGTGAAACAGACAAAACCAAATAGGCAAATAATGTCTCCTAAAATGAATGAGAAAGTGAACTCATGCAAGTTAAGCATGTTTTTTTCCCCAATCACTTTACATTTGTTTCTGTATCATTCAAAGTATGAGTATATATATTTTTTAATGTAATGGTGAATTGTGCCCTGCTTTGCTCACAGAGCCTTCACATTTTTCCAGTGAGCTTGCATCCACATTGGAACATTCTTAGACATCGAAATTTTTTGTTGCTGAAAATACCTGCCACCACATGTTTTTGAGATAAAGTCTTTCATTTAATCACTACTTATTCTGAAAAAAACACTTAAGGAAATGTGTCAGTAAAGAGAAATCCGATCAGAGCAACAGGATCCAAAGCCTAATTCATTTTTGGACAAAAATCTCTAACAGAGAAAGCTTTCATAGGTACACAAACACTGTTTATCCCTTGTGGTGTTGTGTCTTTGCTCCCACTCTCATGAGAGTAAAAGGGAGGATTCCCAGGCGGGTAGACATTGAGACAGGAGCCAAGATATTGGATGAAATTCTCTGAAATGTCTTTGAAATTCAGATTGAAAACTATGGTGTTTAGATTGACACTTGTTGCAGCTTCAGTTCCATGATGTAAGGTTGCACCTTCATTTTTCTTGCAAAGGTCCTAAAGGATTTCTGATCATCAGAAGCTGAATCAGAAAACAGCTTGAAATTACCTTTTCTTGGTGATTGTAACATGCATCTCAGAAGGGGGAACAAGAAAAGGAGTTTTAAAGATTGGGGCATGAAGCATGGAGGCAGGCATGTGTGCATTTGAGTCCGAGCAGATGAAGAAAGAGGGAGATGAGTAGGATGTCCTGGGAAGGGAAGCATAGGTGACATGGGTCCCCAGGGAGAGGGGGAGCTTGGTAGAAGAAGGTGGTTTTGGTGGATCTCATGCAGCTGGTGCGAGAGCTGGCTGTAAGATTAAGTGCCAGCTCTACCAAAACTGATGGAAGATCCTCCAGATCATCTCGTGTGGAACAGCCCTTTCTGGCTCGCTGTAACATTCAGTCAAAGCACAGGCTGCCTCATAAGAAAGAACTTGTAACAATCCAGCTTCCTGGGAAAATTACGTGAAGAAAATATCAACTACATAAACAGATTTTAAAAGTTTCAAAGTGGTATCAAACCAAGCACGTTCCTCTTTAACAGGGAGCCTCACTTTTCTGCTGCGTGTATATATATATATAGTTGCAGCATTGGTAGAAGACTTCAGAGTATGCTAATATTTGTGGAGTGTCAGATCTGCAGGGAAAGGTGCAATGTGTTTATGCGTTTAAATGATAGGGTAGGTTCAATGCTGATGATGGGACACGAGGCACTTGGAAAAACTCAGAACAGGAATACTTTGATGTTGCTCAGTCTAAATAAAGGGGACACAGGCTTTCTGAAAGGGCTTTGCCCACACACCTCAGCTGTAACATGAAGGTGACCAGACCACCCTCTAGTGGGATGAGACTGCATTTCAGCTTCTAATATGTTACTGCTTTAGCTATGAAACCGTATTTCTGTTTCCTTTTGCCTTGGAGATCTTTTCAGATGAAAGGTAAGATCAGATGTGTATCTGTGCAAGCAGTGTGGGAGGCCTCCTATCCTAAAGGCTCTTCAAACTTCCCCTGCTCAGAGGGTTTCTGAGTCAGAGCAGTGGGACTCGGTGTCCTTATACTGAAAAACGGAGCTTCCTCTCCCATGTCTTCACTTCTGAAATATTAAAATAAATGTATTTGTTTCTTCTTGTTCTTTTCATCACAGCACCAGGTCTAATTAACACATGCAAAATAACAGTAAGGGTTTTCTAGACTATAGGGGGGAAGGAATGGGCTCCAGAAAGGAAAATCTGTAAGACACTGTGAGCTGAGCAGATGAAGAACTAGGAAATGATTTTCCTAATCAGAGCTGGTCATGTGGGAAAAAAAAAAAAATTACTTGTGAAAAAATATTTCAGAAACTGAGCGTAGGGGAAAAACCACCATGATTTATTTCTTTCACAGTTATCATTTGGTACTGCCAGAGCTTCCTTGTCTAAGAAAAATGCAAGGTATAATGCCATTTAACACACCTTGGCGCCTGGACACCCTTCTGCTCTGAGAAGCAGCCATCGGTCCCAACGTCAGGCACACCTAGAGCACAAGCTCTGCGTAGAAGGCAGAAGGCATGCAGCACCGCAAAGGCGAAGAGGAGAGCCTTCCAGGCAGGGCTCCTGATGTCCAGTCCACCCTGGAGGGACACATGAAAGCTGCCATATGGCATTTGTAGATGGTGTTTCAGCTGACTGGCTTGCAAGGCCAAACTTTGGCACACAGGGTCCAAAAATGGGGGAAGGAATGGTGCAGTGCAATGGCACCTTTGCTCCAGGAGGAATGTGAAGGTCTGTCGTGGAGGGGTGCTTACTGCAGTTTCCATTCCAGTTAGCCAGGACTTGCTGCTCTCCTTCCACTAAATCTTCTCCAAGGCCATAAGATCTCAGGAAAAGAGACTATGTCTTTGCATATGGAAAATATCAGGTTTGTTTTCAACACTGTTGCAGCCTGAATAAATTGAAGTATTATGGATAATAGTAAACATATGTTGCCCCTGCCTCATACCCATGGTGTTCCCTAGTTGAGGAACAACCTCCTGAAAACCAACATCCCTGACCACTGCCCTGTCTTCATTCCAGTCTTTCAAGCCCTGCTTCAACCAAGGTGTCTGAAAAACATCAGCTAGCTAATATGGCTGAGCGATAAGTGGCCTCAGGTGGCACCTGTGAAACAAAAGAAAAGAATCACATGGTTTTTATGTCTCTCTCACCTTTGGTCTATTGTTTGGGTTTTGACTTATCACTTGTACTGTTGTAGCCCCAAGAGGCTGGAGACTAAAATCCTCACATCTAGAGCTGGTCTGTGCTAGCTGCTCTCCACACGTTTGTGCACAACACACACAAACACTCCGGGCACAGCAGAGACCGAGATCTGCATAGGGTAAACAGTCAAAGAGTTTCATTTTAAAAGGTCCTATGATGTGGTCTTTTCTAGTCTCATTTGTACAGTCCATTAAAAAAAAAAAAAAAAGACACATTAGTTTTGCTTTAAATCTTGACTTCAAGAAAAGGATTTGTCATGATACAAAATAAGCTGTTCTGTTAAGCTTACTGCCTTGTATTTCTTCTAGAAATGAAAATATTTGTAGAGAAATGGGACAATGGGGTGACAAAGATCTGAAAAATTACAAATACCTTCATTGATATTCTTATCTGGATTATAATGACTCAGCATTGAGTCACTGAGATACAGCTTCTTTGGTGGGGAAAAATTAGGGTTTGAGCAGCCTGCAGCGAAGAAACACTGATAACATATAGCAGTTCTGAGGTCTTAAAGAATGTTATACAAAGTTGTTTCTCAACCCTTTTTCCACTTGCGGTCACCTAAAAAATTTCCAGAGGACGTAAATATGCTTGTAAAGCAAAAGATGTCTTTTCTTTGTTACCTTCTGCTGACCCCTCAGAAGTAGCCCATGGACCCTGGGATGTTTGCAGACCATGAACCAAAGATGGCTGGGCTACTGGGCAATGTGATTGTTTTAGTTGACTCAGCTCGAGTGATTAAAGCTTCAGAGAAGTTTGGTTAGTCCTTTAACTGTTCAGAGAACATGAAAGGCAACTTTTAAAGCATAATTTATTCAGACAGTCTCAGAGCTTTATTCTCAGTCTTAGAGAGCTTGATTGTATGACTCTATGTCTTGTGAAAGACGCAGGCTGCAGAAAATAAGTCACAGCTTCCCACTGCGGCCACTGGACAGCCCTCTCCACATGTGCTGGTGGAGAGCAGCCCCAAGGCAGCCTACAGGCTGGTGGAGGGCAGCCCCAAGCCCCTGCCGGTCACAAATGGCCACAGAAAGCCAGAAACACAGCAGAAGACTGGTGCACAAGACCTAACGCCTTCCTTTCCCACAGTTACAATCGTGAAGTGTAAGGGTACTGGTTTTTGTCTCCGAAAAGAAGGCACTGTGCTGTGTAATTTTGAGCTTGACCACTCTCTCAATGGGAAAAAACATTGCCTGTTTGAGCTACCAGTAGCGCTCCCAGTCATATCCAAGCATCCCTCAGAGGTCCCATGTCTCATCATTTATTGGATATATCTTAACTTACCTCAAAAAAGCTTCAGCAGCTCCCAGTCAGAGAAGCAACTTCATGTGGTTGGTTGCTCAGTCATTCTCACTGAAATTTGGAGTAAATCATGCTGTGAATGCAATAAGTCTCTTACAAACTGCCTGGGCAGTTATACTTGCGGGATGGGTACGATTGCTGCTTGGCTGTGCATAGCAGAACTTGTATGCCAGAAGCAGAATAATCCATAATCCTAATAGAAATTGTGCCCTGGGTACCCAACACAGGCACGCTCGGGGGTGGATCATGCCTGCTTGGGAAATGCTGCGCATGGATGGAGTCTTGTTTGCTCCATTACAGTACAGATCACTCCTACACTAAGGGGATTCATTTTGGCTGGTTCCTCAGAGAAATAAAATCACTGCTAAAGAGTTCACTTTCAAACTGTAACAGTTCTCAGCAATCAGAGAGGAAAGATCGATATATTCCTGCCCAGAGAATCACAAATCACTCTCACCCAGAGACCCAGGAGGAGTTTCCAGGAAGGACCAAATTCCTCTGAGACACATCTGACTTTCTGCCAGGGCTGTCAGTGCTACCAGCAGCGTGCAGATGGCAGGCAGGGAGTGTGCAGGTAGCATGCGGATAGCTTGTTTGGTCTGGGGTTTACAAGCTGAATACATTTTGTGATAAACAAACAATTTGTTGCTTTCCTAGGCTCAGTGGACATCATGGGCTTCTTCCAGGTTCATTTTCCCCTTCTGCTGCTGTACAGTCCTGAGGTATTTAGGGTTTTATTGCAAAAGTTCTCATCCTACACACTTGAGCCATTTTTTCTCTGCTTTTCTTTCTCCCCCTTTCTTCCATTGTAGGTTTTCCGTATTTTTTCCCTAATGTTCTTCCCGTTCCTCCATTTTCTATAACCCCTCATGCCATGGACTTTCCTGCAAGGAACCAGGAAACTTTTTATCTCCTTCTCCTATACAATGGAGTTATTTTCACCAAAATTTTGTATAGCCTAGTTGTTCTATCATTTCCCTTATTCTCCCTCATTCTTTTTCTCTTCTTTCTTTGGCAAGGCACCAGTCTGTGAAAATTGAAGGACGAGAATTAGCAGCACTAAGATGGCAGAAGGAAAACAAAGAGGGGGTATGTAGACAACTCCTCAGTGGTTAACTGTGTGGTTGGGAGTGCTCCCCATTTTCTCTTTTCCTGGCTGAAAAGTCATACCTAGTCAAATGCTTTTGTCTAGAAGCTGTTCCATGTCTTTCTTCTAAACCAAATCCCTCAATTTATTTAGAACAAAACGAAAACAAAACACCCCAGCCCTCCCAAGACACTCTGGTTTTCAGCTTGATTTCCAAAGGAAATAAGGGTTAGATGGGAATTATATCACTTGCCTGTCTGTGGGTCACCTAAGAGTATGCCTGCATAAGATCATTTGAACTCATAGCCTGATTTCAGCCACATTTGACCAACACAGAGCAGTCTCTCATGTGCTAGATTCTTACGAATGTCATGAAAGTTGTCACCTGGCTTGAGAAGATAGACTCAGATTAGCAGCTTCTGCGTGGGAAAGGAGGGCAGTCGTTGCAATTTCTGGCATGCAACGCAGTGAGCAGTCACCAGCCACACACCCACAGAGTTTTGGTTGGACAATCTGCATTTGTATGTCTAAGCCTGCCGCTGTGCAAACTGCCTCTTGCTTGGAGAGGGTGTGAGAGGAGCCGGGGGTGTCTCTGAAACTCACATGCTGAGAAGAGTGAGGGGGCAAAGGAGAGAGCTGGGGACAAAGGAGAGAGCTTCTCAGAAACCAGCTGGTGTTTCTGTTCCTTGGAGTCATATTCAGATGCTCGCTCCAGGACTGTCTGCATTGCAAGGTGAAGCACTATGTGAGACGCTTGAATGGAACACTGAATGCAACACATTTCGGAAACAGCAGAAGAAGCAGTATAACTGCATCAGTATGTATTTCCAGCCGGGTAAAGGAGCCTTTGGCTGTTCAGAGAGAGCTGAGTGTGCCTACCTGTGACACAGCATTGATCTGTACTCCCCAAGGGCTCTGCAATGGCAACCTTTTCTTATCTGACAAATATTAAGACAATTCTAATTTGTTGTTCCAAATGACAATGTTTTGCAACTTCTTCTCTTATGAGAAATGTTTGATCACAGTGAGTGCCATGGGGATTTCAGTGGAAGCTCCATGAATGGGAACTGTGTAATTCAGCTTGAAAAAACCTTGGAGAATCAGGCCCATGCTAGAAGAACGTACTAGCAACAGCTGAAAAGAGTAGTCTGGCTTGATGTCAGCCTCAGTCCCAGACACAACACACACACTGTATTTACTGAAATCCCAGCCTTTTTTACAGAGCCTCTAGGTTAAATACCGCTTTGAAATGGCTCTCCTTAACCTAGAGTCATAAAATGTATGAAATGAAACAGTTGCTGTGCTGCATTGAAATAGCTGAACTGTTCCTGCTAAATTGTCTTGCAATTGCATGTTGCAGATTGAAGGGTGTGGGGAGGGGGGGAGGGAAATCAGTGTTTCCTAATAGGGCCAAGTTACCCAATGAGCTGTATAATCAACTTGGTACCATTACAGTCTTTTTTTTTTTTTTTTCCAAAGTCATTCTCACGTTTCTCTGAGGCCTTGAAATTTCTTAAGACCATATTGAGAAAAACCGGGAAAGCCCTAATAGATGTATGTTACAATGTGTGCCTGCCTTGCAGTGAACTTATTCTGCAGCCTACAAGACCATGATGTGAAGTGAACTCTAGTCTTTTGCCACTGCATTTTGGCTGAGGACAATGAATACAGTGCATAAAACTATATAAAACTACAGGCAAATTTGTAAGAACACAGCATTATAGGTAAGAAAAAGTACCAACAGCGAAATTCCATCTCTCTGATACAACACTGGGTAGTACTTTAGTCCTAAAGCAATTTCCACTTGAGTGACTCCTGTGGCCATATGTACACCAGGCTGAGTTTCACAGCCACCAGTCTGCACATTGGTTATAATTCTGGCACTATGTTGGCCTTGTTGGCTCCATTTGCCAATGTATTCCAACAATCTTTATATGAGCAAACAGTGTGGTGCAGCAGGAAGGAAACTGTAGAGCAAACCAGTTGGGCTGAAGACACAGTGTTTACACTCCCTGTGTTTCATGGAGTCATTTTGTACTAGCTCTAATTTGGTCCTACTGACTGAATGCCCATTAGCACCTGGATTCACATGAGGTGCCCTTCTCGAGTACATCTTTCAGTTTAATCTGACAGGGAATTGCACTTGGGTGCTCCCAGTTAATTTTGCTCCAAGCTACCTTAAATCGGACAACAGGGGGATTCACTCCAAAAGCAGACTTCTTATTTGTAATGTAGTGCTAATGGAGGTGCACTTTGATAAGACTGTTCCGGATGAGTGGTGGATCAGGGTGGTGGCATACACTGCACAATACACCTATCCCTTCCTACAGATGTAACCAATGAATTCCCTCATGGGGCACTCGGTTTGGACCACATGAAAACATATTTGGTCTCATCAAAACGTAGCTGTTTCAACTACTGTTTCAATGAACTACAGGACTTCACTACCGACCTGGATCATATTTATCAGTAATTCCCTTTTGGGTCACAGGAAAATTGTCCAACAGTTTATGCCCAGAGAAAATGTCCAGGGTCAGGAATCAGATGAGGTGAGTATGTTCAAAAATACATAAAATCTCAGTGGACTTGAATTCCGCGCTGCATCTTTCCTCACTGGCCAAGGACTTAAAGGCTTTTCTCCTTCAACAAAAATTGGAGCAAGACCTCTACTGTTCTGCATTTCACTAGGAAGGAGCAACCAAGGTCAAGAAATGCAGCTGCATCCTCTCAACATACATCTGAAACCTGTTTAGAGGACACAGAAAGTGAAGACTCTCTAATCTAGTTCAGACTTACAAAAAAACTTTCTTTTGTGTCTCCATCTATCTCTTCTCTTTGGACATCATCCTATAGTGGGAGCCAGCACAGCTCATGGTTTCATCTTACAAAGTCAGCCTGGAGAGGAGACCAGAGGAGTGGAATGGCCCAAATCACAGGTCTGGCAAGTATCTCAAGTCACCGCTGAACCAAAATAAATTTTCCATTTCTTTCACAAAATAAGAGAGAACATTCACACTTCGGAATGTCACAACTTTTGAAATTTTCTGAAGCTGTGTTTTCAGACCTTCCTATCCCCAAATGATTTTCTGGTGCTCCCTACTCAAACAAAATTTGGTAGCATGAAAATTTACCTCACTGAAAAAAAGACTGATTTCTGTTATTGCTTATTTTGCTTCTGTGCCATGATCTCTTCTCCGAACAGACACTATTAGCTGAGAACCTTGTCAAATATGAGTGTAATTTATATGTTTTGCTCAAGACTGAAATTTATTCTCTTCTACATTGTCCATTCACCTAGTTCATTAGGTTTTTCTTATTAGGTTTGTTACAGCTCTCCCTGGTCTTAATCAACCTAATTACCAAAATCTCATTGGCAGATTCATTGAGTTATTATTTTCCTGATTCGTAAATATATATAGTAACAGAGAATTTTGAGGTACCTCCTGTTTAAGGTTTGAAAACTCACCATTTATCTTGCTCTTTCTGTGTCCTAGACAGTTTTTGGCCTATAATAACAGTGATTCTTTTTCACCTGAACTACCCTTAAGTAACAGAACTGACTGAAATATTTCCTGGTGCAGAGGGCTCACTTGCTGATTTGGCAGAGAGTCAACACACTGGCCATTCAACCAGCGTGCAGTTCAGAAGGCTTCTCAGCTCCCCCAGTTTGTGGCTCCTTGGTGATGCACTGGTTTAATTTCCTACCTGTGATTCTTTAAAAAAAAATAAAATAAAATCAGTTGTCTCATACTTTCAAGAATGCTTCCAGAAATGGTCATTCTATGGCAAATTATCCCCTTTTATTTTCTTCTAACCCAGAATAAAAGAGGCTCTAGAAATTATAAATGTCCTGACACATGATGAGTGTTCGCTTTCGTTCTGAAGTCTCCTCATAATGACCTGGACTAAGATTGTCCAAATTCTCCTTTATCTGATTTTTTTGCATTCAGTTCACTTTAA
>VXBO01000186.1:230185-249077 GCA_013400135.1 Rhinoptilus africanus | reverse complement strand
GAAACAAAGACAAAAACTAAAACTTCTTCCACCCGTACCCAAGAGTGCAGGGAGGTGAGGCNCTAAAACTTCTTCCACCCGTACCCAAGAGTGCAGGGAGGTGAGGCACGGGGGTTGTGGTCAGTCCATAACTGCTCATCTCTGGTGCTCCTTCCTCCTCATACTTTTTCCTTGCTCCATCATGAGTTCTCCATCAGCTGCAGCTTCTTTCAGGAATATCCACCTGCTCTGGCATGGGTCCCTCCACGGGATGCAGCATGGATATCTGCATCTCTTCCATAGGCTGATATCTTCCATAGGCTGCAGGGAAATACCCACTGCACCATGGTCTCCTCCAGGGGCTGCAGAGGAATCTCTGCTCTGGTGCCTGGAGCACTTCATTCTCCTCCTTCTGCCCTCACCTTGGTGTCTGCAGGGCTGGTTTTTACACTTTTTTTCCACCCTCACTCCTCACTTATATAGGGTTTTCTTCCCTTTTTTAGACCTGTTTTCTCTGAGGTGCCACCATTTTGGCTGTGGGGCTGGGCCGTGCCCCGTGATGGGTGGGTTGGAGCCGGCTGGAACCAGCTGTGTCTGGCTTGGGGCAGCCCCTGTCCTCTCCTCACAGAGGCCACTGCAGACCCCACCGCCAGAGCCTGGGCATCTATGCCGGTATAGTGACAATAACCTTATTGTCAATTCGCTTTGTCAATTAAAGGGTTTATATTCTACGCTGAGTTATAGCTGTGCTATCAGCACAGATGATCTTACTGGCACTCGTTTTTAAATGAGGTGTTTGCACTGGAAGAACTGAAGCTAAGCTCAGAGATTTGTAGAGTATCTAACCTAAGAGGGTGGTCTTGTTTTCTTGTATCACATTGTATGCTATCTACCGGGAAAAGTGCCTAAGTAGGTGAGATATAAATTATACTGGCTTCTTCATGTATTCGTCATGTGGTATATGCTCATAACAGGTCTAAATTATATATGAAAAATTGTAAAATGCCTTCTGGATGGGCTTTTGCATGTATATGGTTTGAAAGGGCAGGCCAGCACACAAACACACACGCCCTCAGGCTGAGGATGGGCAAAGCTGGCCACGCAGGAGCAGGGCTGCCGGTATCCCAGCCAGGAAAAACCTCATCCCATAACTCAGCATTCGCGCTATGCCACTGACACATTGCAGCAGCTGGGGCTGTACCCTGCGAGCTACACAGACTTCCACCCGGCTCTACGAGCAAGCTTCAACAGCTTACTGGTTGGATATTTTATTCTGTTCAAGTTCAGAGAATCATAGAATGGTTAGAGTTGGAAGGGATCTTGAAGATCATTTGGTTTCCACCAAATGTGAAGCCTCCCACTAGACCAGGTTGCTCAAAGACCCATCCAACCTGGCCTTGAAATTACTACTTTTCCCCACACAAACTGAAATGACCACTAATGTCTCTTCCTGTCTGTCCTCCGTAATTGATGTTCAAGAGCATATTCAGGCCATCATTGCGATCTAAGCTGGTACCACAAGTACAATTCCTTGCTATTGCAGTAACAGGAACTGTTGCTTTGATAAGCATGAAAATGACCGGATCTTTCTTAGACACCGTTAAAGTTTTACAGGACCCGCATTCAGATGCTTGAAAAATGGAGTTGGAGAGTTTGACTGCAAAACACATTGAAAATAATGGAGGTTAGGCTGCCCATGGGAAGATCATTTTCAAAGGAACATATTGTGGAACATAAAGTACCTGTTAACATGCATAAAATATATTTGTTCACTCTGCAGCTACTAGTTTCAATATCTGAACTATAACTGATATCTCAGTTGAGAGCAAGCAACATTTGCTTGTGTAAGTTACAAAAAATACCTACTCTTCTGTGACAGAAATAGCAGCTGGAAGACATCCATTGTTAAAAATCTTCAGATCCTGAGAGGAGCTGGTTTGCTAGAAGCTATTTTTTTGAAAGCTAGGGAATATGGTATCAAAATAAATGGGTTGCATAGCATTGTTTTTTTGCGTGGCATATTGCATAATGTAATGCTTATGAGACCTTGAAGCATGAAACAGAGTACCAGATAACAAAGAAATACCAACATGGAGCTAGAAGATTGAAAGTTTGGAAAGCATTGATGACATATTGTGTAGCCCCATTACTTCCAGCACCTTTCTGGAAGGCTAAATTAATTTGGATTATTTACTTACATGGTTTCTAGAGCAGCCTTAAGGCCAGTTGTGTTGGCATAAGAGAAATGAGCTGACACATGCTGGCAGGGGATCCTGAAAGTGCTGCCAAGATCACCAGTCAGGGTTATTTCCTTCACTGCACACAAAGGCAGAGTATTGCGAAGCTGTGGCCCAAGTCAGACCTTCAGCTCTGAGACAAAGTGACAGCCTTGTGAAGAGTGAACCTGTGAACGGCGTAAGTTGTACAGCAAGTCTGTTCCTGGCAGAGCTTTGAGAAAGTGCTCCACTGGAGTCATTAAAACTGTGATAACTTGCCTCAAAACTTGTACTAAGGATTCATGATCACCTCAACTTCTCCCAAGGATTCATAATCACCTCAGCTTGTTCTTGGTTCACCATTTTGTCTTTTCCTCTTTCTTTTCCCTCTTATTTTCAGAAACAGTGCGTGTATTCTGGAGCAATCTGGGTGACATCACTGAAATTTAAGCAGAAGACAGTAAGAAAAAGAATTCCATACAATCCTGTGGAAGGAGAAAAACAGGAGTTTTAAGGCAGGCTAAAAGCTGGCAAACAGAAAAAATAAGATTTGTTTTCTCTTTGTTCTGTGTCAGGAATAAATACATTCTGATATACTCAAAGAAGATTCAACACCAACTGGCTGGGGTTCGTGCTACCAAGAGTGTACTCCTTGCTGAAAAAAAAATCCCTGGAAGTGATTTTTAAATGTGTATGTCACATCATATTGCATGGAGCTATTTGGAGGTGAACCTCTCATCCTGTGACCTCACATCACTTCCCGTGCAGCGTGGTTCACAAAAGTCTAATAGCAAAAAATACACTTCTGTTCACAGTGCAAGGGGAAGCAGGTCAAAAAGGTGGGGGAGTGAGGGTGTAAGTAACTCAAATTGCTCAATGGATTTAGACACTGATTGTCCAAAGCTGTAACCTGGCTGCTTGGTGATTGCTTTTCAGTGATTTTATACCAGCGTGTAAACTCCTTGGGGAGAACACTGATACGACAGTGTCAGATTCGCTGCCTTTTATCAAGATCCTCTCCAATTTCAGAAAGTGGGTTGGGAAGCGTAGACAAGATAAACCACTAAAAGTAGCACAACCGGAATTTCTCACTGTGCCTCTGTGTACCAGGGGCAGGGGGTTCCCTGTTGCCAAACACGCAGTTGAGTGCTGTAAAAGGCAGCTAATATTCCTGTCTTGAAAACACCATTCCATTTAATGAAGACAACACTTGCAAGTGCTTTGTGGCTCAGACGAAATTGCACTTACCTCATAGCTTTAGGCCATTGGTTTAAGTCCAAGTCGACATTTTCAGATCATTGAGTCCCTGGTGGACACACGCCCACTACACAAAACCACTGTATGCAATCTTGTAAACTTGGCAGTCAGTAAATTAGAGAGGCCTAAAACTGATAAGGACATAGAATAAATTACCCAGAACAGTCATGAAATGTCTGAGAACGCGATGGGCAGAAAGAGGGACAGAAAGTTAAAATTTCCTATTAGGTCACCAGCTGTTTATTTTTTGCCCTGAATCAACTTTCTTTTTTCAATCTTCTGAGACACATTTTCAAAACAGAAGAAAATTAAGAGAGAAACAGCTGCTATTTCACAGTTTTAAAGGAAGGCCCCTTCACAAGACTTTGGACCAAAAAGAGGGAACTGTGTTTAGAGAACTTAACAGGATTATCAATGAGAAATTCTTCACACTTTT
This sequence comes from Rhinoptilus africanus, assembly GCA_013400135.1. Classification (NCBI taxonomy): domain Eukaryota; kingdom Metazoa; phylum Chordata; class Aves; order Charadriiformes; family Glareolidae; genus Rhinoptilus; species Rhinoptilus africanus. Next base: position 245,189 of record VXBO01000186.1, on the reverse strand, counting down.
GTTAAATCAGTAGGAACCTTCTACTACAAAAACTCACACAATTTTTTGTTTACATAGTGAAGTAAAAAAGAGCAGCACAGGGCAAAATAAATCCTTTGCTACTAAAAATAAAACATGACCATATTTTTTCCTCTTTATAAAGTGGAAACAGACAGAATTAGAGGTAGGACTGCTGCACAGACATCCATTTATGGATACAAACTCACCTAGATATGGTATCATTTTGCCTCTGAAAAATAGAACACATTCAAATATTGAAGAAACATCTCCAACACTGCAGAATAAAGAGCCTATGCTCCCAATCTTAGCTCTTACATGTACACGTTGAGCTATTGCCAATCATCTGTCCATGTTAACAAGCAGAACAACTATAAGTGCAGTGAGAGCTAAGGATTTAAAATGCAGTGTAGTAGTTTTCCAACATAGCTCAAATGCAAATGCTTTTATTCTGAATTTTCACATAGCTGCTTTTCAAGTGAGAGTTCTTACACTTAAGTCTACAATTTTATTATCATCCCATAGTTTGGTGGAGCTACTTGTGTGAGTAAGAGTATGCAGTTTTCAGACAGGTTTGTGGAAATGAGTCCTTAGGGTGTTTTTGAACTTGGATCTGTCCATTTGTTTCAAAAAAAGGACAAGACCCAGGAAGAATTAGTTGAGTCCTCCATAGGGAGACTAGTTATGCATGGGACTAGTTGTAACCTATATCCGTCACAGGCAGTGCAGTAGGAAATATAGAGGAAAGATTTGTATGGAGAGGATATACTCTTTGTTAAGAGATAGAACAAATCTCAAAAGTTTAAAAAAAAAGCCAGATAATCTGTTCTGTACTTGCTCAGGAACAAAAACATACAGCTGACACTTACCCTCGAAGAGAATGTTTAGGTTAGACAGAAAACTTCAGAATTTGTAAGGCAATTTGTAAGCAAGGAAAAATTTAAGGTAGTGACAAAAAAACCCCCTTCACAGTAATCAAGAGAGGAAAAATGTTCAGCTTTAAATTTCCATTCGAGACAAACTGGGATGTCTAATCTACAACAACCTGAAATTGAGGCACTTGTGTTTGATGGGATAGATCAGGGGTAGTAGGTAGGATGAGTAACAAATGCAGTTATTTATACTTTTGAAATCCATTTTTTCATGAATTGTCTTCTTCACAGTATGTCCAAATAGTGTTAGACCTTCCTTGATCTCAAGAATGCCTTTCAGTCTCCTGATAACAAGGGAATCAATTAAGAAGAATGGAAACGGAAGAGTCCCCAACGGGTTTTTTCATTCTCTTCTTAGGTCACGCTCAGATTTATGCCAGAGAAAAAGTGATCTGAAAGAAAGAGGAGTAAATACTCTCTTTTTTTTTTCATGAAATCATTTAGATGGTGAATTTATAACCAATAAACTCAAATGACGTAGGACAGGTTTCTTCTGATATCCCGAAAACCTCACACTTTGAATAAAATGAGCAGTTGCTTGCACTCACCAAAGGATTATCTCATTTACATTTTCAAAAGGGATTACAGTGCCTTTAAAGGACAAGCATCTTTTGGGCTAATTAATTTTCTCAGACTAACTTGCAATGTATGGCGAGCACTTGATTAAATATTAATACAGGGTACAGGGTCACACTTTTTGCAATATTCTAAATCTGTTAGTGTATTGTCAATGGGTTCAAAATGTAAGTATATGCGTGAAAGGTTTTTTGTGCGTGTGTATATTTATGTGTTGTGGGAGAAGAGAGAAAACGAAGAGAACTAATAGACATTTGCAATATCTGTCTCCTGCTGGTGAATACAGGGAAGTTTGTGATAAGTGAACAGAACGCCATGCATTTAATCTCCATTGGTAGCGTGATATGGTTTTAGAATCCAGGAATTTCTGAACATTATGTATGGATATATGCATAGATATAGGACATTTAGAGTAAGCTTTTCAGATAAACATTCAAAAAACATCAGGCTGAAGAGTATGGTACCTTAGATCAAGGAAAAGCCCCACACTACCCCCTAGTGATCAAAGTTTGGTGACCTCCAAATAACAGAAAACACAATAAGTGGACTTTAGATCACAAGAACAAAAAAATGCCCAGGAGCGATGCAAGTCACTGCTGGTGTTCTTTACTTAGGATCCTTTTTATGATAGAAGAATAAAGCAATGGCTGTCGAAAGGCTGCAACTTCCAATTCCTTGGTCTGAAGCCTCAGTCTTAGTAACCAAACAAATATAAAAATGTATATATTCAGAAGGAGAAAAAAACAAAACCTCAGGGGAGATTTCTCAAGTGTTAGGATTTGTAAAAATAAAATAAAACAGAAGGTTTTATTGCAACCTTATACTTGCCAAAAGATGTTTTTGCAGTTTTGTGAGCTATTTACATTGTTTAGAGGTACTGATTTATCATATACAATAAATATATGTATTTCTTACCTTTACATAATGTTGAAACTATATAAACCAAATGCCAGGCCTATATATGTATATATGTAAAACTGAAAGTAAGTAAGCACTGATTTATGCACCTGATATCCGAATGTGAATCTTAAAGGAAAAAGGAATCACCACCAGCAATCTCAGTACAACTTAGTTAAGATTTTCGCCATGATACACTAACGTAATTAAGAAAGTATAAGAAAGAGCAGGGCATATTTAAAATTCAATGAACGGAGCAATTCATATGTTTAAAGTTGAAAAGTAACTAAATCAGGGCTTTTATATCTAATAAAGATGTACCAAGATAAAAATGAGAAGTTTTTTTTTTTCCATTATTTTCTTGCCATTTTATCTTTGAGTGATAAAGCAGTCAGGTTTTTTTGATTCTCTAATCAGTGAGAAATTGCAAACTTATTTGCATAAATTCTCTGAGATTGATTCTGCTTTTGCTGACCTTGATTTTATGCCTTTTCCACAGGTGTGTAATCTGCATAGGGTGCTCTGTCTTACACATTACCTAAAATCAAAACCCTACAAAATCAAGATACTTCAATGTCTTTTGCAGAAGAGATATTATGTAACTTCACCAGATTTCAACGTGGTTAATTGCAGTTGATCCATCATATTCTTAATTTTACACTAAATTTATTAGCACAATATCTCAGAACCTCTCAAATCAATGCATGAAGTCCCATCTATAAGCTATATATTCCTCTCACCTTCCCAGAGGACACCCCTTAAGGTCATCTTTTTTATTCTTTGTTTTCCTTTAGCAAGTTCTGTTGAGTGTGCATCCTCTTTTCTTTTGTTGCAGTTGTGGGAAAGCTTCATCCTTGCAGCTGACAACTTCATAATATGTAGGAAAGGGAGATATCGAAAGAGCTGGCAGCTCCTAGATTAGAATCATCAGGGCCATGGGACACTCTAAATCTGATATGCCACTTCATGATAGGCCACCAGTGTAAGAGAGGCCATGCAGGAAGCAGTCAACATTATGATGGAAAACATCCAGAGGAAAATAATACTAATAGGAGGGGAAAAAAGTGAAACAAAATCAGGCATTCAGGTTTTCTTAGAGCAGATGAGACAGCGAAATATTATGTTAACAGGAGAGCAATAGCTGAGACAGCAGTAAAATCAAGATAATAAGAAAGACTGGAGGGATAAGAAGGAAAACCCACAACATCCAAAAGGAGAAGAGGCTAAAGAAAAATGAAATTCAGGGTTGTGCCACACAATGAAATCAACTTGACGCAGTTTCATATCATGTCAATATTGTTAAAAAAAAAAAAAGCAGTAAAATATAAATATAAATCCAAGAAAAAATCAAAGATGTTTGAAGAAAAAAACCACTTATTATACCCCCCACAGTCTGAAGGTCTTTCCAGAAGTGCATACTAACAAACATTATACACTACCTTTAAAATTTGATCATTTATTCTGAATTCATATGAAATGAAAATGAGATAGACAGAAAGACAAATGACACAGACTGGATGACATCCAAACCACTCAGGGCTACCTCTCTCTAGAGAAGATGTATTGGAGAAAATTAGCTGAAGGATTCTTAAAAAGAGCTAGGGACTAAGTTGAAAATTAAACATGCAGGCAATCAGGATTGCAGTGCTTGACTCCTCTGACTTACATTTAGCTGTGTAGACATGGCTAGAAGCTCTGTAATAAACTAGAAAAGATGGCAATAATTTTACCCAAAACAAAGCAATTTAAAATCAGGAGGAATTATTTTCTCAAGGCATATACTGCATATTTGTACAGACAATATAAGATGGAGATAGTGGGACTGTGCGTATTTAAATTTCATGATAAGCACAAATAGTTGATAGGCTACTAGTTCTAAGGCTGACCTACTCAGTTATTAAATTCCTTTTCTATCCCTCATGAAACTCTGACACAGCATCATAAAGTCTAAGGAATTCATACTTGTCATGCTCACAGGTACAACTCTAAGAATAAACATGTAGTATATACATTTTAATTATTAATCCCTTTCCTTCTCACCTCCCTTGAGATTGATTTGTATCTGTTCCTGTCTCCTTATATCTATATTTATTTTGTTTCTTACACACATGTTTAAATTTAATCTGATTGTGTCCTTAGGCCTGTTGTTGATAATTAAACCCACGTATTTTATTCCCTACAGCATGCATTGCAAACTCTATCTCTAAAAATGAGTCTGAAGCTTCCCCTTGATCTCAGTAAAACTATAGTTCAGTTTCCTTTCTGATTCATTTTGTACTGGGCATGGGTTTAGATTTTTCATCTGGGGTAAATATGCATTCCTGTCTTTAAGTCTAGAGCAGTTTTTCTGATTGATGTCAAGCGAGTATCTGACCTGTAGTTCAAACCTGTTAGCAAAGATGGAAGCAGTAATCAAATGCCAGTGGTGGCTGGAACTGCAATTCTTTTTTTCTTTTTTTCTTTTTTTTTTTTAGTGCTAAACTTATTAGTCACATACCTGGAATGCATCTTACTGGAGCAACCAGAGGTTTAAGCTTTTCAGAAAAAAGGGTGGGGTGGAAGGAAGGAAGGGGCCAGCAAATTTACGTGTCTAGGCAGATATGGTACACCAAAGAAAATTTTTCACTTCCATTACGATTTCATACGCTGTCCTAAGTTTTAAAAATTCCATGCTCAGGAGTCTTCTTGATGACAATATATACACAGATCAATAGCAGGTTGTAAACCTCATTTACCCATTTAAATTGGCACATTGAAAGCACAGGAACTGTTCAAATGAATGATGCTTCCAAAACACCTAGGAATTGATGGCATTGTGGCTTTTAAGTTTAAAACTAATTATCATTTCAGTCTTCTCCAGGTAATGCCATACTTAATCTATCATGAAGTAAAAGACTTTCAGTTTAAACCATAGTCTTTGGAGACATTCAAAACCCGCCTGGACGCGTTCCTGTGCAACCTGGTCTAGGTGACCCTGCTCTGGTGGGGGGGTTGGACTAGATGATCTCCAGAGGGCCCTTCCAACCCTACATTCTGTGATTTTGTGACCTGAACATATTTCTACATGGTGTATGAATGCCCAGAGAAGGATCTTTCTGGATAAACACAGAAATTTTTTGACATAAGTACGCCACTGAACATGTCAGCTTGGCAGACACTTCAGGAAATGCATATATATTCAGAAACACATATATTTTGATGAGCCCAGCAGTTGTATTAAACGAAAGATAAAACCTCTTTCTGTGTACCTTACTTTTCTTGTATCATTAGGTCTTCACGGCTAAACTACAAAGATAGAGTGCATGAAAGCATATGGGTCAGTGGACAATATTCTAGGTTTACAATACAGAAAGTTAAACAACTTCACTGAGTCTCATCACTAAAGGGGAACACTTTCATTCATTCATTCTTCTTTCCCCACCCCATGTCATGTGGCTTTGCTTCTTCATGTGCTATGTAAATGTGTGTATCACTCCTGTTGAGTGAGCCCTTTCCTTAACTCTATTTGATCCTGTAAATTGGATCTGACAGATTCTTTAGGTTGCCCTCTTTTGCCTTTTCCTTCATCTCCTTATTTGATAGAATCTGAAAAAAAGTCCATGAGAAACTCTGAGATAAGTATTTGCAATGGGCCACTGCAGAAGACACTGTAATGAGGGGACAGTGACTTCAAGCAGAATCTCAGCAGAGTTTAACCATACGCCTTGGTTGTAAGACACCTGTATGTTTTAACATCAGCAACTGCTAAATAACCTGAGCACATACATACCATGATGCTCATATGTGCTGCCTTTAACAATACCACCTGTACATATTACTTGTAAGAGCTCCTTCCTGTGGAGATGTTAAGAACGTTAACACTGTCAGCAAACCTTGCTGTACTATCCAGAAAGTTCAGTATTGTGCAGACAGAAAATTGTTAGCTTTGCTTGCCCAAGAAAATACTATAAAGTTGAGAACAACGATGCTGTTAACATCACCCCAGAGGTGATTTGCACAGTGTGCCATGATCAGTGTGAAGGGGCTCGTCTGATCCTGCATCACCTGGGGTTCTCAGCATCAGAAAGGACATAAGATTGCTATTACCTTTTCTAGTACCTTTATTAAGCCGGTTAACCAGCTTTGAGTATCCATTCCTTCTTATGGCCAAGATCCCAAAAAATCCCAAAATAAATGGCACCGCCATGGTGTAAATTGATATTGAAAAACTAAAGGCAATTGAGCCCAATACTGCAGAAACATTATTCAGAAACATGTAGACCTTTTTTCCTAGTAACTTCCCTTGAACAGGAGTGCCCCTGAAGCTTCCACATTATTGTCATTATTTCCTTCCTTTTGTGATTTTTTTTTTTTCATTTAACTGTTCAAAATATTATTGTACACTGGACACCCCTGGGCTGATGATATTATTGGTCAAGTTGTCACTAGTGAGAAGCAACGTTCCCACAGAGTCATGGCCCTGCTACTGAATACCAGAAATTCTGGAGTTTCTTTGTGTTCAGTCCATGGCTGTTATAATTCAGCACAATACCACTGGAGTAAAAGATGTTACACTGTTTTTCACAGATGTACAAATATTTAGGTTTTTGGGGGTTTTTTTGGAAATAAAAAGGACTGAAATTGCACAAGTTTAAAACATAGCTAAGTCCAAGTGCTTAAGGCCTTACTGCTTTTTAATCACTTTATGAGCAGCAAAGTCTACAGTCCCTTCCTCATGTATTAAGTTGGGATTTCGATAGCCATAGTAGAATTTTGACAATAAAAGTCCTGCAAATATTTTAGAGGTTGGGATAGATGAAGAGCCAGGAGTTCAAATTCAAGAATGTCTGGTGACTAAACAGCCATTAGCCTTTTTATGTAGAAAAATTATGCAGCTACTTAGCGTATTTCTTTGTCCACAGTTTTGAAGTGCCTGTGTGACAGAGTTCTGAAAATATCTCAGCCGTTACAATTCCACACTTGATTTTACGATCATCCTGAATATCGCAGATGCCCAAGTTTATGCCACCTCAGCAGCAAACACCATGGCTCATCCTGAAGGCAAAACATGAATGTGAACGTAGAGCTCCCCTGTTTGTCCCAGATGGAGAGAAACAGCAGAGCTTTCCATGAAAGACATATTTATAGGGTGGTTTTGGCAGGTAAGCCAGGGGTTAACTTCCTTACCAACACTCAGCTGCAACATGAGAATAGTAATTTAACAGATTAAGAACAATGAGAGATAATGCATCAGTGTAGATGATGTGTTAAGGTTACTAATATTGCATGTCTTGATTTTAAAGGAATTGGAGAGGGAAAGAACGTGATTCTGACAGAAGTTTCTGCCTTCCGCCTTCCCTCTGTTCCCTGTGAATGCTGTATTGGGGAGCAGGTGTTGTGTGTCAGGGGAACGATGCTGAACACAGCCAGCAGTGGCTTGGGAAGGCCGCCGGCTTCACACTCAGGGGAGTGCTAGCACGATGATTAGGATTTAGGGCAGAGTTGGTCTGGAAAGAAACCCTAGGGACAGCCAATTTTTGAGAAGAAGTTTTAATGCTATTGTTGCTGTTGTTGTTTCCAAGTTTCCAATGAAGACAAATCCCAGGAAAGCAGAAATTAGAGAACTGCTCAGGTCTTAACGTGGAGAGGTTATGGACTTAAGGATTGTGTTACCACCTGCACTGGGACATATTATCAAAATGTGGTTGTCTCAAGAGACGAGCTTCTGAATTTTAGTTGCCATGCATATGTCAGAGCTGGGGAGAGAGCAAAAGCCAGGTTTAGATAACTCAGCAATAAGGGTGTAGGTCATGTCTTTGCCAGTGTTGCTTAAGCTAATTTCAGTGAACAAAACCTTAGGTTATACTTTTGCCTTATTTACCCAAACACTGCTGAATTGGATTTGGTGAGTATGAGACGTGTAAAAGCATAACTTCATAGAGGTTCTCAGAAGACTGACCTGTTTGTCAAAATCGTTGTGAATGTTCACTGCGCTTCTTATTTGTTTTCCTTTTGATGAAATGTTCAGAATTAAGAATTAAGATTTTGTTTGACATATGATATGAGTTTAAACATTATACAAAAAACCATTTATTGTAAACCAATATTTAAAGCCAAATTTTTGCTCTGATTTCTGCCACATGAAGCTACTCTGTCTTCATGGCAATAGCATGAATTAAAACACCTCAGCATCAGCTGCTATTTACCTTCAAAAAAGTAAAACACTTAGCATGTGAACAATTTATGAACGCAATGTATCCAAAAAAACCACATGCTTAGTCTAGTGTTTCTGTTGTTTGCAATAAATATTGTACTTGTGTTCTATTTGAGAGACTAAGATAATAGATATCTCTAATTGTTCATTGCTTTTACTCTCAAAATTCACAGAAAAACATAGAAAGACATAAAGAGTTTGATTTTTTATAATGTAATGAAAGATACTGAGCGTACGGTGCTAACTGCAAGTGTATGATCTGTGGTAAGATTTATTAACTAAGAGCAGAGCTCTTTCTTGTTTCTGACCAGAGCTCTGTATACCAAACCTGACAAAATACGCAGAAAGTACAGAGAGGGCAAGCTAATAATCAACTTTGTTTCTAAGGATATTTTGGTCTGGAATGTAGGTGATTGTGATTCAGCATAAAAGGCAGCTATAAGCCATTCAATACTCTCACTGGAAAGGAAAAGAAATCGTCATCCAGCTTTCTAAATTGCACACCTTCTTTCTAACTTCGGTGAGATTCATTTCTACTTTCTCTTTCAGTCTTTGTTAAAAAAAGAAAAAAAAAAAAGAAATTTAATGGTACTATTCTCATTATACAGCTATCAGTTACATAAAATATCTTTGTTTAGAGGCCTAATAAAATTGGTCATATAAAGAGGAAATGAGATTTTTAATGTAAAACGAAGCTGACAGTGCTCTTCTATTACTATGGTCTTATTAGGGAAAAATTCTCTGACATCTGTTTATCCCCTGCAGCCAACCTTGTATTCAGAATACAGTAATTGATTCACAGCATCCACTAGGGATCTAACTGGCTCACTTTTCCACACCGCACTACACAGGTATCTCTGCAGCTAATTCTGAATGTACATCTACATCGTTATCTCCTGGTGAACTGTGACCTGAAACACTTTGGAGGCCCAGATGAAAGTGCTTCCTCACCCCTCCAGTGCTGGGGGTGCAGGCGTTTCTGCAGCGCGGCAATTCACCCAGGACACCCAATCACAACCAGCCCCTTTGAAGCCCCGCTCAGCTGGGAGACCATGAATGATTCATGGCTTCTCTACACACACTAAAGGGGGAAGAGCAAAGCTAGTGTGTATTATTCAGGACTGCATCCTCAATAAGCCTCCGTGTTCAGCAAATTGCTACAACATTTTCTGCTTAGTCCTCACCTGTACACAACATCTTTTTTTGTGCACAACCTTCTCATTTTAACAAAGATAGGCTGATTATTTAGGAGGCCATGTTAATTAACATTAATACAAATAAAGAACTCCAGTGTCAGTGAATAAAGCCAGTGATCAAAGGATTATAAGGAAATTAAAGAAGACCAGAAGATCATAATTTTACAATGGTTGAACTGTGAATTTTTTGTTTATCCACTTTCATTTCCACGACAGTAGCTGTCATCACACAGGCCAATTTAGAACCAAGTTTAGTTTTGGGTTTCAAACTCCATACATATCTTGTCTGTTTGATGAGACTATTAACTCCAATTCAATGCTGTAACAACCAAGTGTCACAGCAGCTGATATTTACAACTAACACCTGTAAAAGAACTTATGCATTTGTGTGCCTCCACATAATAGAGCTGGACATCAGTCCCAGAAGCATCTCCTGGAAACATCTTGCAAGAAAAATGTTCCTTCAGTTGTATTATAGTCCCACTCAAAGAAAGATTTCCAGTACAAAAGATAATAACGACTCAGATAACAAACTCTTTTCTTTCAAAAACCTCAATATAGAGCTGGGCTGGTGGGATGACAAGACTGTAAGCTTCTACAGTTTTCTACAGCTTTTCCACACCATTCTCATAGACTGCCTGGACCCTTCTGAAGTCAGAAATTAAAATCCTTGTTACTTACAGGTAAAATAGAGAAAATGGCAAAGGCAAAAGGTCAGTCAGTTCTCATTGTCCTCTCTTCTTCATTGATGGCATAGAGAGGAGTTAAACCACTCATGAGAGAATGACAGAAAGTGCTAAAAACTGGTTTTATAAGTCCAATTGTAACTTTCCAAATTCCCAGGATGCTTGTCTTCAGAGATCACATACAACTGCTCATCGTCAGTATCTCTTATTTTCAAGGACAATAATTATCAGAGTAATGAAATAGAAGGTGAATACAAATCTATCAAAAATAAACAAACCATGAGTGAGGTTTATCACTGGTGCAATAGGATCTCTTGGCTTCAGGAGGCATTACTATAAGGTTTATGACACACCTGCTAAGTCAGAATCTCATGTCATATATCATATACTTTAGTATTTTCTCATATTTGGTCCCCTGTGATAGGTAACAATTTTTTGGACAAAGGGGTGATTATATTGTCATGGGTAATGTGTAACCATTAACTTTCAGGGGACTAACTCATGCAGTAAAGTGAGAACATTGTCAAACAGCATCACAATCTCACATCCAAGCCTTTTCGTGGTTATATCTATTCAAATGGCAGACTTCTGACATGCAAGTGTTACCTTACTATGTGTATAAATAACCAGCCTTGTAGTTACATTGGTGTGAAAATAAGGTAACACCCACAGGGAGCACAGTTAAGAAAGGAGATTACTTGGAATCCTTTGACTGACTTTGTGGAAATACTTTATTAATATATTATTACGAGTATCAATGCTAATAAACCATCCTTACAATAAGATCAGAGGAAAGTACTGCCATAATACAGCAACAAAGAAACAGTGTGACGTTGCTGCCCCTGCTGCTCAGCACTTCCAGTTCAGTGTATAGAAATGTGATTTCAAAAAGTGCACTGGGACTTTCTGTGTATTCAGCACAGTCACTTTGCCACCTCTTCCTATGAAGAGTATCTGCATTACTACAGTTAAGACCCAATAATTTAAGGACGTTCTTAAAAAAGGATCCACCATGCACAACACAAACTAATAGGATTGGACTTCCTACAGAAAAGGTAGTCACAGTTACTTTTCTTTTAAATAATAGGAGAAGGAGGAATAGGTTCCCTTTATAACTCCTTAGGGACAGCAAGTTTCAGGTAAACACTGTCTCCTCCATGAGAACGGATTTCACTAGGTTACAGAGACTAGCTCCCTCCTTGTGCTCCTCCTGGCCTTGTGAATCTTTTATCTTCTTTTACTGTGGCCCAGCTTCAGTAGGAGCCAAGAGCTCTTGGAAGACAGATGTGGACAGAAAGCGAACTTAACTCGTGTCTTTTACAGCCTGAAGAATTAACCATAAAAACGAAGCTCACCACCTCTGCATTTTGAAATGAGGGAATCTCCTTAATCATCTCCAAGATGAGCAGGAACCATGTTTGAGAGAAGATTTTTCAGAGAGACACTGTCCTGGTCCATTTTACGAGTGGGCTGCAGACAGACCTATTCTCTAGAACTTTTCCTTGGATAATGGCCTTTGATTCAACATGTGTGATTTCTGCATTACTTTTCTGAGATGCTTAACTCTGCTTATCTAGAGTATAGACAGGTTAGGCTTTTAATTATAGTGCAGACTCCACATGCAGGCGAGGTATTCACAATTTGCAATACTGCAGGTCAGTGAAAATTTTGCCAATAATTTTGAACAAAAAAAATAGCCTCCTCATGCACATTTAAGTAGCTCCATCTAATGTCATTAAGTTAATATGTTCAAAAAAACAACTGTCATAAGATGAGAATCACACTTGAGAGGAAAAAGGGTTAAAATAAAAGAGAGTTTCCTACACTCATCCTTTGGAGATTTAAAAACAATGAGTGAAACAGAAAGAGTGGCTAAAGGACAATGACTAACAGAGGAATTTGCTAAACCAAAACAGGGAACAGTGAAGGCAGACTATAATTCAGTAGGGTTTTATAAACATGCATATTTGTACATACATGCAAAGATACATATGGAGAGATCATATCTGTAGCAGGCTTTTTATATCCAAAACTAAAAGTGATATTGAAAAGGATAAAGGTAAGCATCTAGGATGCATTGGCTGGATGCCCTAAGTGCTGGGAGATTCAGCTTCGCTCCTTACTTTCTCTTTCCTTCCTGTGAACGCCTTCCTGGCTGCACAATGCCTCTGATCCAACAGAGAAAGGCAAATCTCTGGCCCCTGCTGGACTAATCTATATTTGGTGATTAGGGCACTCTAATCCCAAAATGTGCATGGAAAAATAATCCTTCAAACCTCTTTATATTAAAGGCTGCCTAGGAGAGTTCTGTACTTGTATCAATTTTCCAATCCCAACATTGTTATACAAAAGTCTCCTCCATGTTCAAACTTGGCTCTTCTATTATATACACACGGTGCTAGATTCAAAACAGGCTCTTAAAGGTCATTGTGATGTATTGTTCCTATGCATTGTTTAGAGAAATTGTGCCTAATTTAGGTATTTGAATTGTATCGAAGGGTGAGACAACTGAAGATTAGCTCTGAAGTGTCACATCTCATTTTTAGATATAGTTTTAAGACTTAAAGGCTTGTATCTCTGCCGAACACAGCAAGCCCGACATCCAAGCCGTAGCCAGGGACTAAGACTGAGCTGGGATTTAAACGCATTAAGATTGATCAAATGATAGTCACTGAAATAGATAATCTAATGTAAATGACAACTCATTAGTTGAGCATTTTATTGTAAAAACTGTTTCCAAGCTTTTTCAATTTAATACACAGTCAATTTCAGTGTATCCAGTTAGCTAAACATTCATTTTAAGAACATCTTCAATTTAGATTTCTATCATCTCTAGGCCTTAAATTAGTAATGAATTTTAGTCCATAATTTTACTTTATGTTGGGTCTGTAACTTCAATGGCACAAACTGCTAAACCTGAAGTTTAAAGAACTGAATTAGATACAGCTTTGTCAATCAGTTTAATAACAGCCCTGAGAAAATATTTTACTTAAAATCACAATTAAACTGATTTCTGAACAATGTAACTACTTCATTAAGCAGCCATTTCAGAATTTCATGCAGAATAGAATTTTGACTGAGAAGAAACTAACTTAAGTGATTTGTAAAATTATGCCCTTCCTAAGCAATGCTGTATTTTCTTTGTACTCTGTTACTAGCTGGTTGTGTTTTCCAGTTGTCTTTTGCCTTTTATAAAACTGTAACATTTTTCTACAGTCCAACTTTTTTTCCAGTTCTTCAGTAGGATGCAGAATATACAAGAGAATGTTGGTCTATGATGTGGCCTGAGATATTAAACCAGCAGAAACAGTAATAAGAGTAATACAGAAAACAATAAAGATTATTGAAAGTATTCAATTATTTGTCAGATAATACCACTCCACTTCAGGATCAGATTAAGGATGTGTACTTATCCTACCTCTTATTTACATCAGGTTTCCTCAGATCTAGCTTTCTTCAACCCTGGCTCTCAACAGAGAGAATAAAAGAAATACCTGGTCCCTCTAACATAGAATAGACAGATGATAGAGAAAAGCTAAAGTTAACGTTTCCCTTCTATGTATTTTAATTTTTATTGTTTTATGTTTGACTGTTTAATGAAAAAAAAGTGTCAACATTCCATTATATCTAAGATCTGAAACTTAGAGATTATCATTATTCATATATTTACAGTTATTTAAATAAGTAGTACAATACTTACTTAAAATGTTAATACGTATGCTGAGATTCTTCTTCTCTGAATTTAATGTCTACAGTATAGACAGCTATAGTGAGATAGTGACCCTAGGCTCCCTTTTATACCATTGCAATGAAATGGGCATTGCTGGTGTGCGATTCATCGGAATTATTTTAGACGTCTCTTTCTGGGGAGATGTTCCTATTTATCTCAGATAGGTACCTCTGTGCAGTCTCAAATCTGTGATATGGTACATGCATGTTCAGTTGTCATACTGAGGTGAAAAATGTTTTGAGAACGACTTTAAAAGAAGGAAGGGGGCAGAGAAAGAGAGGAGAGGCTGCAAGTAAAAGGAGCAAGTAGGGAAAAAAGGTGCATACACAAGAAAAGGATTCTAAACACACGGAGAGTTGGAGGGAAGGTGGAAAGTTACTGCATCAAAGAGAGGAATAGGAACCATATTAAGAAGAAGTGACATGAGATGAGCAATCAGATCTAAGGAGTTGAGACCTATCAAGATGAAACCAAAAAGCCTCAATTTGATGGGAAAGCTAAAGATGATCTAGTGAAAGAGGCAGAGGAGCAAAAGCTCGCCACAGCACAAGCAAATAAAGATTGCAGATTGCTGCATTTGAGTGTCACAAACATAGAAAATCCACGGAGCAGGAACTTGCATGCACAGGAGGAGACAATGCAAACCAGGGAGTCATATGGTATATCGTATTTGTGTGTCCCTTCAGAAGGTACTGTGGCTTGAGATTCAAATCTTCCCTTAGCTACAATCAGTTTTAGGAGATGAAAGGGAGAGATCTTCACTGGAATAATGAGAAAAAGTTGTTCACCTTTTTTTT
>VXBO01000186.1:142460-230142 GCA_013400135.1 Rhinoptilus africanus | reverse complement strand
TGTTTTGGACCTTACTGCTCCCTCTTTTCTTTAAAAATTTTCAGGCCATTTGGCATGCATGGTATTCTCCTGCTTCTTAGTAATTGAACCAAAACCACTGATCATGGAAATATTCTTGTCTAAGCAAGCACAGTGGGGGATTCTGCATAAATAAACCAAGCTTTGTGACAGTAACTTGTCCTTTCAGGATGAAAAATGGGGAAAAGACTAATAAGAGGAAACTTAGAATGATACAGGAAAGGATAACCCTTGTCTGACACAGAAAGAGAAATTCCTTGTGTGTAAAGAGGACAAGGAAAGGTGACAGATACTTTAGAAGCAGCAGCTTGCTGTACACTTTTCTTGTTTCCCAAAATTTTTGAAAACAGCTGTCTAATTTTTGGAGTACTTAGGACATCAATCACCAAACTCTTACAAAAGACTCTATCAGTGCCAAGAATTTCACAAGCCATCATGATAATTCTATGTGTCTTTTACCCATACATGTACTCCTTCTCATGCCGTCTAACATGCACGAATAATGAGTGCAAACTTGAGCTTTACACAGTTCTGGTGTGGTTTCCTAAAACTGTCTAGGTAACACTGTCTCAACATTGCAAAGAGAACCATTTTAAATTCACCGTTCCTGTTGCATCTTTGAGGACATCTGCTTATAGCCAGTAGCACCAAAACTCATTAGGTGTGTAGTTTTCCAAGGAATACTACTTTTAAAAAAATTATATTAGTATTTAGGTGATGGAATATTTTCCAAGTTATATGGTTACTGTTTTCAAGTCATTTACATACATGAAAAATAATTTACAAATATACAAGCAAAAGCAATATTCACAGGATGCTAAGTGCTGGTGGTATAATGAATGAAAAGAAGCAAACTTGTTGGTTTCATGGCACATTTTTTTATTTCATAAAATTTTATTAACATTTATAATTTCCTAACAAGAACACCTATCATCTAAACAATTAAATTGATAAACTTCTGAAAATGCATATTTGTCTATATTGTGACAAAACAAAATTCTGTTAATATGAGAGCAATAAAATCTAAATTATTAAAAATTGTAATAGCAAAGGCATAGAACCCTTCAGTAAATATCTAATGGACAAAATGAATAAATATCAGTGCTGACAACTAAAGAAAACACAAAGTCAGCAGGCTGGTCAGGATGTCAAAGGAAGTTTAGTTTGGGTATGTTAGTTACAATCCTTCAGGGAATTCAAAGATGAAAAAAAAAAAATTATCTATGTCCTGGTCTTTAAGGCCAGAAAGCTATTCCAGTCACAGAACTAGCAGGAATATTACAATTCATTATGTTCTTGCTTTTTCTTTCCATAAAGCAATACCAAAATTGCAAGCTGCAGAAAAAGCATATCTTGGTGGGCAACACACCAAACACTGTATTAGACACATAGTGTATTGGACAATGCACACGCGTGTACTGTAGTTTAGGTGTTGCAGTGCTGTACAAATACAGAAAGGCCACACTAGTTATAAAAAAGTAAAGCATTGGCAAAACTCAAATCTCTCTTTCTCTTTAAACAAGCCTCACCTTTTCACTTACTTTTTCTCTAAACCTTTTCTGGGTGCACTTTCACATTTCAGTGGAATAAGGAATGATTTCACACAGCACTAGGTAAAAGTTCATCTTTGGGAAAGTATGCGAAGAAAACTTCAGAACATTTTGAAATGCGTGAATTAGTGCTCCTCACTGAACCAAGGTGCTAAAGCCAAAGAAGGAGAAAAAACATAATATTGATTTTTTTCTTCAGAGAAGAGAAACTAGCTGTGTTTCCACTGATCCCTATCTGCTGAGCTCTCCCTTTCTGAGCCTACGCCTGTGCCTTCAAAATCTAGACTATGAGCTGTATCAGGCCAAGCTATTAGGAACAGTTAGTTCACACAATGTTCAGGGACCTGTTTTGTGTATCCTTCGTGAGAGTCCATCCTCTCATAAAGGACTTTCATTGTTATTAATTAATCTTCGTATGTAGCCTTGCAAAAACATCACAGTGTAGATTATTTTGCTGGATCTCAAACCATACACACTAATTTTTGTTTAGCAGCGCCTATGAACTGCAATAAAAAAATCCCTACCCAGCTGCAAGTGAGTTGTCCCCAGAGCTAAGCCCAGGAAAACTGTGTGAGTGCATTGCTACCTCACTGAGAGAGAGGAAATCTGGCCATGGCGTTGCACTGATAGGAGCGTACTGCCTCGGTTGCTCAACTTAGCCCCTCACACTGGTGCTTTGCTCTAAATGTACCAACCCATTGAGAATTAGCTGGAGTTTCAATGGAGACACATCACTGGAAAACACCCTTAGGAGCACAAGCTACTTGGAATCATAGGATTGCCTATATTGGAAGGGACTTTTCAGATCATCGAGTTCAACCATCAACCTAACTCTGAAAAAAAAACATCACTGAACCATATCTCTAAGCACTATGTCTGCCCATCTTTTAAATACCTCCAGGGATGACCATTCCATCACTTCCCTGGGCAGCCTGTTGTAATGGTTAATAACCCTTTCAGTGTAAAAATTTTTCCTAATATCTAATCTAAACCTTCCCTGGTGCAACTTGAGGTCATTTCCTCTTGTCCTATTGCCTGTTACTTGGGAGAAGAGACTGACCCCTACCTCTCTACAATCTCCTTATTCAGGTTCCCCTTACGAATTAGTGGTAGTTACAGTGAGAGCAGTCAGATCACACATGTGGGTGCAGAAGAAGGTCAGTGAGACCACAGCCTGGAGCAGGGACCTCCTTCAGGAGAAGAAATTGAAAAATTGTAGCATTTATAAATATTATATCTAAGTTTATTATATCTGTCCCCTATCAACTAAAACCAAAGAGACAGTGAGGCATAGTTATGTTTGCAATATTGGTCACTATAGGAATGTTTTGATAACCCAAATTCAAAATTAAGGTTTCACTTCATGACCAATGAAGTCAGAGTAAATTGTTCAAAAGGAAATAACTTTGTCTTGAATGCTAAGAGCTTCAGAAATTGTATTATTAAAAATCTCCTTAATATGTGAAAATCATCTAGATAAAGACATTTCCTCCTTCTGAAAGTATCTCTTTAAGAAATCTACACTTAATTTTATTAATTTGGAGACGAAAGAAAACAGGCAGATGCATAACTCTGACATCTTTATAAAATATTTAACAAAGGTATCTGTCGAGGTTTTCTTTATTTTTTTCACACCATAAGCTTCCATCTACTATTTGACACAGAAAAACAAGCAGGATCTGAGCCAAATGGGAAGAGCATATCAGATCTACAGAAATCACATCACTAGAGAGCAAAATCGTGTTCTGAATTTCAGACTTGTGAGATAAGAGTATGGTTAACTTCTCACTAGATAAACGGGACAGTTTTTAAGCATTCATGTGTCCTTTTTTCACTAGACTTATATCTTATCTGTGAAATCAAACCGAGCTCAGTTGAAAATTCATTTGTGTTAATAATGGGCTAGGTTCCACTCATAAAATCAATTTAGAACAAGTAAGGATAATTTTAGGTAGTCTTAGTGGAGAAAAGATGAGGGGGCTGAGTTGAATTTCCTCTTCTAACATACATGAAGCTTAAAAACAGGTTACATACATACCTGGAATGAGTAAAGGCCCATGAGTCTGAATAATTAAGGGTCAAAGAAAGAATGTAAAGGGGTCAACCAGGTTAATCAATTAATCTTCTCTAGCAACATGTTTGTTTGAAAGGGAAGAATGCATCATTTTAAAAGAAAAGCTTTAGAAATCAGTAATTTGAAATTATTAGACTTCTAATGTGGGAAAAGTTACTATATTAAAGAATTATCATGATGTATCAAGCCCAGATCTTAAAAAGAAACATAAAATTTATACTTCCAACTACACATACCTGTGCACACATATGTATGTGCAAATACAAATTTTATTAACACATGTATAAGTTGATGGAAGATTAGCTACCCGTTTCTTCCCAAGTTCTTATTACTGTACATGAAAGTTTTGAGATTCAGTGTCACAGAGCAAAATGCAATCTGTGCCAAAAAACCTGCAAAAAACAGTAGTTCAAATATGCATTCAAGTCACCCTGTCTCTGCTTTTTACCTGCATTAGCCTTAAAGGTTACCAAGCAAAATTTCGCGTGCTATAATAAAGGAGTAAGTTTTTCAGATCTCTTGACTTGATACATCGCTGATGTGGTACTTAAATCTAGCATGTCCCACTACCAAAAGTCATGCTCCAATTAGACAAAGATCCTCATGATCTAAAAATCCAAACGCAATCCTGCAGTAATGGCTCTTCAGTAAAAAAGCTATAATGCCTCATAATCAATGGATCAGTGCCTAGGCAAAGGCAAAACTGAAATGTTAAAACATTCATTTTAACAGAATGGAAGGTCTTTTTCCCCTAAACATCAGCAATGAATGGTTACAGTGCTAGACACTTTCCTTGGAGTCATGCTTCTACCACATAGAGATTAAATTACATACTTTGATAGATGACATTTCAATAGAAGCTGTAAGTGCAGGCATTTTAGAGAAGAAGCTGCTCTTTTCTCCTCTTCACATAACATCCAATATTATTGTGCTTTGCAGTACCATAAACATCTGCCTTTGGAGTCTGTTGCATGTGTTATTTAATTATTTTGTCATTTACTGGAATTATACTGTGCAGAGAGGGTTTTCATCCCAACTGCCTTGTATTAACTTGAAGTCACTGGTCTTAAGTATCATTGCAGGGAGGATTTCAGATAATAGACGGTATTGAAGCAAGCAGTTCTAATAGGCTATCAAATTATCCAAAGGAAATATGGCGTTCACTATGAATGTGTTTGCTTTCTGTACACACCTGTAAGAAACTTCTCCAAAAATTTACTAGTGCCAATGTGAGAACATTTCTGAATATGCATGCTGTAGTAAGATTAAATATACCTATTACTTTAGTACTACATATCATGCAAAACTGTTACACAGCTCTTTAATCAAACGCTAACAAGTGAAATCCCTCACTGCTTCAAATAAAATGTGCACCATCCTTGTTCTTTATTTGATTTGTGCAAGAAAAACAGGGAAGGCCTGGCTGCCTTTTACTCAACTTGCAGAAAGAAATTGCGTTAAAATGTGTATTATCTGCTTCAGTCATCAAGGCATAATGTTCCTTCCCACTCCCCCTTGCAGAATTCCTGCAGCCCCACATGGGCTTAGTTCCTGTCACACTTAGCACTACCCCGAGATGAAAAAAAAAATCTTACTCCCAATCGGTTTTTACTGTTGATAACCACCAAGAAGTCCACACTGCAAAATAATAGGACTGGGACAGTGTGTGTCTGGGTCTCATTAAAACTAAGGAGTCATTTTTTATGTATAGTGAACAATTAACTTTATGCAAAATTACTACTGTATGTACTTGCCTTGGGGCATTGTTTGTTATGAAAGACAACATAAAAATTGGGGTCTTGATCTGTCAAAGTGCTGAGAAACTCAACTACTGTTGAATTCAATGCATTTTCAGTACCTTCCATTCTTGTTTAATTCAATGTCAATTTAAGGTACTCAGCCTATCCACAAGGTTCTCCGAGACCTGGGGTTTGGGCTCTGCTGTTCTCCTACTCTGCAATGTCACTTCTTATATATCTCACACAGACAAAGCTCTCCTTTAAAAAAGCAAAGCCTGATAATGCCAGCCATGTTGGATCAGGCACTTTTAGAGGTTTTTCTTTCCCCACTGTTAGCAAGAATTTTGAAATACTAAGGGCATTGGACTGTTTTAATTTGTTCACAGTCTTTTTGCCAAGCCATAGGAACTTGCTGCCTTACAGCAATTCCTACCACATTTTGTAGCGCCTTTAAACAAGATTACTGAAGCATATGAATCTTTTTCTTAAACATTGTTAATAAAATATTAAATTGCATATTAAAATTTTCAGAATGACATTCTCACGTCTTGAATTTATTTATAGGGGAAATAAAAGAAAACTTTCTGAACACGTAGTGATTTAAAGCTGCTATATATTAATATAGAATATGTTGAATGGAAGACAAACACATTTATGTTTATACAGTTCATATTTCCATTATCTATATATCTTTACATAATTTAGAAACATGAATCACAGTAATTTTCCAGGCAATAAAAATAACAGTTCTGAACCTCTTTTATGTTTATTGTATCTACTTGCAATGTTACCTTGATTTTTCATACTGAAATACCTTCTGATGAGTTTTTTTAAAAATTTTTTTTTTCATGTTTTACTCTACTACTTTCTCTCTGCTTTTATGTAAGCATACAGCCTGAAAGCATAGTTCTAAAATCTTGCTCTTTCAGCTTTGTTCAAGTTAACACACTGCCACTAAATATGACCTGTTACAAAGAATTTCTTAATTGTCTCTTTACTAAAATATTAAATAACTATTTATCAACACAATGCATCTGCATGTGTCCATTGTGTATTAGACATTAGAAAAATGTGTTTAACGCTGCTGCTAGGGAAATGGATCATCAAATACAGGGGCAGGGGGCGGATTTTTAAAAAAATTGCAAGGGAGAGGTTTTTAAAACAATGAAGAGTTAAACAGGAACAGGATGTGCAAGTGTTTGAATTCTCAGTCTAGTCTGTAAGTAGCACCTTTACAATCAAATGGATAGATAGCCATATCGGTCGCTCGCTTTCAAACTGGTGTTGTTTTACTGACTGACAGAATCCCAGCTTAATTTTTTTGGTTTTGTTTTTCACTCTTATGAAGTGTCTCTCTTCCTTTAGTACTTTTTAATATGAGAAAATTGGGCTTTGAGTTACAGTGAATATGTATGAATCATTCTTCTTATATGTTATTTTTCCCTTATTTGTCAGACATATAAATGAAAAATACATATCTACTGTCTGGTTTTCCTCTGTACACTGGTTATTCTATAGTTTAGTTTATTTTAAATATCATTCTAAAAGACTAATTCCAAGATTCTTTTTAGATAGCTGGATGGAAACACAATTACTATCAAAAAAGCAAAGATACTCATACAAATGGCATTTTGATCTGAATGAGGAAATCAGAACCAAGACAGTTGATTTTTTTTCAGTTGCATTTGTACATTTGTACATCGAAGAACTTCTGAAATAACTGTGGTTCCTCTAATCTGCTGATTTGTTTTCATTTTATACTGTACTTCTTTTTTTTTCTATTTCTTAGGAAAGTATATGTTTTGATATTGCCATCTCTAGGATATTTTTTTTCTTACTTTCTTTCTCTCTCTCTCTTTTTAAATGTGAGAGAACATGTTGTATGTCCATTTCTCGTGGTTTATTTTTCCTTAGAGAATTCCCAAGACTATGCACTGACAGATCTTGGTATCCAAGGGGGAGTCTACTCACAGGATTAAAGGCGAGAACCTCAATTAGACTATCTCTGATTTCTTCAGATGTTTTTTCTAATCTTTTAATATGGGATTAAAGTCAGCTAGAACCTAGCTTGCTTTTTTCTTAGCTGAGATCTTCTTTGTTGCAATGCAAACTAAATCTATTTTTATTTCTATATTTTAAAAAAAAATAAAAGGAAAAAGAAAAGAAAAAAAGGGAAAAAAATCTTATCTCTTTTTCTTTAATTTGGAGTCATTCTAGTCCAGATGAGGATAATGAACTTTTGTCAGCTCTTATGTGATACTGCGTACAAAATAGCTTGATAAGCAATGTGAAGCATACACATGCTTCTCAATGATCTGCAGGAAAACTCCCTCAGAGACTGATTAGCCCATGCTTGTCACAAGTAGGGGAGATAATTACGGGGGCTTAACAGTCTATATGGTAGATCTTTTGAGAGGAGAAGGGTAGATCTAAGACTGTCTTGTGGATCAACCATAATTTTTAATATTACAGATAACGTGTGTGGTTTTTTTAGTATATCCCTGGAGCCTGAGTAGTGACTCTTCCCATAGAGTGACATCATATTACTTTTTGAGAAGATAAAAATTGTTCAAATTAGATTATCCCTAATTAGTATAATCTTATGAACCATTCTGAAAAGTTTATTGCACCCATGCTGGCAGTCTCTGATTCCATATTGAGAGCTTCTTATTACAGTGTGTGTGCTAATCCTTAACCATGGAAATGAATACACCGTACATAAAAGTAATGTTGCTGTATTTCTTCATTTAATAAACTCCACATTGTACTGTCATTCCAAAGATGATAGTTATTTTATGGATCTCTGTATATCAGATAAAAAGATATTTCCACTTTTTTTTTTAAGTGAAGAATGTGTCATTCCAGCAGTAATTTATGTTTATTCGACTAATATGTCTGTTTAGCAGTGCTGGCAATATTGGGGGAGGGGAGCTTTAACAAATGCAAAAGAAAAAAAATTGCTCTTTACCCTTATTTATGAACACAGACATCCTGTGAACACTTCGTCCCGTGTATATATATTAAGCAGAACGCTGTGTACCATAGCCACATTCCTGCGGTCTTGTCTACTGTCATTGACAACAGTGGCGTCTGTGGATGCTCAGTCCTTGAAAAAATAAGGATACGATTTTCCCTTCAGACAGCTGTGCATATCCTGCAGAAGTGGCTTTTATTTTAAGAGACCATTAGAGGTTTGAGAGTTTTGAATGCCCCCCCCCTCACAAACAAAACATTTTTGCCTTTTGACACCAGCTGCCCAACTCAGGAATTCCACACACCTTCTAGTGTGGCTTTCGTCAAGGTGATATCCCACACCGTTTTACAACCCAGTATTTCCTTTTTATCTTCTTACGGGGTCTTCCTCACTGTTGCCCACCACATTTTGCTGTATGAGTTGGTCAGCTCTATTGCTGCACGATTACGTGGCCGGAGTAAAGCGGCTGCCTGCGCCTTCACAGTGGGCAAAATCAGAAGGACTCCTAGGACATGCATCTCTCTCCAGAGGCACTGTCCTTCTGGAGCAGGTTAGCCTGGATGGCACAGCAGCAACGGGCTTTGCTCTGCACCCCTCCAGTCAAAGGGAGTGCTCACCTGCGTGCAGCCTCGCCGTAAAAATTACACAGCAAATTAGATGAGTGATTTTCTTCCTCCACTTTGCTTTCTGAAAGGTATTCAGGGCCTATGGTTATTGACAACAAAGCTGAAGTCTCATAAGTTGCACGAGCTTCTACAAACAGCTCCTCAGCATCGTTATGGGGAGATCCCAAGCAGCAGTAAACTGAAGTTACTGTGTTAAATGTAGTGAGGATTCGCTGACTTACACTATCCAAAGGTTTGTCCCTCTGTCTTGCATGTCCTTTTCTGTTTCTAGTTGAGATGACACCACTCCTAAATTTGCAAATTCTCTTTGACTTCTTCCTTGCACAGAGAGCTAAAATGATACTTTGTCTTCCTCCCTCAGCAGAGGACTTAAAGGTTAAAGTCTCATTTATTTACGTGGCAGTATTGCTCCTGCTGTTTCTGTCCCCAAAGTTTCTTTACCTCAGGAGGGCAACAGGAGGGAAAAAGAGTGTTTTAAAAGAGCAGAAAGATTCTCACTTATGATTATTTCTGGGTCTAATCTTGTAACAGAGTAAGGCCGGGATAATGCACTGGGTAGTAACCCGTGGATCAGTCACATTTACCGAGACATATTTCATTGATTTCTGACTACGAGTTGCAATTGATCCTGCTACTCTTAGCTGTCCTCGCAGAGCTCACCAGTGCCACTAATCCTCTTAAGCAGCAGTCAAGAGATGGAGATAAAAGCTGGTGATTCACCTTGGCTCGAATAACAGTGCCCTTAAAAAGAAAATAGAGGGTTCATGCCTTGGATATAAAAATGTATAATCTGCATGCTGGCTGCATGTTGTGTCACAGTGGAGCATATTTCAAGGCTATTAATTAAGACAATAAAAGACTGAGAGCTCAGAAAGAAACTGCTACTAACAAAAGCAATAAATCTTCTATCTTTACATATGAAAATGGCTATAAAACTAAATAAAGATTATTTTGTATAGAATTATTGTACTTAGATGAACCTGGGAGCATGGGAGGCAGCTGTTTTTGCAGACCTACTGTTTTTATTTCAAGACAAAGGAAAGCGGTTTGCAGAGAACCACAGAATACCTAAGTGCAACATTTTGGCATCGGTCACAGTATATGAAGCAGGTTACTGTGTTAGGAGGAAATACTGCAGACAAGAAAGTATCAGAATGAAAACACCACATGATATCATGAAGACAACCCAGACAAATGTCGGTAAAAAACAGATTAAACCTACAAATGTCCCTTAATAGTATTCACAGTTTTTTATTGTGTTTGCTATGAGGAAACGTAGGCGATACTGTGTTTTGCTGATAAGTTGAAAGAAAGTGAAAAACATATGAAGTTCCTCTGTTAGTGTGTTCACATGAGGGCTTTGTTGGAAGTGTTCACCAGACTATCAGCAATTCTCTTTCACCTCCTGAAAAAAGTTTTCGGCATGTCATAAAAAAGTAAAAACAATACCATGAAAATTTGATGCTCAAAACGCACACTATGAAAGGCAAATAGTGGTGTTACAAGCACAGTTAAAGCAGGGTTATTTGTCCCATCCGTACGATGAAATATGTTTGTGTAGTCAAACAACATCAAATAGCAACCAACATCCATGTGTGGGATTATTGATTATTAAATGGGACTTAACTCATCAATTAAATTATTTGTTGGGAATAGTTCACCCTGTTCTAATCAAGAAGTCATACTGTGATTATTTTAAGTCTCTTCATAGATATCTTATCAAAAGTGCCTTCCTTTTTTTTTCTGCAGTACTGGGAGGGAATGCAGCTCTCTTTTCCCTCCTTGTCTCCCTTCTGTTTCCTCTGCAATGGCAGAGGACAGCCCCACCACCTTCCCACCGTGCAGGGCTGCTCTTTGCCCAGGCTTGTCTCCAAAGGAAAAGCCATGTTCTGTACATCACATTCAGTCTGCGCTCCAGTATCGTGTGCCAGGATGGATCCCTGGGCATACATTTCTACAAATAAACTTCAGGAACTTAAAGAGGTAGTGGATTTTATCAGCCTAGGCTCCCTGGTGGTCACAGAGGAGAAACAGGCACCTCCAAGTGGCAGTTCACATGTTAAGTCAGATACAGAATGCAGATGGCAGCTCCCAACTCCAGCTCCTCACTAATTTTTCTCAGTTCTGGTGGTGATTTTTCCCAGAGGTGCTAATAGCCAAAATATCTCCTTATCCCATTAAGAGGCAAAGATGCCTCACTTTCTGCCTGTGCAGTGTTAGTTTTGACAATAAAAAGGTTGGGTTTTTTTTTTTTGATTTACCAGGCTGAGCAAACAGATCTAGAAGGAAAGAGTAGAAGTCTGACAAACTGGATGTTACTATTTAGAACTGCCCGCAGATAGCATGTTCTTTAGTTCTTGGTTTAGCAATTCCATACTCAAATTTTAATCAGCCCTGAGCATTCACGGATCCAAACAAACCTCTAAGGAACTCCCAGCAATCACTACCTCCAAGAACTGCAAACTCTCTCAAGTTGAATATGTTTTTTTAAAATTAAAAAAAGTTCTGAACATTTGGACCTTTGTCTTCCTTCCAGACTTTTTTTCTCATTATGATCAGTGTCTGCAAGACAACAAGAAGAAGGAAGGAACTAACTGAAAAATCATTGGAAAAACAGACCAATCTTTTTGCTGAATTCCATTTTTGTAGTTTCACTGTGAACAGGAAAACTCTACTGAATTCCCTGAATTAACTTTTGTGTAAGGCATTGGCTTCTTACCACTATGCCTTGAAAGATATTTCTCTAAATCCTTATTTTCATAAATCAGATTTTTCATTTGAAACTGATTTTCTTTCAGAGTTTTTGTTGTAGCCACCACAAATGGAATAGAAACACATTGTCATGTGAATGAGATGTCAGTATTTTGTTATTATAACCCATTTCAAAAATTCAGGTTTTCTACTTGCACCTCTGCAGTTTGAACTTTTAGTGCTGAAGTTCTATAGCTGCAACATTATTTGAGCAATCATACTAGCCTAAAAGTGTACACTTGGACTTAGCTTTGGATAGATAAGGAAAAATAGTTGCTTGGTGCTATTTTTTCCTCCTGAAAAACAAAAAGGTTGTGGCAAATTCGCACAAAATAATACAAAATCACAGAAGAATGTGACTGTAGTGAAAATCTGTGAGGGAATTAGAGAAGGGGAAAAAAAGGTTTAGGTAGTACTCTTCAGCTATGTCTGCGCTGTGAAGGAAAAATGTAGCTGTGCATCAAGGCCAAATGACATGAGGTAATTTCTATCTCCTTTGCTTATGGATAGTCCCCTTTTGAGCAGATTTGGCTTTGAGATAGGCCTAATGGAAGGAAGCTAAAAAGGAAGATTTGTGAATGATCAGGGATGAAGTGCTCTGACTTGCTCCTGGGACCTACCCTACTGTGTCCTAGGTAATCTAAGTTTTAGCATCCCCACTCCCTGAAGTGGTAGCTTGAAGACACTCTGGCCCCTATGCAGAAGATCTGCTGGCTTTTCTGATTATGGAAATGAAAATACTCTAAAGGGCTACCATGTGGCTGAGGTTTGATGCAGAAACTTGGAGATTTCTGGCATGAATGAACATGTTGCCCGTAGAGGTGGTAGATGCGCCATCCCTGGAAAAATTCAAGGTCAGGTTGGATGGAGCTCTGAGCAACCTGATCTAATTAAAGATGTCCGTGTTCCTTGCAGGGGAGGTTGGACTAGATGATCTTTAAAGGTCCCTTCCCACCCAAAGTATTCTACGATTCTATGATTCTATGAATATACGGTATTCAGAGGCATTCTTGGGTGCACCTGTGTGGACATAGTGAAACCAGTCTGATTTCCTTTGCTGAGGTAGTCATAAATGCTTATTTGTGTTTTTTAAAAAATCAGATTTGAGCACCTTAGTAGGATATAATTTGCATATTGCCTAAGTTTAAAATAGTCCTGTTTAGTCACCAATAAAATGCCTCATGAAGTTCAAACACAATAAGGTAGCAGTGGGATGCAACTGAAATCTACCCTTTGACAGACAGCTCCTGCAGTTAAAATGATCAAACCAAGTGCGACTTAAATAAAGACGTGCCCACCCCACATTTTGGAAGCACCAACATAATCTTTTAACACATGGTGTTCTATTGACTCCTGCAAGTTAAACAGAAGTAAAGCTACAAAGAGTTTATTAACATCAGGCCAACGAAACATCTTTTTAAGTACGTTTTTTTTCCCCACAGGTGGGAAAGCATAGCATGAGCTTAGAAAGGATAATTAAGAGCTTTACCTAGAGGAAACCACCACGTTAATTCCTGGATTCCTGTATGGACAGCCCTGGAGGTGAGCAGCAAATGGGCTCAATAGGCTGTTAAATAGGGCTGGCTGTCAAACAAGAATTTGCCAACCTTCACCATTTGCTTTCCCTTCTCATTAAATGAAAAACAGACCTTAAAATAAATAATATAAATAGAGTATGCTGGGGAAAAAAACTGAGTGAGAAGGATGCTCTCTATAGAGCAGCCAGCATTGCAATTGTGAAAATTGCAGAAAAGGTGTAGAAATAGCTTCAAAACTTCATTTTGCCTTTTCTAGAGCAGAAGTTTCCAAATTATAAGCAAATGTTTTGGCATGCAATATCAGGCTTGCTCATTTGGTAGAGAAATAAGTCCCACAGAAAACCTTGAGATATTTCCCCTGAAATTGAGTGATTTCACTGACTGACATTTTCTGATTGACAAAGCTTATTATGAAATTACCTCCAACAAAATAGTTTTGCTATTAAATTAAAATCAGTTTTACATCATTAAAGATGCTCATCTGTTCCATCCTGAGCTTACAGAGCGCTGCTGGGTTTTTAGAATCAGATGATGCCACTGGAAAACCCCTCTGAGCAGTTTGTTTCATCATTCAACTTCCATTGAGCCAACAAAACCTTACAGGTGAAATTCATTTCAGTAAGTACTGACACGTAACAATTAGATATTGAACTCTCAGCTAGTCTGATTTTAGGTACCTCTTGTCTGTCAGAGACCACAAAAGAAGCATCTAGCGTTATTATTTTTTTTAAGATATTTTTAACGTGGCTTTTGAACATTAGTAGTAGCAGCTACTAATAAGCATCCCTACTTAGAGCTGTCAGGTCTCTGCAGTAATATGATGGTATAGTAATTTCTAGGCACAATGAGGAAATTGTGGAGGCTTTTTTTTAGTGTAATATTGCTTTGCTCTTTTTTTTTAATAATTACATTAATCTTACTGTAAAGGTATGATTTAGTTCCTTTTTGTCAATATTTTAATTTTAAATATTAATTAGAAAAAAAAATTTAAGCATCAGTTTTTAGAGAAAGACTCTTCAGTAATTACCATGGATTATCTGAAATTAAGCAGAATCCTATACAAAAATACTTTAAATCTGCAAAAATCTTTTCCATAGCATTCTGTTGAATTGCACAGCAGAGCTATTAAACTACAAAACATCTAGTATCAGAACAAAGAGAAAAACAAAACATGTCAAAAAGCTCCTATTTTGTTAAATTTTATAACATTGCTTCATAATGGACAAAGCAACAAACCTATCTTTATTGCCACAGAAATGGATAAACTTTTATTATTTCTGTCCATTTTAGCCCATGTTCTGGCACTTAGATATCAGCTATTTACAACAGCTGCTTACAGAGCAAGCACTTGCGGAGGTATGGGCATAATATCTGCAAATTTTATTTTGAGAACCATCTTTTGTGCTGTCCCTCTTTTGACCAACCAAAATTCAGTACGGTGTCCTTATTCCAGAAGGGAAGATAAACAGATGATGGAATTGGTTTTCTTTGGTCCATTTCTGTAAGCATATAAAAAAACCTGGTTTTCAGAGCACAGAAAAAATCAAGCAGAGACTGTTTCATTGTTTGCCACTCTAAATCTCTTTCAGCCAACACTTTAACATAGCCTCTCACTTCATGTCTTCCGCATCCATAGCCAAAGACAAGGTAAGCTTTCTTCAAGCTTCACATTTGCCTTTGGGCTGCAACGCGAACTCACCTGCCTCTTGTAGCAAGCTGCTTGAAATAAAACTGTTTCAACAAGTTTAATCTTGCAGTGTTATTACTATTATCATTATCATCATCATTTGTAAAGGGAGTTTGTATTATGAGATTGCCTGTGAGCTATCACTGAATGCCTTGCATAAATATAACTTGTGCAAAAGAGCTCACATTCAAAGTGTAAAATGGGAGACAACAGGTGGAAGAAGCCATCAGCTGGAAGGGAGCACAAGGGAACAATGAAGCAATTACGAACAGTTGACGAAGCAGCAGTCAGAGAACACCAGCTGCTTAACTATTGTGGGAACTCTAATTACAATTCTTCTTAGGCGAATGAATTACTCTTGGAGCGCTCTGCCCAGAAGCCTCCCTCAGGAAGGAGTACATGATTTTGGGAAGAAGGAAAATGCAGCAGGGAGGAGTGCAAGGTCCCTGTCCTCCTTTCTCAACAAGGCAAAGCAAACCAAGTTCACACATGTGTGCAATACGCTCCTCTTTACCTATTCAGAGCAATGCAGGATGCATTGCAGTAGAGGTCCTTGAGCTGTTAACATATGGATCTCTAACAGGATAAAGTATGTTATTTCAGTATAGATATTGAACTATTAAGATAGATCATGTCAAAAATCATAGTGTTAATGGCTCCATGCAATGCATTGACGTGATCCATCTTAATGTCGTCTTTCCTTCACAGCTACTGCGATGTACTATGTCAAAGCATAATATTGAGCCTTTCATTTGAAGTGCTACATGATATCAAACCTTCTTTTGCAGTCATTCAAATGTATAATGTCAGTGCATAGTATGGAGTTCATAAGTGGCTCTTTGACAAGATGTATCATGTCAATACATGGTAATGACTGTTAAGACACCAAGCAGTGCTTAGTAAGTATTAAAATGTTACTCTGTGTAAGCACAATAAATTAAATTCAAAATGTTTGGAGTTTGTTTTGTATTTAATACAGAGGGAATGGATTCAAACTGAATATGGACTAACCTGGAAGGATCTTGCATACTAATGGGACATCTTTCTCCTCTTTATGAACTTGTAGCCTTTCTGATTAGAAGTGTATCATTTCAAGGAGGGTTAAAAGGAGTGTGAGCAGCCTGTTCCTATGTGCATTGTGCAGGAAAGATAATGAAACCTTTCAAGGGGTCATTATTAAACTATTTTTTTCCCTGTCAAATCTTGTTGGATTTTTTTTTAAATTAAAACCACAGAGTGCCAGGTTTGGCACTACTTCCATCAAGGGCGTGTTCCAAACATCATAAAGAGAAATTGCATGGAAATCTTGCTTCAGATCACTTTTGCTCTTTGTACAACTGGGGAGACTTGTTTAGACTGCTGTTTTAATCCCACGTCCACGATGAGTACTGAAACCACAGTACTGACACAGTTTTGCCTGGAAAAAATGAAGCGGCAGCAGGATGCAGAGTCTCCTCAGAAATGGTGCATGTTTCCATGTAGAGTTCAGAATGATGAGCTACAATCATCCTAGGAAAAAGCAAGAAGAATCCACTCCTTGGACCTTCTCTTCCCTTAAAATCTTAAGCAAAAATGTACAGAGTGAAACAGAGAAGGGAAAAAAAATGGCACTTCGTGTGCACATTTAGGCAACTGAATCAAGTCCCTGAATTTGTATTTTTGCAAGGTGAGTGTGCTACCTAACCTCACCATTTGGATTCATATGACCAGATAATTTTTTTACATATTCAGTGTCTAAGGAATGTGCTAGTATTTTGTACACTCTACCTTTTCCTTAATTAGTGGGATCATATAGCTTGCTCATTGGACTGAAGGCTTAAAGGCATTGGCCTCTGAAGTGAAATTAATCCATACAGTGCTAGGGATATGAGTCTTTTGACTTGATTCTCTTACCTTTATAACTAAGAGTTTAGCCTACAGTATATGCAATGACACTAGGCACCTATTTTTGTGGTGTGGGCAAAAAAACCCAGTCCCAGGGGTCCAAATTTTGACCATAAGAAGCTTTAAACATCCTTTTTACTTGCCATTGAAATCAATTACCTAAGCAGTCATTGCCTATAATCTCTGTATCAGGTCTCACAGACTGGAAATAGGTACGTCTACCAGCTGTCTTCCTGTAAACTGACTGAACTGTGTAAATATTGCCCACACATAATGAATCAAGAAGTCAGTATACATGAAAATTGTACAATATATTGCACATGGTAATAATACAAGGTGGTACATTTAGGTTCATAAGTCATTACACAGAGATCACCAAAATAGTTAACATTTCCTTTTTCCCAGTAATACAGTAGTTTATAAACATGATTAAGAACAAAAAATTAGCAATAAAAATTCATGTATATGTACATGAGAGATTGTCTGTATTCAGAGATTGTCTGAATAATATCAGTCAAGAAGATAATATACTCAGTTAATACATATCTCTAAGTTGAGAATAATTTGGTTAGAAGCTCATCATTTTGATTGACTAAATATGGTCTTACACTGATTCATTGTGACAGTAAAATAACTGGAACATTTAAAATTTCATCCGAAATGCCCAAACTTAGGTGAATTTTTTTCAGGTTAATTTTTGGGGTTCTTTTTCAAATTTGAAGAGGTATTTCTTAGTTTTTTAGAAACAGTCAGGTGTATAGTTACAAAATACTCTGGCACAGACACATGAAATGTTCATTCCTTATTATGCATTTTGTATCATTGCAGTAAAAAAGACAGGACCACCTAGATGTCCAAAAACTCAAGGTATTTGTTTCTGACAAGGCAATGACTCGCCTGCCTAGCTGAAATTGAAACGTGTGTGTCTGGAAGGAAAGTTCTTGTACAAAGTGTGGAGGCAAGAAGATGGGACTATTTGAAGAGCCCCATACCTGCTGCAGGCTGTGGTGCCACCCTACGTGAGTTGAGTGGCACAGGGCCAACAGTGTCACGCTTCAGCTACCAGACAAGAGGAGTTAATAACTGAAAAGAATGCGTGGGAGGGAGGAGAATGGAAACATCCCGTTTGACACCAGTTTCATGCATTATCAGTAGATGAATGTCTGTGTTTTAGCACCGAAAGGCAACAGTATCAGTCACCACTGTTATTTTTAACCTATATTGTACATTATTAATTTCAAAAGTACTTGTATTAGGCTTTCCACCCATCTGTGTTTAAGATATGAGTTAAAAGGAACCTAATTCTATTCAGAAAAGTCCATCTGTCACTAACAAACACTCACCAGAGGTTGCGCAGGAACCTGTATCCCTGAGCACATGCAGTCAGCCTCCTGGGCTGCTTTTGCCTGGCTCCGGAGAGCCCTGCCCTCTGCAGAAACAGGAGAAATTCCCTTTTTTTTGGCTAGAGTGTTGTCCAGCAAGCGAAGAACTTGCTACAGACTGCGATAGACACCTAGGGTAGTGATTTCTTATATGTACATGCCTAAATGTACATATGAATGTCCCATATTCCCAGGCCTTTGGGAAGGATCTCTTCTTTCCCTTACTGGCTTTTAGCTTTCAGATGTTACATCAAGAAAGCAATTTGCTTGCAGCAAGGGGAAGAAAGTTCCCAGTGTTTAAGGCACTACAAAACCCCCCAACATTTTGAAATAAAGTTCATTGCAGTATTATATTCCAAGGCTTTAATAATAAAAAAGTTATAAGAATGAATTTTTCAGTGTCATTTTCGAAATGTCTAAATGCCAATATAAAAAGTGTGAGTACACAGACACTACAATTTTATTTTAAGAAAGAATAAACATCCCAACATGACAAATAATTTATATCACAACAGAATCTCTTTAGGGAATAAATTCAGTGAAAGGTGCAGTAAGTTTAGTATAACATGCCACAAGAAACACAACAGCTCAGTAAAATATCATAGCTGAATATTATTTAATTTTTAATTAAATTTAATCATTGATAATTGAGTAAATGTCTTAGCAGACTTTTTTGTAGAATTAGCTACATCAGAAAACTCTTGTGTGCGCATTGCATCTTGTGTCACAGTCCCTGTAGTTCATAATACACAATATGTGTTTTGTGACTCATTGCCTTGAGAGAAGAACCAGAGATTCAGGAAGACACTTGATGAAGAGGTGACACACTTCAAGGCGTAGGAGGAACAGATGTTGTGGTGAAGGAAGTGAAGAATCATTAAGATTCATTTTTACAGACTACTAAAGCAAGTGGGTATGCAATAAAGTGCCAGGGGCAGCTAATAGTTAAGTGGATTCTGCGAGATATTGAAGATAAGAAGGGACAGTATGAAATCAATATAATAAGCATTATATTATTCCCTTGGAGCTGAGGAAGACTTCTCCAAAAGTGCTTTCTCCCATTCTATGAATAAATACGTAAATGTAGGCTGTATTTTACATAGAACTTTATGTTTGATTGTAGTGTTTCTTGTTTAATTGAACTATCACATTTGATTTTTTTTTAGAGCAGCAATCACAAAAATTCCTGTGCATTTGCCTTTCATTTTCCATTTTTATCATTTTCACTCCTCTTCTTACATACGTGGAAAACCAGCATGGCTACAGTACTGACTCATAATCAAAGCCATTAATGCTTTTGTTAGCCTGCAGTACAAGCAGAAGCATTTCTTGAAAGTACAGTAGAGCAAAAAACAAACACATTAGTGAGAAACTGTGACACATAACCCATTTCCGTTTTGGATGTTTATTTTCAAAATATAAAACCTCAGAACCTGTGAATTATTTTCCTGAACCTCCACAGATATGTAGCTATCATTGATCTTTACGGCTAAATTGACTCATACATTTTAAGCTGAATCTTCAGACAAGGTATAGTTTTACAAGTAGATTTGGAGACCACAATTAAGTTACTTCATTTCCAACTGCAGCCACTTTGCTCAGGAAAACAAAAGATCAAAATGACATTGTACTAATCTTTAAACATTCAGTTACCAGTTCAGTTCCATGCACCTATTTAAGGCAGAACCTAGGTATAAAAGCTGGCGTCTAAATATTAGCATTGCATTTTTCCCTCAGAAACAAGAATAGGGGTAAGTTTTTCAAAGAACATGGTGAGATCTGGAGTTATGGGATATGTGCGTATGGTGGTTGACATTCTACATTTAAATGATTGTCTAAATAACATTGAGTTAAATTTACTGGAGGTTGATTACATAAAATAAAAGTGAAGTCTTGTGTGACAGTTTCTTTGAAAACTATTACCAGTTGGACAAATCTATCATCGGTTTACTTCAAGGATTTATTTTAAAATTCAAAAAGTTGTGTGTCACAATCTAGATGAGTCTTATTTAATTATCATTTCTCAGAGCATATCACCTTTCATGAGAGATCAGATGAAGTGGATATTAATTTCTAGTTTCCTTTGGATTCTGTTTTTGACATACGTATTTGATTTGCAGATCCATTAACTAAATGTCTCCGGACTAATCTTTGCCTTATTTGGCATATTAAATGCACAGCCAAGTGTAAGATAAAATGCCTGAAGGCATTGCTGTTTGGAAAAGGAAAATAATAATGCTGAAAAAAAAGTAGGTCATTGAAAAACATGGAAACAGTGTTTTTTAAAAAAAATGCTCATACTTCTTCACATTTTCAGGGAAATTTCTTATGCAGGCAACTTAGTCTGAGAATTCACATAAACTTTCTTATATGCATTTATATACTTTCTTATATACGAACATTTATTCAAAGTTTTGAGGCACTGCCATCATAGCTCCTCAACCTGCTCTTATACTATAAAGGTGCTCTTCTAGAGCACAGGGTGAAGCAGAGAGCTAGCGTTTTATGAGTGTGTAGTTAAACGTATTTTGCTATATTTTCAAAAGAGATAAAAGATGTAAAAATCTGGGAGGAAATACACTGGAAATGATGGCACTTTGCTGTTTACAAAGGTTGGACCTGTTCTGTATAGTGCTAAGGCGGGTGCTTCTGGGAGCGATGCTGTGTGCACTGAGATCCTTAGTGGCCCAGTACTACATTCATCTAGTACACTTTGGAAAAGGGGTAGGAGAGACGGAAAAGTTTGAATGTATTCTCAGCCTAGAAATTGGGAAAAGCATGACAGTGAAATTCAAAAGTG
Source organism: Rhinoptilus africanus (assembly GCA_013400135.1). Taxonomy (NCBI): domain Eukaryota; kingdom Metazoa; phylum Chordata; class Aves; order Charadriiformes; family Glareolidae; genus Rhinoptilus; species Rhinoptilus africanus. The sequence continues at coordinate 209,119 of VXBO01000186.1, read as the reverse complement.
AACTATCTGCTATATAGAAATAATTTAGGAACCTAACGATAAACCACCTCTGTATTTGGGATGACTTAGCGACATATGAAGAGGTGTGAAAGGCATCTTTAGAAGGGGGGAAACCATCCCTATCCTCTGTTCAGTAAGGTGGCAGACAGCAGGAGATCCCATAAGATCCTCAAGCATACCACTGACATTTTCCAGAGAGCAAAGAACCGAAGGAAAATCAGTTGGTAACTAACCTGTACGTCATTCAAATTTCATCTTATTCTGCGTAACTGATTCCTGGATGGGTTCCTGTGCAACCTGCTCTAGGTGACCCTGCTTTGGCAGGGGGTTTGGACTAGATGATCTCCAGAGGTCCCTTCCAACTCCTGCCATTCTGTGATTCTGTGTGATTCTGTATAATATCTTAATCACCATTATAAGAACATACATTACTCTAACCAATGTTTTATTTAGATGCAAAGGTTTGAAACTGCATTCCCCTGCCCTTGTTTTAGGTACTTAATAGTTTGGCGTCCAGCGTTTGTTGGGTAGCTAGGGTCTTGATCTGTACAGAGAGGCAGGCACCTGACAAGGGCAATTCAACTCACCTAAAAGCTTAAATCAGGCTTCTCATCTTACATCAGCCAGGGTAGGACTCAGCTCCAGATTGACACCCACATTTAAATGTCTCCGTCTCCTCACTGAAGTATGAATTCAGTGTCTAAGCTCCTGTGTTAGTTACTGGAGCACTGTGGTGGGATAGAGATGCTTAGCTATAGGACACTTATGATATCTGGGATGCTCTGGGGTGTCCAAGACACCAGAGATATTTTAGGCTATCTCACATATTTCTAAGTAGCTGAATGGAACCATTAGTGACAGGTCATCTGAAAGACCCTAAAGGCTCGCGTGATGGTACTGACTAGATCTCAGCTGACTATGGTGTGAGCTAGTCATTTAGCTCACATGTTAGCACCTAAATAAAGACATCTAAATTTGGGTGTCTGAATCAGAAGCTGAAACCTATTCCTAAATTTACAAAGCACAAATCCAAGCCTTAATAAATGACCTAACTTTAAATCAGTCACAATACTTCCAAAACCTTATGTTTGGTGATACTTGACTATTGGGGCAGCATTTTAGCGTCATCGATTTTGGTTCTATGGAGCGTCCACTTGGCCTCAAGCTGTGTCTGGTGCAGGCCTCCTATAATAGCTGTGTGATACCAGTCAGCCTGTGTGGCAGGCTATGGCACCCTGTGGCTTTTTAACTGGCACTAAATACTTTTGTTTATGCAGATTGGCTGTAGCGGAAACTTAGATGCTTAGTTCAAAGTAGATACAGACACGTATCTTCAACGGGACAGGTATCTGTCTAACACCCCTCTTTATATCTACCTATAGAAGTCGTGGTAGACTCCATTCAAATCCTTTCAGCTAATCTCTTATTACCAGATCGTACGCGTGCCAAGTAGACAACTAAATCTGTCGTGGGTTGACTGCATGTACACACTTTATTAAATTTATACACAACCTTAAATATTTTTTTTGTACCGTTGTTCTACCAGAGCACCAAAGCTAGGAACTACTGGGTTGAGAAACAGAAGTCACAGATTCAGTCCAAATAATTAATATTTCTTTCTATATCTAGTTCACTGGATTAATGTGTTCTCACCTCAACATATTGACATGGAACTGAATAAATCTTCTGCAGACATCCTATAACACTGAATGGATATTCTCTAGAGGTCAATGAGTAAATATGAAACTAAATTAATTTGGTTTAGGAATTCTAAGATGTATCATATTTTTCATTGTCTTGCAAATAATGCTGTTTGTGAAAAATCAGAACATTTTCTCCTTCATAAATATAATACATAGCCATGATAGCCAGCACATTTAGAAGTAGATTTCTAATTGTGTAATATGGTGGCATGCTCTTATTACCTTACTGTATTATGACACCTAACTTCACCAAAGTGTATTTCAATCCCCTCAGTGCCTTAGGGTATAGGACATATATTCTACAAAGAGGTATTTGCATGATTCCATGAGCGTGTATCAAAGTTCTGACAGTGCACTGAAAATAATTAAAATGCATTTGAAAGGCCTGGCCCTGGGCATTAGCTCCCTTTTTATAACATGCATCTTGCTGCAAAATGCAAAATCTCTGCTTTCCCAGACCACCCTATTGGAAGGACAATGAGCGAGTGTTACTAACCTCCACCAAGTAACACTCTCAACTGGATTTTTGAGGTGTGGTAATTAGTTCGTTTGTTTGTTTTTTTATAAGATAACATATTTTTATGGAATGAATGACTTGTAAGATAAATATTTCATCATAATCACTCTTTAATCTATGTTTGAGACAAATATTTTACCCTTCATCTGAAGGTCCATGAAATGTTAGAGCTTTTCTCAGATAGGAATACAAAATTATTCTTATATTTGGCATAGCTGGAGAGAGATTCTCTGGAAATATTTTGATCCAGTGAACATGTACAGTAAGTGGTTTGTTTGTTTTTTTCCCTTGCCATTTTGATTAATAACAATAATTTTAATTTAATAAAGTATCCACTGTCTTTGTAATTTTCTGGCTTCTCTTCTGTATGAACAGTAGACTTTATTTTCAGCTCTAATTACCAGTACTACTCCATTCTCATTCCTTCTCGCACATCTGCCACTGAATTTATGTGCTATTGTTGTCTTTTTCCTCTCTCAGCATCCACTTTTCTGTACACCCAAAAGAAACAATTGATATTGTATTATGGTTGTTTTTCCTGGAGAGAAATGTGTCTGCAAATGAGTCTATTGACTGCTTCACATTCAGGCAAGTTATCTTATAAAAAATTATGTGTGAGAACTGGTGCATTCATTATGGCTGACCTGCTGGGATATCAGCAATGTGGTAATGCAGGTTTTTTGCTTATTTTAAGAACAGTATAAAGCTTGTAACATGTTTTGTTTATATTATTGATAATAACCAGGATTCATCTGGCATTGTTCCAAAGGAAGCACACTGACATAAGTTTATTTTATTTCTCAGAACATATGCCATGGTTTTTTTATAATCTTTCTTCGATACAGTTTCAGCAGATCATTGCATCACACGTACAGAATTAACAAGTTTGAAAAGATTATGATAGGAGAAAATTTCCAATGTCTTCTCATTCAATTACTGCTTATTGTTATTGCATTCCGTTTGTCTGTGTGAAGCCTTGGTACCACAGTGAGACGAGAAGGCCATTTTATATGTGCAACTGATTTCTGAAATGCAGAAACATTTAAAAACAAATAAGAAGAGATTTGGTACTGCATAAGGGGGAAGCATTTTGCACGTAAGATAATCGTGTTTGGGCATTAACCAGCCAAGTCCAGACCCTGTGGGTTCATGCCTTACAGAGCATACCAGTGACTGAGGCACCTGCCTCCCCGTAGCACTTATCTTGAAGGTGATGTATTCTCATCTCCCCCTTCATAGCTCTGAAAATGAACCCCTCAGTTCAGTGGGATCAGATGGTAATAAATTCACATAATTATATACTTGTTAAGGAGGTTAAGGTTATTTTGTTTGGATAACATGACTATAATTTATTTTGTCTGTAAGGTTTGAGGTTAAACAATATTAATGGTTAGTTAATGGCCTAATGAGTCAGCTACAAGCCATTTAGGCATGCAATGAACCTTTGCTTTTCAGTGACTCCTCTAATGAAAGATCTATATGAGCGCCTGTCTACTGTCACAATAGAGATAGCAGGAGAGTCACCTAATCGATTGTGATGGTAAATCAATTGATCTGTAACCCTGTTTTCATACAGTGAAAAAGATATGGAGGAAACATTTTACTGTTCCCTTATTTCCAGCTGAATATCTATAAATAAAAGAGACAGTTCCCTATTTGAAAATATTCCCTTTATTACTGTGATTCAAAAGCAGGGAGAGTCTGATTGATGTCCTATTTTATAGATGTGTCGGTTACTTTTGTCATTTCCAGGAGATTTAAAGTTCTTAGAAATTAAATATATGATGCAGAACATCAGAGAGGCTTGCTCTTCACTGTCATGTATAAGGTTAAGGATTAAGATAAAGCTGATGTGTGCTCTACTTGTTCCTACCTCTGAACAGCATCCAAAAATGCACCATGATGATTTAGAAAGAAATTTGGAAATGCCGTTTAGAAATAAAAAGTCTTTGAAGCTTCTTTTAAATAGAAACTGTATTAAAGAATGTTTTAAGACAGCAGTCTACGATATTGATGCTGCTTTTATACCCTGATTTCATGCTGTCCTGTGGGTTTCATTACATATTTTTCCTTTTCCTCAATGTGTTTAGAACACATGGATATTTTTACCGTTATAATCACAAACCACCAGAAACACCAACGATCATGAAGGCCCTGTTACGCCTGTGTATTGATTCTTTCTAACCACCTATTAGGATTTCATGGCCTTTTTTAAACTAACTTCTTATTTTGCTTCCTTGTTCTTCTCCTAATGTGAGATACCTCGGAAAAGAAAAATTTTCAGAAATTTTGATCAACCTGCCCCTTCCCCCTTCAGAAAGATCAGAGATCTTTATTTAAGGCACCAGAGACGGAGCACAAAAACCAGAGATACGCTTAAGCAATGCATTTAAATTTGAGCCTATCATCTGCTAAGCCATTCAGTTACAGTGGCTGACATGAAGCAATATATTCCTATTGCTGCTGTATGCAGCCTTGCAGCATGAGAGGTGCTGTCAGTCTTTTTGTTTCAGTGTCACAGTGCCACATGAAAGGGTGACTGTGATCCCATACTGAAAACGTCCAATAAGGAAACCAAACTCAGATTCCCTTTCCTAGAAGCCAGGAAGCCTTGCTTTGTTAAATAGCTGACATTTGCTGGGGAGATGTTATGTGCTCCATGGATGGGCAAATGGTACGTGTTTGCTGAATACACAGAACAGAGGAAAACGATGGTGTGAGTTTGTAACCCGAGGCGATGTCTGTACTACAGAAGGTGCCTGCAACTGGCCTGCTGACAGGGAGCTGCCTCAGTGCATATGCATAAACCCCTTTTGCCACGCAAAACAAAGTGGTTGTGCTCAACTTGTCTGCTAGGAACCACCCTTGATCCACACTAACTGTCAAGGTGGGAATTGTTTGGGGAAAATGTTACTTGGCCCAGGTGAAAGCTGTTCTGGGACCACTCCAATGTCTCAATGGTATGAACGATCAGCTTCCAGGCCCAGGAGTGCTCCTTGACACTGTGTAATTTGCTGGGGGCAGGCAGAGTCTGAATACCTAAAATCAGACATTAAATGAACATGTATTTGTTTGCCTACATATCACTTTTGTAAATGCATTTAATAGTCAGATTTTCAGTTTTCAAAGGATTGCACATAATCCAAAAATAATCCTCTTTCCAGGTGTCTGGGCATGCCAAACCGTATTCTCCTCGTCGGCAAATGGATATCCTGTCTCACCATATGACAACTCACTGACAACCCACAGAAATAGCCTGATCCTGCAGAACACAATAAATATCAGCAGCTTATAGATCTGGCACCTCATCCAAAGGCCTATGATGCCATTTCCCTGTCTCCTCTATTTCAATCATGACATGCTGGTATTCAAAAATTCCTTAGATAATGATAGCCCTGTATCATCACTTAAATGACTAGAAGAGAGATTTAGATACCCAACATTAAATTCAAGTTTGTAGCTGTTGCTGAGATGGGCCAGTACGGATTGCTCTGATTACTCGTTTGCCTGCCAGTTGAACTGACTACAGCCTGGAGACAATGACAACATGAGCATCAGCTTGGTAACAGAAAGCCAAGTACTTCAACACACAGAACTATTACCCGAGGTTATTGCTTCAGTATTTCTGCTGATGCAGTCGTGTTACAGATGACACAAACAAATGCACACTCCATCGTCTAATATTTGTCCCTCTATACTGTGGTGATATGGACACTGTTAGGAAAGAATGAGCTTCAAATTTTTTCTTAGATTAAAGCACTGGAAAGTAGCTTAAACTATTCCCATACTTTTTCTTTTTCTTTTTTTCCCCTAAAAGCTCTTCTACTGTTCTGCTGAGGCTAAAAAAAATTTATGTCAGACTATTTGGTGTAACATCCAGCACAGCATACCTCAAGATTTATAGTTCCCTTTCCTTGGCTTTTAAAATGTGCTTTAGCTGTTTTCCATATGGTTTTATTTCCCACATAGGGTAAATTTGAATAGTATGATAAATTATATCCACTGATGTATCATAGAAAATGCTTCTTCATGGATGAAAAGGGCACTTTTTAATCAGGGAAAACACAGGCGCAAATAATCTTTTCAGAGACATCATCTTCTTCCTACTGATAATAAAGAACTTGGAGAGGACTAGTTGACTCTGTGTCTATACTTTACAGGCAAGTGCAGGCAGCAGGGTTACACATTTGGTCTCCACTTAGGCTGGAGACCTCAGCTTAGGTCAGGCCCTTAAGGTCAAATCTGAACTCAAGGCTCAGTTGCCTAAACATAGATGTTCTGCTGCATTTCAGGAACACCAGGTTTCCAATACGTGGGATTTGTAGATGGATACACTGAATAAAGCCACAGAACTATACAGATCTGGGTTTTCTCCCAGTTACAGATGGTACACATCTAAAATGAGATATCTACATATGTGTGTCCACATATGAGCCAGCTGTTGAGGCTTTCACATAATCAGTGAAGACTGGAAGTGCTTGTCAGGTGCCTGTCATTGCATTTCGAGATCATCTAAATCTACAGCTCCAGAGGACATGGGTTTCTTTCCATGGATCAAGTCTTCCAGGCTCTTCTGAAACTCTTAGACTACATGTGGCCAACCACTTGAAGTGTGATGATGAGAACACACAATAGGGACAGAATTCAGATGCGGCATAAACATCTAATGTCACTCTATACACCATATGACCACAATACTTTAGACACTTTGGTTGGTATCCAGCTGCTGTTCCTGAAGGACACAGGTCTCCCATGGGTCCTGTGCCTATCACTAAACCCCATACATCTCCCCTAGAATGAAACAAACAGCCCTAGAGGCACATGTGTAGGAAAGTAATTCAAGCCCTTAATATCTAGATCCGAACCAATCACCTAGGGTTCTTTTATGGTCAAGAGAAAGATAAAGACACTTGCGTGGAGGGCATGGTTTTAATGCCATGGCTAGAATAAACCACTTCTAATGATCCCTAAAAGGTCTACTTCTCTCCACTGATTACAAAAGCAGTACAGGCTGGGTAGCTCAAATATAAACATTTTCAGTGCTAAATGAGAGGACTCCTATCCAAAATGCTTGTGATGTTTATCTATGCTCTGGCTTAGGTCACCTCTATACTAAAAGACCAGTGAAGTCAAACTTGGGAGTCTCGCCAGTGAATTCATTGAAATATTACTAAGACCTTGACTTTAGTAACCAGGAAGACAGAAACAATGTCCTGGGTCACAGCAGCATTTAAAATACTGAAGAAAATTTTCTGTGGCAAAAACATTACGTAACTTTTGACCTGAGTTATTGCAGAGGATCTTTACCTTCTGTTACGTATTTGTGCCTTATTTGTTCAGATTAATATATTTACTGGAAGAATGCTTAAAACCCAGAAGTTCCATGGAGAGCAGAAGCACTTGAAAAAACAAGTGGATCATTGTGAGTCACTAGGCTCTGATCTTTTTCAAGAATCTGCTCAATTCAGATAGAACTATGCAGAAAGTTTGATGCCAGAGAAGCTCCATTAGTTTGAGAAGATGATCATAATATTGTGCACACTAAAATGTCCTCAAATTTTGGAAAAAAAATATGGCCTATGTTTTTAATCCCTCTAACTTCTATCAACTCAAAATAAAAGTAGTAGGAAACAAAGAATAAACATACAGTATAAAATCACTGCATTATTGTTAGTTTTCCTGGAAACATGGAACAATAACCTGAAGAAATTTGGGTGTATAAACATTATTGATTGCACAGTATTCACCTCATCTAATTTCCTACACTCTTCAGTGGGAAGTCAGAGCTGAAGAACCTTTAATGGGTCTTGGTTACAGCGATATTTGTAGTAGTTCTCACTTGAGCTAACACATGAAATGTCGTAGGGCTCACAGTGGCCTTTTTATTACATGGGAGATTCTGCAGCTACAGGCAGAGTCAACAGAAAACAGTATCGTAATATCTCCTTTCTTTTCCATAGATGTACATAATTTAGGGGACAGTAACCATTTTGATACCTAATCCAATATGCCATGAGCTTCCAAATATAAATCTTTCTGTCTTCCAAATGTCATAAGTGGATATTAGAAAATCTTGAATTGATGTTTATTGCTCTTCAGATATTTCAGGTAGTTAGATCAGAGTGTGCACTAAAAAGCTGTGGACTTGGGCATCAGAAACATCAGTTGATATTTACCTTTTCTTCAGTCAGCAAGTCAAGCACCTTATGAATATTCAGCCTGCTGTCCCATCAAACATAGCCTGCTTCTCCATAAAGCACAACTTTGGAACTGATAGAGCAACCAGCAGTGAAAAGTGAATCACCCAAACACCTGACCAGAAATTCCTTTTTATGTCCTCTCAGCTCTTACACGGTCAGTAGGTACAAAAAAATGGCATCCCGTTTCTCATTACACTCCCAGTTCAGTTATAATCAGTTACATACAGTTAGATCAGTACGAATAGAGAGTCTTATTTAATGGTAATACATTGTGGAAAGAGAACATTATCAATTTATCCCCCAGACAGTTACACAAAGTAATCTTAACCCATAAATATTAGTAGATTTTTCTTATATTTAATGATTCTATTAATTAAGTCTTTTGAATTTAAAATCTTCTAGCCAATGAACTTATCCAATTAATTTTCTAGACAATTAATTTATTCTTCTTACTCATATCAGAAAAGACTAGGCTGAAGTAATTCACCAACCTTGTTTATATAAGTGTAGTTCAAAAAACTGATCCAATTATTCCCACTCATGGATCTCTCCCTCACCTTTTTCTCCCCCTAGTGCTCTACTTCATCCTTTTGTTTTTGAGGAAAGGGCAATGACATGTAAGAAGAAATAGTAGCTCATCTGTTATTGATGAAGAAGCAGTACGTAAAGATAACCTGTGATCTCCCAGAAGACCACACTGCAGTCAGATGGCACTCTGATTTGTATTCTCATTTTGTACTTATCCTCAAGGATTCAGGACTTCATCTCACACAGAAAAGTTCTTCATATTTATTAAGTTTTATTCAAGTTGTTCTAGACCTTTTTTTCAGAATTTCATTATCATCTACCAGCATAGACTTCCTTTCATGGGGCAAAACTGCCTTATCTCTTTGAAAACAAGTTGATTGGAAATATCACTAGCTAAGACATTACAGAAGCAAAAACCATCACTTCAGTCTCACTAGTTAAATCAGCATGGCTTTTATGAGTGTGGTGGGTTGACCTTAGCCAGATGTCAAGTGAAGCCACTCTATCACTCCTCCTCCTCAACAGGACGGGAGGAGGGGAAAAAAATGATGAAAAGATGATGGGTCCAGATAAGGACAGGGAGATCACTCAGCAATTACCACCATCATGCAAAACAGATTCAATTCAAGGAAATTAATTTCATTTATTGGCAATGAAATGGAGTAGCATAATGAGAAAAACAAACAAAACTAAAAAAACCTTCTTGCCACTCTCCCTTCTTCCCAAGTTCAACTTCACTCCTGACTCACCTACCTCCTCCCCCTGAGCAGCACATGGAGGTGGAGAATGGGGTTTGTGGTCAATTCATTGCATATTCTCTCTGCCTATCCTTCTTTCTCACACTCTTTCCCTGCTCCAGTGTGGGGTCCCACCCATGGAAGACAGTCCTTCATGAACTCTTCCAACGTGGGTCCTTCCCACGGGCTGCAGTTCTTCAAGAACTGCTCCAGCATGGATCCTTTCTAGGGGGAGCAGTCCTTCAGGAGCAGACTGCTCCGGCATGGGTCCCCCATGGAGTTCTGCCAGAGAACTTGCTCCTGTGTGGGCTTCTCTCCATGGGCTGCAGTTCCTGCCAGGAGCCTGCTCTGGCATGGGTTTTCCATAGGCTGCAGTTTCTTTCAGAGCATATCCACCAGCTCCCGTGAGATGTTCTCTGTGGGCTGCAGACGGAAAACCTGATTCATCATGTCCTTTATCACGGGCTGCAGGGGAATCTCTGCTCCAGTCCCTGGAACACCTCCTCTCCCTCCTTCTTCCCTGACCTTGGTGTCTGCAGAGTTGTTTCTCTCACGTATTGTCACTCTTCTCTTCTGGCTGCTGTTGCTGGTTTTCCCCTTCTTAAATACGGTATCACAGAGGTGCTGTCATTGACTGATGCACGCTGGTCACAATAACAGGGTCCGACTCTAGAATCCTGCTGATTAAAGTAAGGAGTGAAGGTTTCCAATTTCTCTTTTATTAGTTCTCGGGTTACATCTCGAGCTATGTGCTTCTGGAGACGGACCTCTACCCCAGATTGTGCTCCTCAATTAAACACATACCACACATCACCTGATCCCCAAGTCCAATCATTTAATTTTGGCTGGTGGTCTATTGATTTCTTATTGGTTTTCACTGTCTCTGGACTGGCCTTCTTCTGAAGTTACCTCATTCTCTTGGAATTGTTTCCTGGATCGTTATCTTCTTCATTCCACTCATATCTGCCAGATTCACCTAATCCAGTGTTAATAGCATTGGTTTTATTAAAAACTTCACTCTCAGGCAGCTCTTGCAGCCTAAGGCTCCAACTACTTTAGCTACTAGTTCTAAGCTACTGATATTAAATGAGACTATTCAGAGAGAAGAATTCACTTAATCAAATTTCTTCTATAAAAGTCCTCCCTTTGTTTTTTTCAGGCATCCCTGTCCATCTATAGTTGGTCTTGTATGAGGACTCTCTGATATCCTTATATACATCTCCTAAACATATTACAGTTTTGAGAATAACTCGCACAGAATGGGGTTGCTGCTGCATGGTTGAACCCATTTTGGCGATGGCTTGTCTGCTGTTTTTGAATAAATGTATAAAAGAAAGAGAACTAAAACACCTATACAAAGATGGGTTAATACCAGAACTAGGATAATCCACTCTACTCCTGTTTTAAGAATGTATAGAAGATAATTTTAATCCAATAATAAAACATCGAGTCTCTTGCAGCTAACTCTTCTTCACTGGGCATTTGGTGACATCTGCGTGCACAGCACCAGTTTAGGTATATGGCTGCACCTTTTCACGTTATATTTCCTCAGTCCCAACCTGGACGATTATTTCCTCAATGACCTTTATAACAGTTAGTAATGTACCACCTAGGATGTCAAAGGCCACAATTATTGCAGGATAACCAAAGCCTTGCTGGTGCCATCTCAAACTTTCCCCTTTTGTAACTGAGCCCAGAGTGATTGCTGCTCTTTAAGGATGGTGAATACACAAAACAGGACATAGTCCTTGATTTATGGTCTCTGATGGTCCACTTGGCCAAGCAGTAGGTGATTCCTTGGTCCAGGTTTCTCTAGAAAGTAAACAAACCTGGCATAGTTCTGGGATTCCTTCAGCCTTGGTAAACTCAAACAGCCCCAGACTCAACCTCCCAGGTAGGATTGATGGAGTTCCATGGGGTTGACAGTGGTCAGTCTAACTGATATTCTTTGGACAGTTATTTAAAATAAGAATGGTGAATCCAATTATTCTTTTCTGTAATCTTTACAGTAGAGTAAGAAGTTAATAACACAGTATACAAATCCTCCAATTTAGGGTCCGAATTTGTGAGTGGACTTTTATCATTACTGCATCTCCAGACCAGATACCATGTATTGTCATTACAGCTGGTACTGATTGAAACCATCTAGCTTGTGTCCTATTTTCTTGTAAATGTTTTTGTATCAACAGAAATTTGACAACTCATTCATCTCCATCTAAGAGTCTGGTCCTAGTGGGGACAAAGGTCTCAGGTACAGCTAAGTGCCTGCCAAACATGATTTCTGCGGTTGACAACCCTAGAGGCTGGCAAAGGGTATTTCTAATATCCTATAGCATTATTCCTAAAACTTCCAGTAATTTCAAATCTACCTGACTAGAAGTTCAAGCAATTTTGTTTTCAATAGTTATATTCATCCCATCTGTCCTGAGGACTGAGGATGATATGGAACATGTAGCTGACACTGTATTCCTAAACTTTTATAGATATTCTTTAGTACTCCTATTGTAAAATGAGAACACCTATTGGATTCAATGGTTTCAGGAATTCTGTATCTGGGAATGATTTCCCACAAGAGTGATTTGACCAGTTTTTCCTGATGGGAAAAGCTCCTACCCATCCTGAAAGTTGATCCATGATTACCAGCAGTTGCTTAAATCTGCTCATGGGAGGTATGTCAGCATAATCAATTAGCAGTCTTTGGAATGGGAAGTATTCCTATGGTTAACCTCTAACGCCCTATTTGGATTTTGCATCATAAAACTTCCAATATGTGGGACAAGAACTCACAATCCTTTTTATTGCTTTGTATTCCATGGGATCCCACATTTTCTTAATCTGGTTAACAACTGCTGTCACCCCTACATGTGTTTTACCGTGAAACCACCTGGTCAAAGTCATTAAATATTTTCTTGGTAAAATGATGTTTCCCTCAGCAGCTGAAATTTCGGTTTCATCTTTCACAGCTTCACAACTTTCCCATCTAGTCCGTTCTTCTTGAATAACCTCTGCATTTGGGCTGGATTATTGATATCTGACCAGTCATCAGCAGAGGGAGTTGTTGTGGTGGTACACTCATGTATAGGTTGATGGGCAGCAGCTTTAGCTGCTTTATCTGTCAATTCATTATTTCTTTCACTTTAGAAGGATCCTTTGGTATGAGCTGGACAGTGTACTACAGCACTTTCCCTTGGAAGCTTAATAGCTTCCAACAGTATTCAGATTTCAGTTCCATTAGAAATATTCTTTACCATCAAGGTAAGGAACCCTCATTCTTTCCATAGCATACGCATTGTATGGCACAGTCCAAAAGCACCTTTAGAATCAGCATAAATAGTTACCCCCTAATTATGTTCCCATTAGGCTGCTCTTGCTAATGCAGTTGATTCAGCCCCTTGGGCACTCACTGAGGGTTGTCAAGGTTCTGGTTTAAGTATGTCTAAATTTCTTACCGCTTCATAGCTCATGTGTCATTTTTCATTCACATAGTACAAAGATCCATCAGTGAGGAGGATCAGATCTGAGTTCTCTAGAAGTTATCCCACAGATCTTCTCACAGGTGGCTGGAGTGAAACACTACCTTTTAGCACAATCATTAGCCACCATTGGAGGGAGCAGGCATTAAAGCTGTTTGATTCAAAGCATTGCATCTTTTAAAAGTAATATTATGTGCATTTAAAATAGTTAATTCATAACAGTGTGCTCTTTGTGGGGACAATGTTTGTGCAGCATGTTGCTTAAAAATCAGTTCTACTTCATGCTGGACATACACAGTTGTTGGGTGACCCAGGACTAAGGGTCTGCTTCTTTCTATCATAGTCGATGTTGCTGCTATCACTTTAACATAAGAATTATTCCCTGCCGCTACAGGATCCAATTGAGTTGAGTACTAAGCCACAGGGTGGCGATGTGGACCAAGCTTTTGAGTAAGAACTCCACTGGCTACTCCTTTGTTCTCATGCACGACTAGTTCAAAGGTTTTGGAGTAACCCAGCAACCCCAGTGCTGGAGCAGAAGCTAAAGCTCCTTTTATAGCTTGGAAAGCCTTTTCTTTCTCTGGACCCCAGCGTATAGGTTACACTTCCTCTGCCTTCATAGCTTCTGTCAATGGCTTACTTAACTCCCCTAGTCCCGATATCCAGGGTCTGCAGTATTCTACATCCTCACAATTGTTTTGTTTTTTACCGGTTGAAGTATTTCTACAATGCCTGGACTCGCTCTGGGTCTACTAATCTTTGTCTTTCTTTTAATATGAATCCTAAATATTTTACTTCCTGCTGACACAGCTGAAGCTTAGAAAGAGACGCACAGTGACCTTTTTCCACTAAAGCAATACATAGACAAATAGTATCTTTCAAGCACTCCTCATTTGCCTTATCGGCAAGTAACAAATCATCCACATATTGCACAAGTATAGAACCTCCAGGTTATATAATATCTTTCAGATTTTCTCCTTGCCACCCTGACATGTGATCCTTAAAATAGTTGTGGGTGTCAGAGGTGGTTTGGTCCACAAAGAGACTTGCTGCTAATTCATTGTTAGAATTCTGGAGTGTCATTGTCCCATACATCAACAGAGCCTGTTGCAATCTTCCCCAGGAGTCACTGGGGTGTTTCGCTGGCTTCTGTCTACATTCCTGTTCTTCAGTTCAAATTACTTTTATCTCCTTGCAAACTCTAATTGCATGTATCAGATTTCTAACACCCCCTACCGCTACCTCCCATCCTCAACCCCTGTTCAGCAGTTATCTCTGTCTGCTAAACAAGACTATTCAGAGAGAATAATACTCAAAATGCTCAAAGAAGAATAATCAAATTTTTTTCTATATAGGCGCTATTGTCACTGATGTGCTCAGCTTTGGCCAGCAGCATTGGCTCTATTGGACGTAGGGGCAGCTTCTGTTGTCTTCTCACAGAAGCCACCCTTGCAGTCCCCCTGCCAGTTACTCAATTGTTCAGAAAAAAGCTTTCTAGCAAGAGTTTGGGGTACACTGAGAGATTAAAAATACAGATATCAAAACAAGGGTGCTATCTCAGCAAACACTAACACAGTATTTAATCATACAAAGCGCAGCTGCTAATGAAAAAGCTTTCTGAACTGCAATTACAGGTTTTTCACCAGCCTCATGGTGGTACTAACACTGAAATTTAGACAATACTGCTTATATGATGCTGAAATTGTTCTAAAGTCTTCAGAAATTTAGTTGATGTTAAAAGGGATGATCATACAGAAAACACTCACTGATATTGGTTTTGCTTTATCTGAACAGATGATATCATGGTGAAGATGTTTCTTCCTGCAGTTTTGAGAGCAAATTCATCCAAATAGCAAATTCATCCAATCCATCCATGAGCACTGCACAAGAAGGGAAGACACTAGTCATCTGGATGAGTCCCAAATCAAAAGGGGAATCATACTCCTGAGGAAAAGCCCAAAGTATTGCTGCAAAAGAGAGAAGCTTTTCCCCTTCCATTGGAAAGACACTCCCCAAGGCTGTCGGAGGCAGATGTGAAAAGTTTTGCACAATTCAAGGTAGATGTCTGAACCTTGGTGACTGCAGTGGGTTTACAAGGTCTCAGGACTGAGGTTTAATAGGTTAAATTTTGTCTTAACTTGGATTGACTGGCTTGGAGCTTCAATTTTATTTGG
The DNA here is from genome assembly GCA_013400135.1 of Rhinoptilus africanus. Taxonomy (NCBI): domain Eukaryota; kingdom Metazoa; phylum Chordata; class Aves; order Charadriiformes; family Glareolidae; genus Rhinoptilus; species Rhinoptilus africanus. The sequence continues at coordinate 193,787 of VXBO01000186.1, read as the reverse complement.
TACAGTTGCAGCATCAGTTTTTCCTCTAAACAGACGGCTATGCCTGGTTTGTCTCACTATTGCTTATGTTTGTATGGTACAACAATAGTGTTTGAATAGATAGTAATAACAAGTAGTCATTCTTTGTAGAATGAAACATTTATGATGCCGGTGAGGACTGATAGTAATGTGTGCTAGCAGCCCAGAAAGCCAACTGTATCCTGGGCTGCATCAAAAGAAGCATGGCCAGCGGGTCGAGGGAGGTGATTCTCCCTCTCTACTCCACTCTGGTGAGACACTCCCTGGAGTACTGCATCCAGCTCCAGGGTCCCAGCAAAAGAAAGACATGGATCTATTACTTCTCTCCCAGAGAGCCACAAACATGATCAGAAGGCTGGAAAACCTCCGCTACGAACAAATGAGAGCATTGGGGTTGTTCAGTCTGGAGAAGAGAAGGTTCCGGGGATACCTTATCATAGCTTTTCAATACTTAAAAGGTGCTTACAAGAAAGATTGAGAGAGGCATTTTATCAAGGCCTGTAGTAACAGGACAAGAGGCAGTACAATACAACACAACAGGTCTGTGTCCAAAGAGCGTTAACTCCATCACGAGGATGATCACACCTCCCAGTCAGAGGAATTAGTTTAGGAAGGAGGATACTAATTGAAAAGGTGAATGCCTGGCTTTGTGGCTGGTGGCTTACTCCAGGTTTTGGCTTCTACAATCTGGGATCTAGCTTTAAGAAGATGAGTCTGTTGTGAGATGACGGGATTCACCTGATCAAGTAGGGCAAGATGATCTTTGACAAGAAGCTCTCCAGACTTACACGGAGGGCTTTAAACTAGATTTAGCAGAAGGAGATGGAGTTCTGAGCAATAGAGAAGAGCCAAGGTCTGCTGATGTATTAGGAACCAACAGGGAAACATCTGTGAAATGCCCATAGGAAAACTTCATGCCTATTTTTAAAAAGGATAAAATGGAGGAACCTAGGAACTACCAACCAATCAGCCTCACCTCTCTGCCCGGTAAGATCACAGAGCAGATCACCTGGAACATATGTTCAAACATACAGAATACAGGGAGGGAATTAGACACAGCCAACATGACTTCACCAAGAGCAAATCTTGCCTGACTTGCCTAATGGCCTTCTGTGATGGAGTGATTGCATCAGTGGATAAGGGAAGAGCTATAGACATCATTTATCTGCACTTCTCTAAAGCTTTTTATACAGTCCTCCACAATATTCTTACCACTAAAATAGAAGGATATGGTTTTACTGGACTAGCTGTTAGATGGATAAGGAGTTAGGTAGCTGGCCTTGTCCAAAGAGCCAATGGCTCAATGTCCGAGTGGAAACTAGTCATGAGTAATGTCCCTAAAGAATCCATACTTCTTCATCAACGACATAGGAAGTGGGATTGAATGCACCCTCAGCAGGTTTGCAGATGACACCAAACTGAGTGATGTGGTTGATTTACTAGAGGGAAGGGATGCCATTCAGAGGGACTTTGATATGTTAGAAAGCGGGCCCCTGTGAACCACATGAAGTTCAACAAGACCAAGTACAGGGTCCTGCACCTGAGTTGGGGCAACCTCCAGTATCAGTACAGGCTGAGGGATAAATGGATTGAGAGCAGCCATGCCAGGAAGGACTTGGGGATACTGGTGGATGAAATATTGGACATGAGCTGGCAATGTGAGCTCGCAGCCTAGAAAGCTAACTGTCTCCTGGACTGCATAAAAAGAGGTGTGGGCAGCATGTCGAGGGAGGTGATTCTCCTCGCTCTCCTGGGACGCCACACCTGCATTCACTTTTACTGAACTGTATGACATTCCCGTTAGCTCATTTCTCCAGCTTGCTGAGGTACCTCTGAACTCTGCCCACCAGGGTATCAACCACTCCCCCAACCTATTTCATATAATCTGAGAAACAGCTGAGAGTGCTTTCCATCCCATCATCAGATCATTAATAAAGGTGTTAAACAGTGTTTGTACCAGTGTCAATCCCTAAGGGATACCAATAGCAATTCCCTCTGAGCTGGGGTTTGTACCACTGGTCACAGCCAGTGTCAACATCTAAAATATGGGTGTGAATCAGAATTATTGTGTAGCCAGACCTTACAAATCCTTGTTACCCTTGCTGTCCTAATGACATCTAAGACTCCGAAGCACACTCAAAAGGAAATTTATTTTTGCATAAAGTGAAAGCTTTAACATCAGTCTATTAAATATCTTCTTCCTTAATACAGGCATTTTATATACATGTTCCCAGCCCAGTTCTATTTGGATTTGGTGTTTTTTTTAATTATTATGCCTTAAATATCAAAAGGGTTATTTAATACTGAGATATTAACCTCCTCTTCACTATTCATTTGCTTGGGGAAAAATAAAAGCCATGTTAAGTAGACAGTCATGAAAAAAGATAGCACATATTTTGGCAGGTCTTTTCTAGAACAAAGTGCAGAGAAGAAAAAGATAATGAAAATCCAGTTAAAAACAGGAGTCCATATCATACTGTAAATATCAAAGAAATTCCAGCATGAACAGCAGCCAGTGAGTCAGTATGGGTTCTGCATAGGGTTATATAGTTATAAGGTTGCCGTAAAAGTCCCTCATTTGGGCTTCTCATTGATCCATGGCACAGCAGATTGCATGTGACTGCAAAGATTGGCTCAGACTTTTAAGAGCTGCATTACGGACCACAAAACTCAAGTTTTAGCTGATGGTATTAGTGTAAGTTGGCTAGAAATGTATTGTTTGGTTATAATAGATCATATAAACAAGCAGCATAGTAACATAAAGAAGAATCACACCCAATAATGAACAAGAGTTCCCTTCAGAGACAATCTTAAATAAAGTGATTCACCTGAATACCAAGGCACAGTATTCGCAATCCTATACATATGTGTGTTGTCAGTGTATCTTCCAGATAGCTTAGATATCACAGTTATCACTGCTACAGCTTGCTGGCACCCAGCATCCCCCAAGGGAACAATTAGTACACCTGTGGCATTAATATATGCTTGTGATGGAAATATGAAGTGTAAGACAGGATATTTGCTACCTTGGATGACATCCCATTTGGTCACCCCCTCTAACAATGTTTTTGATAAAGCGCTTGTTGTGCAGAAGAATGGATTTTGGCCACACTGTTTTAGGGATGCACTTGTCTGTATTTCCTAAATAGAGACATAAATATGAGCGAGTGCCACAGAACTGCTATACCTCTTTATGTCAGACAAAAGCCGCACTATGTAGCAATCTTCTTTACAAACTCTGACTGTGTTGAACCTAGTTGCTTGCCTTGTAAAAATACAATTCGGTAAGGTTTTGGGAACCTTTAACTGTTCACAGTGAATGGATTTTAAAATTACAAACAAATTCTGGATGCGTTTATATGTACAGAACTCCAGAATAAATCCACTACAATCAATGAAGTTTCTTATAATTTGTACCTGAAATAAAGCTCTTAAGCAAGGAAACGCTATGCAGCTGTGAATTATTTATTTATTTATTAAAAAGACTTTTCATTACATGCACTAGCAATAAAAATATAATGTCTGTCTGCTTGGTTGGTTAGTGCCGGAGTCTCTAGGCTGAGACATTCCATAAAAATCACGAAATTTTAAGCAGCCCAAAATTAGCCAAAGGGTTTTTTTCTTAGAGTCAGAGCTTATCTAGATGCATTTCTTATTGAAGGTCAATAAAACTCTCTCACTGTCTCTACTTCTTCAATGTTATGGGTTGTTTTAATTTGAACAATGAGAGTTCATCCATTAAAAATATTCAAAACTATCTTAAAACATAAATAACTATGAAGCCCCTTTAGATCAACTAAAGGATGTCTACACTGTTCACAGTAAAGTGAATGCTTAAAAAAATATTTGTTCTTTCCACAGCCTTACATTTACCACATTTGAAATTTTATTTTAATATCATAATGCCCTTCAAAAAGGCATTTGTCAGGGAACATTACAGAGAGTATCTAAAAGATATTTTGAATTTGAAACTATGACTATTCATACCAACACTAATTTTAAAAGTTCAGTTCAGTCCATCAGCCCAGAGAAAGATATATCCATGTGGGTCCAATCAACATGGCTTACTTTTTTAATGTCACATTCCAGCTACCTGAAGCAATGAACTAAACTGAGTGGTCCTATGCTGTCCTTAGGCTGCAAAATGTTGAGAGTAGAAAGCATTACTCTAATTATTTCAACAAGAAACAAATTACTGACACTTCTAACCTTTTATGGAACTTCATGGAAGCAGAAATTAATAAGAATACTGAGAATAGCATAGTCAAGACTTAACATGTCAAAAAAATTGGATGAAGCCTCCAGATCACCTACTCTGGGAGACTCAAAGATGCTGAAATTACTGTTAATTCATTTCAGGTTTATCTATAAGAATATCATACATCAAGAAGGAAATTAAAATTGGGGGGTGGGCTTTAGCCCTTGATACAAACATCTCTGAAAGATGTTTTCTCACTTTATTTTTAGAGACTCACCGGACATTTAGTGCTCCCTTTGAAGCAGCCCACTATCATCCATACAGAGCTCCAGTCAAAAATACTCCTGAGGTTCCTTTGAAACTGATTGTAACACATTTATATATCATAGTTTTTCTGTTACCTCAGATTAGTAGATAAGTTTGTAAGATGAGTAAGGTATCTCACAATGGATGCACATTGTTGGCATCCGTTGATTGACTAGAAAACTAGCCAGGAATATAACTGAGGAAAGAACTAGGATTCCACATATTGAAGAAGTTTTGGTGATTTAGAAAGCATCTTTAGAAATTCATCTTGTGCTGACTCACTGTGTATAGCAAGTAACAGCAGAAGGAATACTGTCAAAGTAAGCTTTAAAAATCAATTTGTATCTTCTTTATAGCAAAGCACTTCTTTGTGGTTATGAAAACAAAAACACAAAACCGCAGAAAAAGGATAAATATATCCATTCTTGAGTTTTTCAAAACTACTGGGAATGGGAGGCTGTGAAGAAAGAGTTTAAAGTGGTAACAGAATTTGCTTGGCAGGCTGCTCCACTTTCACACTTGCTAAATTTATAGCGTTACTGTCATTCACACCAAAGTAAATATCAAGCGAGAGAATGGTCCTTCAAATATACTCAAGTTAATTAAATAAGTGGTTTTCTAGCTATTTATCTTGTTGCTTGTTTCAGCTTCAAATTTACGCCTAGCAGCTTTGGTCAAATCATTTATTCAGTGAAGTGAAAATGAGATCACTGTATAGTCAAATAAAAAGTAAATTGTACAAAGCCATTTGTACAATTTGATACAACCATTTGTATCACACTTGTTTGTTACAATTTAATTTTAATACTGTTTTTACATGTAATTACTGAGAATTTTTCAGCTAATTGATGTGATTTCCCCACCAGTCTTTCTTAACATAAATACATATTAGCATCCTGATTAGTAGACTTTACAAGTGTGTTTTGGTCACCTTTAAAAGATATGCCATTGCTGGGTTGTGCCCCTCATAATCTACTTCTGTGTAGCAAAACAGATACAGATTGCATCCAGTTCTTATCCAAAGAGGCGGCGAAATATTGCAGCCCTGATTGCAAGACCTTAGAGTCTCAGAATGAGATTCACCTGACCAAATGTGGAGACTGGCAATTTGCATCTCAGCTAAGTCCCGCCAGGCTCCTTTTATAGTCACTGGAGAGTAATTGTCACTTCTAGAGCAGACATCTAAAATAGATGGGATGAATTGCCTCTAGAAGTGACTATTGCTTTCCACTGACTATAAAGAGATCTCAGGTGACAAGTTCAAAAGTAGGTACTTAATGTTATGAGGTATGAATCCCAATATCCTTGTAAAGAAGAAATAAATTGAAGTCAATTGTAAACTGCCTGAAAGGAGGTTGTAGACAGGTGGGGACTGGACTCTTCTCCCAAGTAACAGGTGATAAGACAAGAGGAAATGGCCTCAAGTTGCACCATGGGATATTTAGAGTGGATATTAGGAAAAAATTTTACACTGAAAGTGTTAAGAATTGGAACAGGCTGCCCAGGGAAGTGGCGGAAATGTTATCCGTGGAGGTATTTAATGGAGGATTGGTAGACATAGTGCTTAGAGATATGGTTAGTGATGGTTTTTGTCAGAGTTAGGTTGATAGTTGGACTAGGTGTTCTGAAAGGTCCCTTCCAACCTAGACAATTCTATGATTCTATGAAATACAGACCAGTTTTTTATTAGAATTTGTATGCACTTGCAGATGAGGGAAGGGAAAGGAAGGGAAGGGAAGGGAAGGGAAGGGAAGGGAAGGGAAGGGAAGGGAAGGGAAGGGAAGGGAAGGGAAGGGAAGGGGAAAACAAACATCTGACTTGAAATTTTGAAAGAAAGGGATTAGTAGGCCAGTTTGAATCCTGGGAGAAAGAGATTAAATCCTTTAAGTTTCTTTTGTAGCCAATCACGTGCCTGGATATAACATATTTAAACAACTGTGTGAACAACTAGTTAGAGGCATACCTGTCAATATTACTTCTCCACACAAAATTGATAATTCTAACTGTAGTTGATCTATATTCTGTTCAAGTTCCTTTCTCTAGTTTTCCTTAGTGTGGACTCATCAATATGAAATACCGTCTTTAGGCACTAAAGAAGAATATAAAATATCTTAATCTGGAGCTAGAGGTGTATGTAGTATGTAGGGAACAGGAATTAGAATACAGGGAATTTTAATGGGAAGAGGAATATTAAGAAAGCTAATGCTGAAATAATTTACTGGAGTCAGCAGGCTGATTAAAAAAATATTTTTTTTTTCTCACAAAGAGGAAAAAGGTAATGAAATTATGTGGGTTCGAGGACTGTTAGATTTGGCCATGCTCTCCTTCTTTATCTGAAGATATTGCAGTTACATGAGAGAAGAATGGCTAAAATTTTAGAAATCACCTCCCTCAGAATTTAACTGCTGGTAATGAGCTGCTAGTGGTAAGTAATTTAATGAAGCTGACTGATGCCCAAAGAAACTAACTACAGTTAAAAACTGGCTGAGCAGATTCACTTCAGAGCAGATATTTTTCGAAGCAACATTTTTCAGCGAAAAGCACAAGTGGGTTGTACCTGTGCTATTGCCAAAAATGTATAGCCAGACAGCATCACGATGGTCAATATTTACACAGGTACAGGTCTTCAAAGGCACACGCCTCGAAAAGATCTAACAATGCTCATTGATTGATGCTCTGATCCCCAGTCCCCGAAGTGCTGCTTCTGGAAATGATATACAAATACTGTGGTCTCTGTTAGTTCAAAGTGCCTGCAGGTAGGCCAGGTACGGTATTTCGGGAATACATACAAGCACCAGCTGCTAGTTGGTATCTATTCTTTAAACCATCTGGTTTGGGGCATACACTACACAGCGCTAAAATCGGGTTATTGCTTGATCAATTCTGCCATCTAATGGCTGGATTCAGAGAGCTCTTTCCACTTCTGTTAAGTGCAAGTTTTTAACTGAATCAGACTCTCTGCTATCTGGCAGATATTTCTATTCCCTGTCAGGTTCTGAAGCAGGGATTGTTGTGCTCCCATAAGAGATATAACCATCCTGCAAAAGCATAATTTTTCCTGTGGCTTCTTTACTCCAGAAAGTGAAGCAGGTAGGTTCCCTGCCGTGCTGTGCAACTGCAGCTCAGAGGAGACACTGCTATGAGTTAAGACCACCTGGTAAGCGAAAATCCAAAAAACTTCAAAGACCCTCCAATGCCAAAACCCCAGGAGGAGACTCCCTCTGGACCTAGCACAGCTTTGAAGGCAGAGCCCCCCCTTAATCCCGACCCCTTCCTTGTTGGAAAGCTGAAGCAATACCTCCCACTGTGCCTTAGGCTGATTAAAAAAATACACAGGAAAAAACGAAGTGATTATTTGTACTCACACAGAAACGACATGAAATGCACCTGATTATCTCAATTTTTATCTGTTTTTTTTATATGTATGTTTTTTCATTTGTATGTTTTTGTATATATATTTCTCACACCAAAATGTATTTTAATTGCATTAAGCATCTTTTTTAACGGGCTGCTTTACATCAGAACATGATGCGCTGATGGATTAGCAGTAATAAAATGCAGTCACGCTGCTGTAAATACCATCTTCCCCTTCCCACACCCTCTCTTTTCACAATTGCGTCCTGATGGGGAAGGATGTGCTTAAATGTCCTGGAAATGGCATAAATCAGTTCACATATGAATTGTCCTAAGAATGAGACAAGTAAATACTTTTTTTCTTTTTTTAATTAGGAGACAAAACTGAATCCTCAATGAAAGAAATTTTACTTCTGCTTGGGGGATTCACCCCCAAAAAAGAGAGCTTTCTATATTTGTGTAGTTGGTTATAGTTGGATTCATAGAATCGTTGAGATCAAAATAAAAAAGAAAAGTCAACGTGAGAGATTTTCTACTACAATACGTGTTAGAATAGGGCACCATTTCCCATATTATTTTGCCATGAAAGCTAAGGAATATGTAAACATTGTGAGGGGGCGAACGAGTGGGTAATGAAGTAATGTTTTTTCACGTTTAGTTAGGTTTACTGACCTCTACTGTAGCAACTGATTAGAGAAGCAGCACAATCTGGCCAAGGTACTATAACATTTCATATATCCTAACCTACTAGCCCAATATGGTTTCTCAAATTGTAGACTACATAAAAGACCTGGAAGACCTGGAAAGCATGTAAAAAGAGAGAACCTCTAGTGTGGCCACTAGATTGACAACTTGAGGATGTCCAAAGAGCAAATGCACTGTCTGAGCTCATTGGACTCAGTGTCCACACCTGGAGGTGCAATCAGTCAATCAATCAATTAAACAGGATAAGCAGAAACTGAGCAGCTGTTTTTAAAATGTTTGTGACATCAGAATTTGTGAACATAGAAATCCAGAGAGGGTTGATAACACCTCAGTCTTTCTTGTGTAGCTCCTGAGACATGTGTGCTACGGGTGAATCAAGGCTTTTTACTAAAAAATTACCTTCTTCTGTCTTGTGTTCTTATATGCAAAATAGAGTCCTAACACGCAGAGTTTCTTTACTTGGAAAAACCTACCTGCCAAGTGGTGAGCTAAAGAAATACTAGGAAAAAGGCCAGGTCTTCAGTGAAAAACTAAATATCCTGATTTACTTCTCATATCAGACCACTTCCCAGATATAATATAAGTTTATTGACAGAGCTCATCTTTCAGGATTTTCAGGAATTCTACAATGATGGATATTCAACACGTTCAGTTGCCGTGTCTAACCAACACATTTTTACATACATACTAAGGTGACACCATGCATTAGTATCGTACATAATCAGGCCAAATTTTAAAAAGTTAACTAAATTGAACTAGTTCAGATATTGAACATCCCTGATGTGGTAAAAGCTGTCATATTTCTTTATCCTAGGTGAAAAGTTGTCCAGCTGCCTTATAAGGAAAAGAAAAAAAAGAAAAGAAGAAGAAATAAAACGTGTGCTTCACCAAAAAATAACAAAGCTCTCTGAGGTGCCCCTGACAGATTATCACCTAGCAGAATCACATCATGGATCTTCTCCAGAGCCCAGCCACAGCCCTGCAGCTAACATTGTGACCCAAAGTTCAGGGGTTGCTTGCTGGAATAAAACACCTCCTTTGCTCCTGGGACTTGTAAGGAAAAGCTGAGGAGACTGGGTATCTGTGGGCATTCCTAACCACAGGCAACTGAAGGATTCAGTGTATTGCTTCATCAGGGCTTATGAAATAAACCAAACAATAGTCAAGAAAAGAGTGGGAGGAAAAGATAGCAATACGAGATTTGAGATTTTCTTTGTACCTTGTATATTTTTTCCGAACCTGTAACTGTGGTGATTGCTCTGGTGTACAATTAAAGCAGAAATAACACAGCAGAAAGCCTTGCAGAATTATCCCACTCAGGCTGCATGTCCACGCTAGAGTTTGGCAATGGCAAAAAAAAATGTTTCCAGTGTCAGTGACAGGCTCCCCCCTTGCACTGCACTTTTCTATCCCTTCAGCTTTCTCACAGAGCTGATTTGTGGTGCACTTAGCAGCAGGTCTAGCTATAATCTGGTTTAAAAAGAACACCTCACAATTTTTTACTGTATAATAGGTGGAACCACAATCTGCATGCACTCTAGTAATTTATGATGTGATATTATACCTTATTTCAATAGTGACCCACTTAGTCTAGTGGGCTAATAGTGATTTGCATCAACCTTTCCACCATCATCAGTCCACTGCCTAATTTTGCAGTCCTACCCATAGCTGACATTTTAATTCCTTATCCAGCCTGGTAATAATTTTGTATTATATAAGGGACATTCATGGAAGGTTTAAATTCAATGTAGTCCCAAGGAATAATTGAAACCAGAAGAATATGTTATGTATGTGTGTTAATCCATGAAAATGGAATTTTCTAAAATGGTCTCTAGGTAGAACTAAAGTTTGTCTTTGTTTCTGTTTTTTTTTTTAAAGCTGAAATGCCAGTTGTTTGTTTTGGTTGGTTGGTTCATGTTGGTTTTTTTTTAATAAAAAAGTAGTCATTTTATATATAGAAACATTGAGAGTTATTTTTTTATGATATCAGTTCTAATTTTGACAAGATTGGAAAAGCTACCAGCTGAAACACTAAATAGATCATATGAAAATATAATAATACAATGTATGATAGAATATAAAAAACCAGAATAAAGTAAACTATGAAGCTGAAAGAATTTCTCTTTATTAAAATGAAACATCTAACCAATAAAAGATTTTTGCACTATTAAAACAAAGAGAGAGTGGAAATAATTAATTTATTCTTTACCCTTTAGAAATGTCATCAAGAGACATTTTTCTGCAGTGTCTCAACTGCAGCAAAAAGATATTTCCAAAAGAAAATTTATGTTTTATTTGGTCCTTTTTTTTTACAATTCCCCTCTGAAGAACACACCCTTTGACCAATCTTGTTTGTTATCAGTATCCATTATTTGGCAAGCATTCATATGTAAGGTTTCCACATGTAAGATAAGGATCTTGTTGCATTGAGAACATGCAAATATAAATGTTCCCTAAGAATTCATTGCTTAAATATTTTCCAGGTAGAAGATGTAAGAAAGGATGCAGAAGTCTGGAGCAGTCAAGATGAAGACCATATAGCACTTCAGTGGTGCAGTCAGAAAGAAGAGTCAATATACTGTACAAGAGACATGATTTTTTCTCCATGTGTCACTCTTAGTTTAAGCGCAAAGTGATTCTATTACCTAGGAGCCTTTTTTGATACTTCAGAGAAAAGTGATGATTATTTTGCTCTTGTGTGTTTTAGTAAGCTAGACAACCTTTCATTTTTCACACTGGCCTCATTGATTTTACAAACACTGTAGACATCAAGCCGGATGCTTGAACAGTTTAGGGTTCTTGACAGGCTTTACAACGTCCTACCTACCTAATGCCTACTTTCTCAGTCAGCCCCCTGCATTTTTGTTTCTTCCCTTCACTTTATTACCTTATTTGATGTTCTTTTAGTTTTTGTCGACCTCTCCAATACTCCCCTGAGGGCTGGTGACATCCTGTAATTCATAGTAGGACCTTAACATTACTTTCTGATGGCTCTCCACCCTTCTTAAATGTCCCCTAACTGTTACCAGCTCAAGCCTGTACACTTCAAAGCTTCCTTCTGCTCATCTCCCTTCCTTCCTTAAGGAGTTGTCTCCCTGCTTATCTTTTACATTCCCTCTATCTGTATATATACACATTGGAGAAGATGGTTATAAAGAGGTGGAGAGGCTGAGGAGATTCTTGGTAAGTTGGCTAGTATTCAGGAGTCATGGTTTTGGCAGGCAGAAGGTAATGAGAAAAGACAGGCCAGACAGCCAGTTGGAGAATGTAATTTATTTAAAAACAAACAAACAAAAGTAGTTATAAATACTTGAACAAAAACTAGATCAAGATGGAGGAACAGGGAGGAAAAATAGAACAAAGAAAGAAACCTCCTCTCTGTTAAGCCATATCAAACCGTAACACTTCAAACCAACTTGAAAAAATACAAGCTAAAATAGTACAAGATTAATAACACTGTTGAACTACTTTCTGCAGGACAGCACAGAAAGACCATTGGTAAAGGTTGTTTGTGTCTTCTTCCACTATATTCCAGAAATACCATTCAAAGATCAACAACCGTCAGGCCACACTGGGCAGTTGACTTTCCTCTGCAGGATTTTAATTCATGTGTAAAATAGAAACAGAGATCAAAGCCAGAATTTAAAAAAAAAAAAAATCAATCAATTGAGTACAAGAGCTTCCACATATGAAGAGGTTGAAAAGAGTTACACACAAAACATAACTGACAACCAAGAAAGAAAAGACAAAATACAGAAAGGTAATTTGCACCTGATAAAACATGACCAGAAGGAATCCCACTTCCACAAGGAAAAGTGAGTATCTTATGCTTAAGCCCCATCCTATGACACGACAGATCTCCAGCAGTACATGCTGTGTAGAAATGCAGCAATATTTCTCTTGAAACGTATTTCCCTTTGTCTTGATACAGCTGTGCGTTTAGGATAGGGTTTTTGAGAAACCTCTTTGTAGTTTACCTAATATTGCCATCTAGTGGTTTAAAGATCAACTCTGAAACAATCCTCTGAAAGGAAGGTACCATTGCATTTTTACACTAATGTAAACAAAAGTTAACCAAAACATAGCATTAAGAACAGCACACAAGAAATGGAGCTCGGTTTGCAGGGCAATGCATGCCCCAAATATTCAGTTAACTGTGAGTGCAAGAACACAAGCCAGCAGAACACTGAAGCATTGAAAAAAGTCACAGGCAGGGCATGCCAGTGCTGTGAAAGCAGTGCGCAAGACAGAAACTAACAACTTAGAGCTGATTTAAAACCAAGAAAATAATGAACAGCCTACCAATTACAATATGGGCTATGACATAATATGAATCACCGCCTCCACTAAGTGTGCTGCAGAACGCACGATACCCTTCCTGATGAGGAAGCTCCACCAGAAACATCCGTCCCTTAGCACAATAACCTGATAAATGGCTTAAGCAGGGAAAGCTTAAAAGCAACATAAGCGTTCCTCAGATCTAACTTAGGTGTCTCACAGTTAGTCTGACTTTATTGTCCTCCATTCCCTTTTCAGTCATCAAGAGAAAATAAATACTTCCACAGGTGATTTATCCTACCCTAAATCGGCAGCCAAGGGAAGTGTGAAGATGCCTATTTGTCTTCAGTGACTATGAAGAGAGCCTAAGGAAATCAGCTTATATTAACACCAGCTTAAGCTGATTGCACCACAGGCAGTCATGGGCCAACTCAAGCAAAGCTCAAGGGCAAAATTTACTAACATAGATTTCTGAAGTTACTTGCCTAAATACACAGCCTGAATTCACAAGCGCTGAACTTACTACTTCGACCTTGATAGTTAAAGGCTCTCCCTGGATTTTCTTGTTTTCCAAAAATCAAATACACTTTCTAACACAAGGGTGACACCAAAACATGAAGGAAATCAGAAGACAGTAAATTACTTACCTGTTAAGTAGTCACAGGGCATATGGGGCATGCTATGGGGCTCCTTATGTAAAAGACATCTGGTAGACATGAAAGCAAACTCTGACTTTCACGTGCCTGATGTAGACAACTGTTTGGTCATCAGCAAGGAAAACAAAAAAATTGGTGACCTTGAATAAGGACACCTCAGCTAAAATGAACTGAAACACTGACAGCAGATCCTCATTTCTCTTCACTGATTACAGAGGGAGCACATGGTGACTACACCAGATGTGGACATCTGGGTGTGTTTCATTCAGTGACACCTGGATATCACTGAGTATTCTCATTAGCTTCTAGCTTCCACTCCAGAAAAAACAGTCTCTTCCATAATTTCTTTTGGGACCCACCAGATTCTGACAGTCCAACAGAAATGTCTCAAATATTCTAGTTTATCCAAAAGGGCACTGGGCAACTAAGTTTAGGCAAATGGCTATGCTGGGAATTTAAACACCTAGCTCATGTGATGCATTTAAGTTTAAAATTTACAGCTGGGGTTCAGTGTGGTCTTTTCACACCCAAAGCTAGATGTCTAAGCAGACATTTACATGTGGGTTGATGTCTAAGCTCCAAATGTAGCAGCGGGTGATCAGGGACTTGATTCAGTTGCATGTAGTGTCAATTTAGATGCCTGCTGGACCAAAGACAATCATATGGAGCAGATGTGACCCAGGAGCAATTGGAGACCTGCTGCCTTCTGAACGAGAAGGTGAAAACCAGGTAAGACTCCCCAGAGCAGCTGAGATAGTACTAGACTGCAATGAGAGATACTGAGTTTAGATTAAAATAATTAAATCTAATCTCTGGTTTAGCCTCAGGGACAAGCATAGGATCACAGGATAATTCAGGTAGAAAGGGACCTCAGGAGGTCTCTAGTCCAATCTCCAGCTTAAAGCAGGGGCAGCTATGAGGTTGCTTGGGGCTTTATCAAGTCAGATGTTGAAAATTTCTAAGAACGAAGACAGCACAACCACCCTGGGCAACCTGCTCTACTGCCTGACTGTCCTCATGGGGAAAAAGTTTCTCATTACACCAAGTCTGAAACTCTTCTTTATGAACCTATGCCCGTTGCCTCCCATCTTCCGCCTGAGCGCGACTATAAAGAGCCTGGCTCTGGCACTTACTGACCTCCCTGTAGGCACTGGGGACTGCTGTTAGGTCCCCCTGCACCCATGTCTTCCCCAGGCGGAACGAGCCCTGGTTCTTCAGCTTGTCCTCACAGAACAAGTGCTACAATCCCAATCATCTTCACGACTCTCCCCTAACTTGCCCCAGAGTATAAATGACTTCCTTGTACCTGGGGGCTTCAAAACCGGCTGAACTATTATACATGTGGTCTAGTGGGTGTTGAGTAAAGTGGGGGTAATCCCTTCCCTGGTCCTGCTGTCTGTGCTTCTGTTGATTCATCCCTGGATCTTCTGACTGTCTTTGCTGACTGGTATTCAGATCGCTGTCTCCCACAGCTCCCAGCACCTTTTCTACAGAGCTGCTCCCCAAAACCATCAGTCCCCAGCTTGCATTGCTGCCAAGGGGTCTTATACCACCAGTCTTGATTTGGTTGCCCAGAGGTAGGCATCTTGAGACCTTTGAGATCTCATAGTGAATCTGAGAAATATGACACGGTGTGCAGTAAATCTGCTCTCTTCTGGAATGGCAGGTGGAAGGGATCTCAAATGACTCTAGATTTGTGCTTGGGCCAGAAGCATCTGAATTCTGGAGCTGAATCCTTTCCCTGCCCAACTTTGAAACACTTTGTTGTGTCCCATCCTAAGTATTTACCAGTGAGAGTCAGACAACCACATTATGAAGAATGGGCTATGTTAAGCATGCAAAGGAATAGACATTCATGCCAGGAGGGCTATGAAAGACAAATTTAAATGATCGGCTATACATTATTATATTATGCATTAAAAGAAGCAACTTTTAGCCACCAGAAAAACTCAGTGATAAGATAATACCCAGGGGGAACTTAGACCCCAAAAAAGAAGCATGATTAGTGGTTATATTGGAAGATATGAAGAATGAAGAGTCTGAAGTTAGCTCAGTAAAGAAAAGGAAAAGAGTCTGATGTGCCTTGAATAAGGGGAATGTGGAGAAGCTGTAACATTTAGACACTTTCAAAATCTGTTGCTTAGCTTTAGGTTATGAGCCCTGATGTATTATATAATTTAAAATATCAGCTAATAAGACTTATTGTAAATTGATTATTAGCCACTATTTTGTATTTCAAGTCTGTTTTCAATCAAAAGCTGTCAGACTTATTTTCAAACCATGATATGATCCTGAAAAACTTTTAGCAGCCCTGGAAGGACGTCTGCAGGTAGAAAAGGTGTTTGGCGTATCACAAACTTCTTGGAATCTGGCAGAAGGAGAGCTATAAAGTCCCTTATATATCTTCAAAATATCATAAGAGAAGATAAGTGTTCATGATAGTTCGTGCCAAAGGTCCCTCTAGACCAGTATCCTGTGTCTAACAATGGGAAAAACAGTAGATATATGGCAGAGGTAAGGAGGGAGCAGCAAAACATCTCCCAAAGTATTCAGCCGCCTTTCAGAGTTCTGCAGCTTTGAATCTCCTTGAATTGCAAGTATTTGATATCCCCTTCTGGATTTTTCTTCCGTGAAGAACAGGATGAAGAGGTGGCAGCCTGATGTTACAGCATAACTTGTGATACAGAACTCCAGCAACAAACCCAAATCCACATACTTGTAAAGTGACAACCCAGTGAAAGAATAAGTGCTCTGTAATCATAGAACTTGATATAACTGGACAAGCACAACTTTTCACTATTCTACTGCTTTTATACCTTTATCTGACTTCCTAGTCTATAACAGTATGGTGGAGTCACACAAAATCAATGCCTTGATTTTCTTGCCCTCTTAGATTCTTTGGGATATTTTTTTACTCAAAAATTTTGTAAAAATGTTGGTTAAATTTTATTATATAGGTTTTAACGACCTTCAGCATCTTGAGAAAGATTTTTATATTAAATAGTTTCTCTTGACTTAGAAATATATGCAAGCCACAGGTGGTATCGCTTGAATGATGTCTCACTTCTATCTCTGTACTCAACGAGAAATATTTTTTCCTGAGAAATAAAATTTTCAAAACTATTGAGAATTAACATTAAGGAAAACTATATGTTAACGGCTGGACATGATGTCAAAAGCACAACCTAGGGTGAGGAACAGAGTAAAGTATTAGGGTTTCAGGATTTCGATATGTGTTTTGAGGCTATGGATTAGAAAAAGGCACTAGGCTAAGAATTGCCCAGTGGGGAGGGCTGAGGGCTTTGGTAGCACTGAAGGATTGTGCTTGGACTTGGGGTGAGGACCAGACACATCACCATCTCTTCAGTCCTCCTTACCTCCAAAAAATCCCATGACTCTGTTGGATGAGCTCCCTCCTGCCCAGCCTCCAGCTAAGGACAATCAGCTGCTGAAACAGAGGGACTCCCACAGTCAACAACCAAGCACTTGCCCTCTAACCTGCGTCTCCCTCTCCAATCCCATGACCCCCCTGCTCACCTGAGTTCCAGAAGGGGCTTTGGTAGGGCAGAGGGTTTGTGGTTGGATTTTGGGTATTGTTTTTCCCAGCAAGCTGCAGGGTTGATCTGCATAGGAAGAAGTCATGCCCTGCCCTGTGCTGGACACAACCCATGCCAGCTCCACAGCAGACAAAATGCCTGCACTGTGTCCCAGAATCAGAGGAGATTCTGGAGCCTCTGCAAAAAAAATATTAGATGGTAAACGCTGAGAAAAAGAGACAAGGAAAGAGACAACAATGTTAAAGCAGAAGACACAGTGCCCAGGGAGGAGGGCAGTAGAGCAGGAGAAATGCCAAAGAAGAATAGCAGCCTGAGCAGGCACTGGAGAAAAAGAGTAGCCTGAGCAAGGGCTGGAGCCAAATATCAGACTGGACAGGGATAGTGAGGAGACTCAGGAGGAGGTATGACTCTAAAGGGACTGTGTCTGGTGGAAGAAACCATGTAGGAGCAGTCAAGTAACAAAAAAGGTGCAGCAAAAGAAAAGGAACCGCCACACACCAACCCCAGTCTCCTGCACCATCCGTTGTCTCACCAAAGGGATGGAGCGTAACACACAGCAAATGGATTGGAGGCATGGAAAGTGAGAGTAGAAATGCCCAGAGGGAAACTGAGGTGTTTACCCTGATTGCTTATTTGTTTGGGGTTGTTTTTTTTAGTATACCAGAGTCAATAATTAAAAGTTCTGTTAATTGGTAGTAAATGGCATTGATTGAAGTTCCCAGACACAAACCTGTTTTTCTTGCCCATCACACTCAACTCCCCAGGCTTTTGCTCCACAACCTCACAATCCCTGCCTTTTTTTTTTCCTGCCTCCTGAGGTGAACTCAGGTTAGGAAAGGGCTCTAGCACTTGAGGCTTAGAGTGAGGGAGTGATGACCTCGGGGTAGGATGGCTAAGGCTTCTGGCACGTCATTAGGATTTCTGCTTAGGTGCTTGCATTCTGGCCAGGACTGGGTACTGAGCTCACCTTTAAGGCCTAGGATTTAGGTTTTGAGATCAGGGAAAGGCTCCAGGTGAGCATTTTGTATCTGCTTAAGGTTCCTGGTAAGGAGATAGGCTAATGGATTAGCTTTTTGTGTTGTAATACTTGTTACAAAAATTACCTTTCTCAGTCAGTCTTATTTTGGCAATATTATACCGAACATTTTTTTTAATTTTCTATTTGTCAGACACTTCTAATGCAAGTTCATATCAAACCACGTTGTGGTTTGACCTTAATTTCATTCTGTATCTTTATACTAGATTCATTTGTTTCCCTGTTTCTTTTGATGCTCTATCTATACTGCTCCTTGGAGTTGGTGAATTATTGAAAAGATATATCATAACTGAAAGCAGGGGTCAGGACATACTGCCTGCGAAGCTAATTAAAGCCTGATGCAGGAAAATGAACTAGGGATCCTGCACACAAATTGCACTTCTTGCTTGTTACCAGCAAAGGGAGCTGTTAAGCCCTCCAAACTGCTACATCCCAGCGACTGAAGGTAAACGGGAACTTACATTGGAGTGTTTTCACTACAACGAATACGTCCAATTACATTCTTTATTGCCTTGGCTTCTTCTGATGTTTAAGCATAAAATATTGCTTTTTTTTGTCTTTCTCTGTTTGGGTTTTTTTTTTTTGAGGGTATTATTTTTCTTTTCCATAACTGTTTATTCCACAAGTCTTCGCAAACATCATTGGTAAAGTCTGCACCTCCTTTCACAAGAAGACTCAGTCTCTTGTTAAAATTGTCTTTCAATCACATAGTAGCAACAACTGCATAAAAGGAAGCTTAAGAACCTCTTGGTGATACCACATTCTGACCAGGTGTCTGTGTCGTCCTTTTGTGGTACGTTTGTATTGTAACTGATTGATAAACTGATCTTTTGTGCTGCAGTAATAACATTTTATTCTGTCAGCCTTTTATCTCCCTAAGGTAGCGATGAAACCATTCTGCTTTCAAAATATAACTACAAAGCCCACTCTCTAACAGACTAGCTGCATGAAGGTTAAAGTTGATAGATCATGAAATGTTCTTTTTAGTCTTTTATCAACTCACTGTACACTTAAACATAGTAAAAAGCACAAAGATCTTTTTTAGCCTCTCAAAGAAAATCCAAAAGGCAGGAAAATAGAAGTGGGTGGCGATAAAAAGTAAAGGTGTTACTTTCCTCTGTTCACTCATCACTTAAACTTGAACCATCTGTCTTACATTTGCCAAGATTAAGGAAAAATAAAGTTTGCCATGTAATGTTATCTGCTGGCAGGTATTAATAACCTTCCAGATGATCTAGTATTTACTCAGTATATGCTCTCAGTAAGTGTAACTGAACATTATAAGAATACACTGAAAATCTTTGTTCATTCTGTAAAACAGCTACATTTGTGTGACAGACACAAAAATATGAAAAGCAATTTGAAAGGATAAACCAGCATAGCTCATGTTATCAAAGGGTGATGGAGCTGCAAGAGAAGAACCACACAGTCTAAAACACAGGTGAATTGATTGTAGTTTGAGTGCCTAATCACTGCAAGCTGGATGCTAGGGGCTGTAGGGCAAAACAGTGATTACTGTCCCCGAGTTGTTTCATGAAAACATGTGAAAAAGCCCTTGAACAGACATAGAGAAAGAATAGTTCAAGCATGTGGGTTTGTTGAGTGGGTATTATTTTCCTGGCTGAAGCTATAAAATACAATTTGAACTGATTTAAAATTTAGTTATATATTAGGGGAAAAAAATTACCCAGTCTTTCTATTAACAGCTCAACTCCTGACTATGCCCTTCTGTCCTTATTTTGAGCTCAATCCAGCCCTCATTAGACTCACAGAGACAATTCAATTCAGAAAACTTCATCCCCCCTTCTCATCTGCCTCTCTCACCCCCTCAAAAAAGTGAACTGGTTTGTACCAGGAAGTTAGTTCAACCTACTTGAACCAGGTCTGCATGAGTGAGAGAGAGGCATCAAGAGGCAGGACCATCCAACTAAAACTAGGGTGAGGAAAGATTGGTTGTGCTGCATAATGTAGCTTCAATCTCAGCTACTGGCATAAATGCAAACCAGATAATTTATAAGGAACCTGCTTCCATAAAAATCCATGTAGGATTTTCTTACCGGTAGGATCTGCTGTTAAAAATAGATACCATAACAGAAACATTTGGAGTCATCATGACTGAAGCAGTGTATGTCACAATAGACTGAATCTAGTTAGCCTAACTCATAATCTATCACATTTTTCTCCTTCATTACTAGACTGTTCTCTCTTCTTTCAGCTGCAGCAACCTGGGCTTCTGAGCTTTATATGATTTGAATGGTTTTATATGGTTTAGTGTTGGACTCATTGGTCTTTTCCAACATAAATGATTCTATGATTTTATTAATGTTGCTTTAAAGTATGCCTTTCTCACCCTTTCTTGTTTCCTCTTTTCTTACATTTTTATATTCGTATACAACCTGCCTACATATCTCAGTATGCCTGTAACAATATGTATGTTGATACAGCATAAATGAATTTAGAAAACCCATGACTAACTTATTTGTGTCTTGTTTCAGTCATAATTGCAGCAAAGAGAAAAGGCATGGTCTGCCTTCTGCATAGCAATGAATCAGTTATTCCATGGCTACTCTTGTTGAAAAAAAACATGTCCTTATTCATGCCACAAATGCTTCAAGAAGACTTTTTTTTTCCCTTCCGCAAGTTACTAGATATATGCACCTTTTCTATTTCTCACAATATTTCATCAACAGAAAAGGCACAGTGTGACTCTGGGGCGCCACAATCTGAAAAAAACAGGAACCTGGACATCATGAAACCAGAACAGCAGTGGTTGGCAGTACAATTTTCCAAAACCAGACATCCTTTCAATCACAAAATGATCTCGGGGTTAGTGGCCTTTGTTGATACGAAAATCTTTAAGAGGAAGAAACAGCCCTTTTGAAGAGATGCAAGTCTTTGAAAAAGGTCCCCCACCCTAAGTAAGCAGATATGGGTTTTATCAGCTTTCCAGAAAATCTCTGTGTTTATAAATTAGCCAAGTAGGAATTATATTCACAAATGTGATGGTTTCTGAGCTCCAGTACAGCAGTAATAATGAAGTGCAAAGCGGTACACAAACACCTTTGATTATCAATTCTGAACTACATATGTATCAGTGAAACCAAGTGATTACATTTCATCTTCAGTGGAGGTGCACTTCAAAAGCATCTGACAAGACTTTGGCCTTATTTAAATCAACTGCATCAACTGGAGACAATTTTGTCTTCAGTAGAAACAGGTTTTTATGCATACAGCTGAAGGGAAATTTTTAAATTCTCACTTTCCTTCCCGCACATAAGGGAAAATTAAAGCAGCAAAGGTAATTTACCACAGTGAAATATCAGAGGTTGTTACTTGACTATGGCCAAGAATGTGATAGGTATATTTTTACTATCCAATTGAAGTAAACAGACATGTTCAGAGAATGGAGCACTATGAATCATGAATAAAATTATGCTAAACTCACTTCTGTGACTTGCTCGGTTGTGGAAAAATCTCTCCAGTGAATTCATGAAAGAATTTGAAGCGTTAGAAAGGAAACATAAATATGGTGATGGGAACCATGGGAAAAATGGTGAGGGTGAAAAATATTCCTAGATCATCAAGTCATCTTCCTCTTCCACCATGGGAAGCAAGACTGTAAGTTATTTTCTATAAATGTGGCATCTTCCATCTCCAAGTCACCTGGGTTTCTTCTTTCTTTTCTTTTTGACAAATAATTTCTTCTCTGCTTGGAGGAAAACTGTCTAATTTCTAGTCTTAATTTGCTCACCGACTGTTTATATTCATTTATTGAACTTACATGCTAGGCATGTAAATATTTCTTCCCCCCACCTCACATTTACTATCAGAAATATTGTCTCCTCTCAGATCTCATTTCATTAAGCAAAAAGAACCATGTCTTGCTGGTCTCCCTCTGCCCAACAGGTTCTTTGTCTTCCATCCTCAACCTAACCACTATATTTGCACTTTTCTGGCTTGATTTCATTTTTCTTGAAGATGGGTGACCCAAATGACATGCAATATTTCAGTCACCGATAATAATTAAATGCAGTGTTACCTCCTCTGTGGCCCCCAGTCAGGCATTGCAAAACTTAATAGACCTGGCATGGTAATCCAGATTCCCCAAGGCTGGCAGGGTGATTTGGAAGACTTACACTAGGCATGCAGGCTCTATAAACAAATGATAAAGAAAGAAGAATTATTTTGAAAGCCTAATTGAAATGCCTGTGTCTCTCACTGTTAGCAGTGTGGTAGCTTGGTCCATCAGAGACCAAACCAGAGACCTCACAGGCTCTAAGAGAGCACAGATTCTCTGAATGTTTTGGTTTCTTTTCAGATAGTATAAATCTTTCACTTTTTACTAAAGATTTCTGAGAGAGGAACAGGCATGGGTTGTCTTGGAGCACTGTGTCCAGCTCAGGGTTCCCCAGTACAAGAAAAACACGGACGTACTGGAGAGTGTCCAACAAAGGGCCCCCAAGATGATGGATTGGAACACCTCTCCTATGAGAAGAGGGAGAGAGAGCTGTGACTGTTTGGCCTGGAGAAGAGGAGGATCAGGGGGATCACATCAATGTATATAAATACCTGAAGGGAGGGTCTGAAGAGGAAAGAGCCGGGCTCTTTTCAACGGTGCCCAGGGACAGGACCCAAGGCAATGAGCACAAACTGAAACACAGGAAAGTCTGGCTGAACATCAGGAAACACCTTTTTTACTGTGTGACATTTGCCCACAGAGGTTGTGGAGTCCCCAGTCCTTGGAGACAGTCAAAAGTTATCTGGACATGGTCCTGGGCAGCTGATTTTAGGTGGCACTGCTTGAGCAAAGGGCTTGGACCAGATGACCTCCAGAAGTCTCTTCCAACCTCAACCATTCCGTGATTCTGTTTCCAAGGGAGGACAAACCACCTGTTTGCACAGTAGCCCAGGTACTGGAACTCAGCCCCAAAAATGAGATAAGGGTTCTGCGTTTGCACAGGGGTCCCCCTCCATATCCCATTTGCAAGACTACCATTACCACCAAGCCACAGTGTTTTGTCTTCTTGTGTGAACTACTTCTCTGAGAACATTTCTAGAAGTAGCAAGTTTGCAGAGGTACAGTTTTGCCTAAAATATCAATATATTTGATCAATAACATCATTTTTGTTTTCTGTACAGGCATGTTGTTCCTCCTTTTCAGAACTTTAGATCTATTTAACAATTTTCTGTTCCTGTTCTTATAAAGAAATTTAAATGTTTTCAAAATATTTTCAGTTTATGATTTTCTTTTTTTTATTTTTCTTTTTTTTTACTCGAACTCACTTCTGATTGCTTCTACTGTTTGAAAGTACCTTTCCCCCTTGATCTGTTTAGAAATGAACACCTTTTAGGTGAACTCTGGTGAGCATTACAGCCTTCCCATTCTGAAATGAGCAGTCCTTTGCGGGTGCTACAAGACCTCAAAGAGCAGAACTGGGCCAATATTACTCCCCAGAGCTAGACCAGTTTACACTGAGTCCTTCAGTCTCAGGCATTTTAATGCTGTATTTTCATACTAAATATGTGAACTGTAGGTGTTTAAATTAAATTAAAGCAACAGCTTTAGTCACCAAACAGACACAGATCTGAATTTTCTCTTCTTGTTTTGTACTAGGTGTCTGACAAAACCAAAACAAAACAGGAATTATGCTTCAATCAGATATTAAAAATCAGTTTCCTCAAGATTTTTCATATCAGTCAGCCTAGATTTGGTGGCAGGAAGACATGAGAAACAATTTTTATGCTTCTTGGACATTAGGACTTAAAGTAACACTAGTAGTTATTGTATTTCTCCTCCACCTGGCTACTTTTCTTCCCTTTCTAAAAGGCAACTATTTGCTCACTAATGTGTAGAGAAGGAGCTGGGCAATGAAGCTAGGTTTCTAAATCTGAGATCAAAAATTCTGGTGGAGGAAATAATTATTTAAAGAACAACAACCATAACAAAAACAACAACTGAACATGAAATGTCCAGGTTGCTCAGAAATTCAGCCAGGCCTATTCTGTCTTTTCATCTCCCACATATACAGCAATTGTAATTCTTGTTCCTGAACATAACATTGACATAAATATCACTGTCGCTACACATGACATATTTGTAGGTTCTTTATAATAGCTTTTGCAATTGGAGATGTATTTCAGTGCACTCCAGGGGAAGTACAGAGACTATGCTTATCCTTCAGAAATATCATTATAGTTAGAATTTCTAGGATTCAAGTAAGATGGAGTTTTAGTTTTTTATGTACTCTAAATCTCCCACCCTATTTCCTCTAATATTAGTGGAGGCATAGTAGAGAAGACAGAGAGCATTTTCATTGTCAGTCATTTCCTTCAGAAATCCAGTAGATTAGCCGCATATGGGAAGTTGTCTATACAGCCATTTTTCACTGATTTAGTGATAACAAAGAAACCTGTGTATAGTAACTTCCTGCTTGCTACCATGTTGGACAATGTCGACTTCCCAACAGGACATGTTCCCGTCCTGCAGAAATCAAGGAAAAAGAGCAACGTGGTCAGATTAATCCCTTTCTAATTTTATGGATTATATTTCCTTCAGCTACAGTGTAAAGCTAGACTATTATCTTACATCTAGGCCCTGCAGCATTCATATTTATAGCATGGAAAGATGAATATCACTTGCAAATCTCCAGTGGATTACTTTAGCTTGGTCAATATATATTTGTTGCAAAGATCTGCGTTAAAATGAAAGCTAAATACAAAATAGAGAAGCATAAATCAGATCTTTAACATTACTAATACCCAGACTATAGGAGAATCAAACTATTTCAAGGAAAAGGATTATACCAAGGAAACTTTAAATAGAAGTCAAAGTGATACACAACTCGGTTACATCCTAAATTAAGGATTTAGGCAATCCGACTGCCTGAACTTGTGTCTCAAGACACTTGAAAAGTGGATTGTTCATAAGATTCACATGATGTTTTTCCAAGGAGGAAAATTAAGTCCACTACCAACAATAAAAAATTCAATAATTCCAGTAAGATAAAAAAATGTGGTTTTTAAATAATTAGATGAGATTCTATTCAACCATTTTAGGTGTTCACACTTAGTGTTTACAGTCTTCTGTAATCAGAAAACACAGTGAGAATGTACTTGGTTCAGAAAATCACTAGACAAATAAACCGATCACATTAAATTGTGTGGATCAAGTTTACAGTGGTATTGGGAACATTCTTATTTTTTTAATTACATAAAACTATAACCACTCAAAAATGAGGAAAAATTGTACCATTTTGGTGATATTTTCCCCATTTCTGACTAAGAAATCCAGTGAAGTATAATTGTTTCTTTTATTATATTGTGCTAATTTATATTTGATTTCCCAGCCTGAGAAGGTTTTGGACATGGTTTGCAGATCAGGAAGCTCCAACAAAAGATTACAGAAAAGAAGCCAATATCATCACATAGGATATAAAATATGGAACACTTTGTAAAATCCACTTGAGATACAATAGATGACTCAGGTTTAGGATAAGTGGTAGCAGAGATAAGGCTAGTAATGGATCTCAGAGCATTGTTCAGGCTAATCACTCGAGTAGTTACGGGAAGAGTCTTCCCAAAATACATAGCACATGGGCCAGGGTGCTTCATGCTCTTATCAGTTCAAACTTGGACCTAACTTCCAGGTTGTACATTTGTATTAACTCTCAAGAATGCCATCATGATTCATATAACCCTTAAATTATGGTAACCTCAGTACTAAGTATCCTGGCTCCTGTAGGACCCCGGGCATGATGCCCAAGTATCTGCTCTCGAGTTCTGGACTGGCAAAATGAGAATTGTCATTTCTCTGTGTCAAGAATCTGCACTGAGGATAAACACACTGCTTTCTGAAGAACACGTAAGCTGTTTGGCGCTAAGAGCATGGTCAAGGCCGTTCATTCAGTCACCTCCAATTTAAACTTCATCCAGTATAAAAATAAGGGATCAGGACTATGGAGGGGAGAGGGAGTTAGGCACTCTCTGCACAGCTGATGTGGATAGATAACAACATCTATACATCCAGCCGGGAGCTCGGCTTGTTTCTGAGAAAATGTGAGCAAGTGGTTAGTCTTTTCGGCAGAGCTGCATGAAATACTACTGGGTTCCCTAGACATTTCTGTCAGTCAAAAATTCCTTTCAGAGCATAGACACTTGAGTGAACAGGATATATAATTTGAAAATATACCTACCTGTTGGTTGCAGTAGCACCCACATTTGTACAATAGCACTCATCCAGAGGACAGTTTTAGGAAGATTATGGTCTCTAATGGCTTAGACTAAAAGTTGATCCCAACTGGCAAGTTTCTGTTCCTGCCCAGATACTTTCACAGTGACAAGCAATTTCTGACTCATGATTTTTAAGCCAGAGTTTGTCCTTGATGTATTTTTCTTTTAACCGTTCCGGCAATCAATCATTTTTGCAACCCTTCCAAGCTTTTAGCATCTACAGCAGCCTCAGGAAAGGATTGTGAAGAGGACCACGTGATGAACCGGCTCCTATTTTCCTGTTTTAAATCAGACACTTGCTGGTTTTATTCAATACTGTCTATTCTATAGGCACAGTATAATGGATATAAATGGTGCTAGGGCCAAGGGAGAAGGTGCTCATGTTGAAAGTGAAAGACGCAAGAGAGCGGGCCAGTTTTAATCTGTGTTGATGTAATTTTTTGAGGCAATAATAAGATATCTGAAACTACAGCAACCTCGTTGTGACACAAGCGAGTAATTATGGCTGCCACAGAAAAATGAGCATAGAATAATAAATTAGTAAGATCTCATAAAAAATTATCTTTTTTTTTTTCTCATTTTAAAACCCTTCTGTTGTAAAGAAGATGAAGAAAGATACCAGGAGACAATCACTGTTTTGTATTTACAATATTTCAAAATATTGAAAGAAACAGCAACATCTGGAAGATTTCATAGTACAAGTAGATGCAGTTCCTAGTAAAGTAATCTCTGCATAGACACTCAGAGTGAAAGATAAACTGCCTCCAAACAATTTACAGCTGAATCAAGATACTGGAAGTACACAAGATAATGAATACATTTTTTCTACATGTGTTAATTTTAACATTTGCCTCATTTTCCTTAAGCATCCTCCTATACAGAAAGCTGATAATATAGCCAGTTACTGCTGATCTGAATTTTTCCTAAGATTATTTAGGACAATAGCAGCATGGGATAAACTGGACAGTTTTACTCAGCTGCCTCTCACATGCATAATTATCCAGATTGCAAATATAGACATTTTAGCGTCATAGCTACAAAAAAATGTAAAGACGTCTGTTCTGGAAAAAAAAAAAAAAATCTTAATAAAAAGGCATTTCTGTCACTTCCTCAGAAAGATGCAATTCTCAACCTTACAAGAAGGTTGATAAAAAATGAGGATCCAGTACTGATTAATTTTAAATTAACAACACAATCTCTGTGCTGCTTCTTCACAAGCTTCTCAGGAATTCCCAAGAAGGTATGGTACATGGAATGTATGCTATTTCCACACAAAGCAAACAACAGTAAGTTTCTGGTTTGGGCTACTCAGTAATTAGATGGTAGCTACAGACAACTGTAGCTAAACTTAATCTAAGAAAAGATACATAGATAAAATATCTCTTTCGGGTTCTTCCAGCATGGCTGTGTATAAAAATGAAAATGGCTTTATTTTTTTAAAAAAACACAGATCAACCAGAAAGCAGATAAAATTATGCTGTGGTCATTCTTACTCAAAAGTCAATAGTGATTGCACTGAAATTTAAATGAATACGACAAATAAAGCAGGATGAGGGAAATATATGAAGTTATTTACTTTATATATGTTTTTATATACTGAAATAAAGGTTTTCACTTTGTGAGGGAATGCAAGATTACCCCAAATTCTGGAACATGATACACCCCTTTAAGCTTTGAAAACAGATTTGCTAAGAATACAGAAAGATTTGTATATATGTATTATACACATTTAGCTTTGTCTGTGCTGCTTGCAAATACTGTATTAGGGTTGTGTGAATGCTGTATTAAAGGTGAAAGCTGCATGCACAAGTTTCTTATTAACACAGTATTCCTGCATGTACTATTTTTAGGCGTGGAGATGTTATCACCAGGCTGAGTATATAGGACTGATTCCCACCCACGGTCATCCTGACCCATCTGAGGTCCCACATGACCCTGAGCTGCCACTACAAAAAAGCACATGTTCCCGTAAGCTTCGCATCATATCTTCCAGCCCTGTGGTGATGTCCATCTCACCTTAGGAGATTTCAAATGGCACTTGATGACTATCTTGGCAAGTAAATCAAGCTGTGTTAGATGTCTACATCTTAGACTAAGCTTCCCTCAGCTATAGCCCATGGAAACAATCCAGTAAGTGACTTTGTGAGTAGCTGAACTGACTTTGTACGGCACAAGAAAAAGCTTGAGGGTTTCTTTTACTCTTCATATGACTTCAAAGGCCATCTCAAACTTAGAATATAACTTCCTTGAGACAAAGTTCGGGCAGATGCTTGTATTTCCCCCATCATCCTAACAGTGCAATCTCACTCTTCTAATATGAGTATAAGGCTTCTAAATGTTCTGCTTAAGGCTCTGATAAAGAGTGCTCCTTTTGCAACTTGCATCCTCACACAACAAGCAAAACAGAAAAATGATAATAATAAAAAAAACCCTACAAAAATTCTGCTTCTCTCTCTTCCCTTCTAATTTATGGTGGCAAGCACAAGAACTCTTAGCGTAAATGAAATCAGGACCATTGAGTCCTAGAGGAACAATTAACAAAATTAAAGTCACTTAGAGACAGCTGCAACAATCTGACTGCCAGAAGGTGTAGCCAGAGTACCTTTGGTTGAGATAGCCAGTAAAGAACATTTCACTGTAACAAATTTTATCGATAAACTGGGACATGATGAGGATTGTTAACGCTTTAACAGTCTCATGCAACAGTCTGAATCTCATTACATGTTTATCTTCTTGTGATATTCTGGCAGCTATGAAAACAGATTACATTTTTTAAACCACAGACTAAACAGCACCAAAATAGCACCAGAGCTCCAAATTTGTTGCTTCACTTGGAGAGTGAGACAGCATACACCTAAATAGTGCAAAGACATCTCACAACAATAATTCTCCCATTCAACAACTAAAAACCAGAGAAGGTCTGTTAGAAAATAAAGTCAAAAGGTGTTGAAATAAGTACCATGAAGGGAAAGAGAAGTCTTGCTGTGGGCTACCCAATTAATTTTGGTCAGTAAACTGTGCGAAACCTCTGTTCTCCTGTCCAATTTAGCATTGTTCGGTTGTCAGATTAGATCAATTCTAATTAGAATTTGCTACTTTTCCTAAAGTTGTTTGTGATCAGTCATGCTAAAAATATTCCAGGAAGTGGAAGTTTTATTCAGGCAAAAATCAGAAAAGTTGCTCTGCTTTATTGCTAGACTTGAAGGTGCATGCATTCTTACAAAACAATTATCAACAATTTGTTATCCTTGTTCTACTTGACACCTCTTGTCCTGAAAGGTTAGGATAACTTGTTGATTAGTGTCTTGTCTTTGAGAATTTTGAGGTCTCAAAAACAGTCTTCAGACTTGTCTTGTTATAATCTAAACTATTTACCTTGCCTATTCTTTTAAATCTGATATGGTCATAAGTTCCACAGTGGATACTTTTTCTCACTGCTTAAATACTGGGGGGTTTATATTTACATTATGTATGATTAACAACATCATTGGTGTCCTTGCCAATATTTTATCAAAGTGATCAGCCTCAGAACAGCCCAGCATCCCGAAGATCCCATTAGAACCCTTCCTTCCCCCAGAGAAGAGAATATTCTTTATAAAAAATTGTCTCATGAATGAAATACCTTCCACTCTGTCAAAGGCAATTTATTTCTAATTTCCCATTTCTATTGCAACAATTAACAAACCTTTTAATTAGTCAAGCTTCTAAAATACATTTATTTTCTAATTAAGCCACTAGAATTGCTTTTGACTAGTCAGGGCACGACATTCCACATATTACATTTCCTCAGTTCATTCACTGAAATGCATTCAGTATCCATGCACAAATAATACTTTAAACTTATACATTCCTCAGAAATGCTCTACCATAGTTGTCACCTCCTCTGAAATCATGGTTCTGCACAGCTTGAAAATTGTCTAGGTCTGCTTATCCTCAACAGTCTGTTCTGGAAAACAGTGGGCTCTGACATGACTATGCTCATTCATTCACTTAGCAGGGTGGTATATTAGAAATATGATATAACATTACCCCAAGGTAGGCAAAAGCTCTCTGAAGAAGAAATAAGAAAGCAAGGAGAGTCAATCAGGGAGGTGATCAAGAAGCAGTCATAGAATCATTTAGGTAGGAAAAGATCCTTAAAATCATCCAATCTAACCATTAACCTAACACCATCAAGTCCACCACTAAACCATGCCCCTAAACGCCACATCTACGAGTCTTTTAAATACCTCCATGGATAGTGACTGAACCACTTCCCTGTGCAGCCTGTTCCAAGGCTTCGAAAATCAGAAGGCCACAAGAGAAGAATATGAAAAAGCAATAATGGTTGGGTTTAGAATATTTGGATCCAAGCAGGTACTTGGACACCTGGCTCCATTTCTGTTTGGGCTCACTTACAAGTAGAGGACAAGGTGAATTGCAAATCCAGATACCCATGAAAATCAGCTCAGACCAGCAAAGAAAAATAGAGGCAGATTAAGCAGAGGAATTTGGTCTTAATCTCAGAAAAAACCCATACTTCAAAGTCACAAAATTTATTCGCTCTGCAGGAGAACAGTGACAGTTTCCAATCTGGGAGTCAGGGGGAGAGGGAAATCAGTGTCTCATATTAAGGTTGCCCGGAGCCAGGTGCTGATCAGATATCATTTTTTAAAATAGCATAAAATCTTGAGATATGAATGACAAGATGTACTTACTGATCTGTCTTCACAAGTTCTAGCCATTAACAAATTTCTATGACTATGTGACTCACAACTTACCTAAACCATAATTGCGTAGATAAATCTGATTTACAAGCTGTGGAAATGGTGTTATCATTCACATCTAATTACTCCTAATTTTCTTCCATCATCTGAATCATACTACTGTATAATTGCTAGTGGATTTGATATATTAAACATAATGCACATTTCACCAAGAGTTATGAATTGAAAGGAAGCAATAATTGCACCTAAAATTCAGACTAAAATCTTCAATGGATTTCACATGTTTTTCATTATAATTGAACACATTTCAATAGTGTAGGAGTAACATTTATGGCATTTATCATTCCCAGGTCCAACTAAAAGGATGAACACTCCCAAGAGGATTGTTTCCAAAGTTTTTCAGGATATGGCCAACCTGAGAACAATGAAACAAAAAACACCTGCCTTATCCAAAGCCTCAAATACTTGAATAATTGAGTTAGAAGTTTAAAAGACCGCTTTATTTTGTATTGCTTTTTGTATTTTGTAGTGCTGCTAACATGCAAAATAGATTAAAGTCTACTGTAGTAATTTTATTTCTAAGAAATATTATGAAAAAGTGTACTCCAAGAAAATAAATCTAATAAATCTAGTCTCCGAGAATATGAAAGTAGAAAAAATGCTGATTTTTTGGGGCATCAAAGAGGTCTTACTTTTTCCTTATCAAAACATAGTTACACTACTACTTAGGCTATGAAAAAACCCCTCTCTTTACAAATTAATAACAAGTCACATTGCAAATTACCAGAAACATGTATAATATTAATGTTTCATGGAAGATATCTGGTTCAGATCTCCTGATATATATTGGTACAGCTATATTTACTTTTTAGACATATTTCCACTATTCTACTATGACTTGTATCGCATAATGATATTCAATAATTAAAGATATTTCCAAGTGTAGACTTCTAGAAAGAAGGATTAAAATGAGAAGAGTATAGTTAGCAGCTTGGTTTCATAAAATCAACAGAAAACTTTTCACATCTCATACTTCTTTTGACACTGAGATGATTTTTAAAGTTATAGGAAACAGAAAAAAAATAGGAATAATTCTATGTCTTGAATAAAGTATTGCTGCTTTCAATGGAATAAATTTGCACATGATTAAGACTTTTTTGTTTGTTTGTTTTAATCAAAATGGACTGATTTGGAAATGAAAAAAAAAAAGCTCTTCTTTCTTTTTTCTGCAATGATTAAAATAGGATCATCACAGGCTCACAGATTCACAGGAGAATTGAGGTTGGAAGGTACTTCAGGAGGTCTCTATTCCAACTTCTTACTCAAAGCAGGAGCAGCTCTGAGGTAGACCAGGTTGCTCAAGGCTGTGTCCAGCCAGGTATTGAAAATCTCCAGGGACAGAGACAGTACAACCTCCCTGGGCAGCCTGCTCCATTGCCTGAATGTCCTCATGGGGAAAAAGTTTTTCATAACATCCAGCCTGTACCTCAAGTTATCTCCGCTGCCTCTCATCTTCCCGCTGTGCCCCATGTGAAGGGCTTGGGTCTATCACCTTCTGACTTCTTCTTAGGCATCGAGGCTGCCATTAGTCCCGCTCCAGCCGCCTCTTCTCCAGGCTGAACAAGCCCTGATCTCAGCCTCTTTTCACAGGGCAAACCCTCCAGCTTCCAAAATCTGATGGCACTCCACAGAACTCAGCTCCATTTATTAATGTCTTTCCTGTACTGCAGTGCATCAGACTGGATGCAATACTATAGATGTTGTCTTATGAGTGCCGAAGGGGATAATTACTTAGCTCTTTATAGTGTTATCCAAAACCTGAACATGACAATGGAAAGTTCAGTTTCACTTCAGATTCACTAAGTAGCCCTTTCTAAAGTGTTTCTCATAAAACCATAGTATTTTTCTCAAAACCTAATCAACATTAACAATTAAGTGAACACCATTATCTCAAAAGGTTATTTTTTATAACTTTACCTCTAGTTTTCAGATGTGACAGTGCAGGTTATTGGCCTTCCCCACAAATTGCTTCTGTTTGGCTTTCAGCCCTGACTATATACACTGATAAAAGAATGTTAGATTCTCATAGCCAGCTGTATATCTCTTATCCTCTGCTATTTCCTCTGATGAGTCTTTTAAGCCAAGTTCAAGCAGCACTACACTTGTTTCATGGAAGGTGTATCTATTATTTGTCAACAACAACAACAAAAAAATCCTAATCACATTTAGCTACATGATTTTCTGATTTCAGAAAAAAAAAAAAGAATGCCCCACAAACACATTGGAAAAAAAAAAGTTAAAAGGAGACCAAAAAGCCCACAAAATAAGCTTACAAGACCTCTCTACTAGGATGTTAAGCATGTGGGTTTTTCAGTGATAAGGAAAGGCTTTTTCTTTGGATGATAAATTTTATCCCTATTCTTATCTTGTCAAATGATTGTAAAATAGCTAGTAGGAAATGCTGCTAGAGCACAAACATTACTTATCATCTTAATTCATTCACTGTCTTTAAATATACATGTACCAGCAACTAGAATTATGTATGTCAGTTGGCTCCATTCATACATCTGAGGTCTACAGACTGATAAAATCCTGAGTAATGTTGATGAGGAGTTTAAGTACTTCATAAGAATTGTTAAACTATTTTTCTCATATCTGTCCAGGAGAGATTTTTTTATCACCATGTGAAAATCTTTCTGTAACCTTGTCATATTTCCCATTCATTTGCAATACTCATGAACTCAGGTGCAAATTACCTCATGATCCTCTCCTACAAAACACATATTTTTCACCTTTTCAAACAAATTACTACATCCAAAATACATGTCTAGCTATCTAGTTTTCTTATTTAGAAATTTGCAATTATAATCCATAACACCAACATGAAACAGAAGTCCATCAAGTGTTTTTTCAAAAGCTTGTTTTGTTTTTAATGTGGCTAGTTCAAACATAGGTTTACGGTTAAATATGGACCATTTTGAACCAAGTATAACTGTAGAAAGAGATCAGAACCAATATTTTGATCTCTCTTCCTAAACTCTAGAAATTACAGCTTCCTGATTAGATTTAGGGCTTCTAAACTCTAGGAAACAAAAAGAATTAGCATAGGTTAACCAGATGAATGTACACAGTCAACACTATATAACACCACAGATGCAGTAAACAAACATACTACAATTTTAGTTACCATGAAATGAACAGTGATTTATATCTGAGGCCTTCAAAACACCACAAATGAAAACAAAAAACTCCCACAAAAACAGAACAAAGAAAGAGTGGAGGATCTCTCGTAAATAAAGTTATACTGCCAAGGGGAAAATACTGCCAAGGCAAAGGCTGAATTTCAAAGCTGGAAGGTCTTTTAAGAGACAGCAACCCCCCTTGACTACATTGGAAATTCTATGACTTAGAAAAATGGATCATAATACGCACAGCCAAATTTCCTAAATTTGCTGGGTTTGTAGGAAAAACACAGTCTAGGTGTCTACTAGATAGGTTACGAAAAGCTGCCCAACAGAGACC
Organism: Rhinoptilus africanus; assembly: GCA_013400135.1. NCBI lineage: Eukaryota > Metazoa > Chordata > Aves > Charadriiformes > Glareolidae > Rhinoptilus > Rhinoptilus africanus. Next base: position 159,222 of record VXBO01000186.1, on the reverse strand, counting down.
ACTGGCCTAGTGGATCTGCTTTAAGCATAGTTTGATGAGAACACATTGCTGTACTCTGCAACGCCTTCAGCTCCCAGTCACTAGAAGGTGTTTCACCAGGTCACCTGCCTAATGGCATCTTTAGGTCACAAAAAGACAACCTGCCACTGCAAAGTTCACACTGGAAATGAAAGGCTGCCCATTCCTCGTCACCCAAAGATGCTACAGAAACTGATGGGGAAAAAGGGAAATGAAAGAAAAAATGCAGAGAAAGACATACACTAAGAATGGGGGCATTTTGTTGGCCTTTTTATTTTTTCCAGGAAAAAAACCCAACAGTATAGTTGCAAAATTAAGAGGTTTTGGAGAAAAATAGCTGGGTTTGTACATCCACTCAAAACCACTGTCCTTAATCCAGTAAAAATCCATTACAAGTTATGTTTTACTGATGTAACTCCATTTGTTTAGATAATGGATATGCACATTTGAGTCACTTTTGGTCTCCTTTTGGGACGCTTGATTATAAAATATGATTGTGCAAAGCAGGGGCCAAGATCTTTCTCTCATTAGCCAATTTAAGTCACTATCAGTGCTCCATACTCTACAGGAGTAGTTAAAGGTGTCATTCAGAAAGTAACAGAATAACACAGGCTGCTTCTTCATAAGTGTCACGCATGCTGTCTCTCTATGGATGGGCTGCGAGAGACAAAGCCGTGTATGAGGAAAGAAAACATTGCACAAATCATCGTTTAAGTAACCTACAATTTTATTAACCCACTTGGAAATAGTAGGCAGCATATCAGACAAATTTTATCACTATTCTTTCTGTGATGATTCACTCTTGCTGCTCTACTACATCCCCCTTCCAGCTTGGCCCTACGCTGTTCAGCTTACCTGGTCATCCTTTCTCCCATGATGAACTGATGGTGTTCCTTGACAGATTTTTGTCATCACACATTGCCAGTTTGGTCAAGGTACTGGTAGAAATGCTCAGTGTTCAGTAATTAAGATTCACTGCTGCTGCCTTCCAGCACCCTAAAACTGCTTTCCTTTAACCCATTCCCAGCCCCAGATTGTTGGACAATGAAACTCTATGCATTTATCTGCATTATTTGTGACTTCTAAATTGGCAGATCATTAATCTAAACTTCCTCCCTGTAAAATGGACATCTGACTGGGAAGGGAAAACATCCTTTCTGTCTCAGCTAATCTGTCACAGAGGCAAAACTCCATCTTGCTCTCAGAGGAAAGAGGGTGACTAAAGCAAACCCCAAGCAAATCCAGCCTCTTTCTAATAGATGGCTTGGAGGGTGAATGCTGCTGATCAGGAGCCATAGTAATGGAACAGAAATATAACCTCTCCCCAGTGATCTTTCCTCCTTTTACCTACTCTTGCCACTTCAGTTTATCTCCTGACTACATGTTAACCCTCCTTCTATCTCTCCCCAGGCACTCCCCTCACCACTTAGAAGGCAGACTTAAAGAAACTATTTTCGTCATCAGACCAAGAATAGAAGTAGGCTAACACAGCTAAAATCTCCTCATTTGTCTTCTGCTCTGCTCCTTGTGACTCTGCCATCTCATTATGGTTCCCCTTTCTCATCCTCAGAATTCTGCTCTAGTTTTACTATACCCCTTGATTATGAACTATTACGTATGCAAAATTCTGTGAAAACCTATGTAAATAAAGCAAGTTATGACAATCTGTTCCACTAATTTTTCGCATGAGGTGAAGAAGTTCTAGGAAAAAAAAAAAAAAGCAACCCTTATTACATTTTAAGCTAAAGCCCTTTAAATAACAATCAGCATTTTAATTGGATCTGCTTATGTTCTGCATTGTGTCATGTAATGCAGGAATTAAACTTCATTTTTCCTAAAGATACTATATCTTCTAGAATTTCAACATTAGTTTATGCAGAAAGATGAGATAGCAAAGAGAAATTGAAATTAAGCGTGTCCCAGTGGTTGTTGAACTGTATTTTCCACAGTGTTTCAAACAGTGGTCTGACATACCTAAAATTCCACCATTGTTTATGACCAGTGATTTAAATTAACACATATTGCCAAGTACTCGTTTTCCAGAAGCTGGAGACTGCTTGAAGTGGAACCAAATTCCAATAGAACATGCCTGTCCGACAAAAATTAACCCCTTAAACCAAAATACTTTAACAGTGGGATGGAAATATACTAGTTAGATGGTGAGGGAACAAGAAAACGATCACAACTTGATTTCCAAAATAGTAGGTTATTGTATCAACATGCATATGCTCATAAGTATAAGCTTTAAATGACCACTGTAGGTTATACGATTGTTAGAAGTATAAATTAAAAGAATAGCTCCTGGCATGGCCATTATTTTAGATTTCTTAGATAGGTATGTGCTGTGGTTGAAATTCTGGTTTAGAAAGACCTCTATAAGCTTTTCTTTTGATTCTAGTTAGATTCTGATTTTCATGTCCCAAATTGTGCTTAGACAGTGGGTAAAAATCCAGAGCAAAGCTTAGCCAAGGTTATCAAGTTGTACTTCCTTAGGAGTCAGAACCAAATTCTTAATGGGTTTGGACTAAAACATGAGCTACATTTGAAATCTGGCCTGATTTTTTCCAACAAGTGAAAGGCAAGACACAAAAGACATTCCACAGCTTGTAGTAAAAGGGGCCCTTCAGGGCCAGTTAATAAAAATTCTGTCACAACACCAGTTCTTGCTAAAATACCATTCTTAATGTGCAGATGTTTGTAAGATAGACATCCAGTCATGGGGATGATATGAATTCTGGTGGAATGCACCTGCGTTTAGCACTTTGCAGAGGAAGAGGACAAAGAGAGTGCTTTGTAATTCACACGTATTTGAGAAGCGTGAAATATTCTGTTTTGAAATAAAGTTAGATTAGATTCTTCCTCTCGAATATAAATAGGAACTCAGTGGAGTAATGGTTATTTAAATCACTTTGCTTCTCTTTGAGGATTCTTATTATGTTAATAAAATGTCCTCTCCTTTGCATCATCAGCATGACAAAACCAGATCTTCATAAATTTGCACACCTCTTACACACTTGCAAATTTATCTTTGGTTTCCTCCAGCCTTATTTCCTCAAACCCACACCACCACCACATGGTCTGCCTGCCATTACCTTGCCTGTCCCTTTTGCAGGTGCCCGAATAGCTCGTTTCTCTAAGGTTCATCTATTAAACGTATTCTCCTTGGTTGGGTAGGATTGTTTTCCCTTGCCTTTCAAGCTGAGGGGCTTAGCTCCAAGCTTCCCATGGCGTTAACTACTATTTACTTCTCTCTTTGCTTCCTGTCTCTCCAAGTCCCGCAGAAGTGATTCATTAAACTAAGGGCCCTCAGCTTCTTCTTATCAAGGAGCCCAAACAATTCAAAGTGGCCCACTGAGGTTGCTTTGTATAACAGTATCCATGCATCTCTGCTAATTCAGGAAGCTAAGCACGTAGCATTAAGAGTTTTACTATCCAAATCCATCAGGTAAAGAGTGATCCTAGGACCAGACTCCAAGACAACCACTACTTTATTTTGCATAGCATCTTGTGTGAAACAGATGCTTTACTCGCATGCCAGACAAAAGGATGAAAAGTTTGTTTTCACCGCAAACCTAGAAATCCCCCTGAAGAGCTATTTTAAAAAGCATTTTTGTCTTAATGGAATTTTTACATAAGATCATGCTGATTTCCCTTACGTTTTCAAAAAGAAAATGCTTTTTAAATTGCTAAAACATTCCACTTCGATAAGGTAAAAATGTTTTAATGCCATGATTTCAATTCGTTTGATTAAGTGTATCATTCCAGTGGAAATGCAAGATCAGTCAACCTCAGAAGCTGATTTAGAGAATCATGGGAACTTTCTTCCTTCCTTCCTTCTTTTCTTCCTTTCTTCCTTCCTTCCTTCTTTCCTTCCTTCTTCTGCATTTCTTTCAAAATCAAAATTCTTTCTTGCCATCAGTGAACTCTTGGCTCCTTTTTAACCCAGTTCCCAGGCGCATCCAAAATCTGCTTGCTCCAAAGTAATACCTGTGCTAACCGCCTCATTGCAGGTTGAGGACTGCTGACATTCCCCACCGCTTTCTCACTACCTCCCCTTGTTTTCTCAGGACACTGAAGTCCTCTCCAGCTTGCAGGGACAGGGCTACACCCATCCTTGGCCACAGCTGCAGTAGAAGCCATGGCAGGTACCTGAAAGTTCTAGCAATGTTTTTGGGTGATTGCATTGCTAGCATAGTCAAAGCATCTAAAATATTGCTTTCCACTCAGGCTGCTCACTGCTAGGATAAATGTATCCATACACATTCCGCAGCTGAGTATTTTCTTGCATTTGTACCCAAGGAAGAGAGTAATAAAAATAGCAAAAGCGACCCAATTAACACTAGACAACAGAGGAAGGAAGCTGATGGATCTGTGAAAGTTAGGAAGGAATTAGTCAAACTGCATTGAACAGCGTTACACTTCTGTGCCACCCTCTAACAGTTGCATTCCGTATGAAAGGAGCATAAAACATCTGCTTATTATGTTATTCACAACAGAATCACAACCGAAAAAGAAGGCTTCCAAACCACAAGATCTGCAAATCTGCTTGGGTTTTTTAAAGAGACGTGTTAGTTCAAAAAAGGATTTCCAGGCGGAAGTAGAAACATTCTCAGCAAATTATTTTATTTAAACACTAGGCTGCCACTAATTCACAAGAAACAAGGAATAATAATCTATCTTCAGACCTCTAGGGATAGAACTGATATATAATATTTTGACAAAACAGCAAAATATAAACCTAAACCAAACTCTATTAGTTACAATAGAAAATGGGATGAACATTGAACATCTATTTTTATTAATTCTTTTATGATTTGTCATAAGCAAAAATTATTCTTCATCTTTTGAATATGCACATAAAGGAAGGTTCCTGCTGTTTTACAATGTAAAGACACAACACAAAACAGAATTTATGTGAATTTGCAAACCAGGAGAACTTCTAATTGCAATAGCAGTTACTAGTAAACTTTGCACTAAACCAGTTTGTTAAGAAAGGGCAGAGGAGTCAGATCTTTAGAATGGAAATTAAAAGCTGCTTTAAAATTATGTGAGGATGTTGCTTTAATGAGACTCAAGGATGGGTGCTTGAAAGGTTGTTTTAATTTTGTTAAGACTTGCATGACTTACTCTGCTCTGCAAAAGGTTTTTCACAGCTTCATCCCAAAATGTCACATCTCAAGGCCTCTAGACTCTTGAATTCCAGAAATGAATTCACTAGCCTAAAATTTGAAATCTGTCAGGGAAGGAAGAAAAAAAAAAAATCAACTTGGAAAAGATTAAAATTGACCTGCTAGAAGAAACCTGAAACATGAAGTGGAATGACTGAACACAGAGCTTCCAGTATAAAATAACTAGCAAGGAATTTTAAACAGTAAATACTACAAAATTATCTTTAACAAGTCTTTCCACAGAATACCTAGAACTTCAAGGGGTGGGGGTTTTTTTGTTACTAGTTGCATTTGCATGAGGACAGAAAGTTTATTTTAAAAAACATGGAGTATATCTATAATTGGGAACAGGCTCACAACGAGTGTTTGGATCATCCTGCAGCACAACAAAGACTTTTTCAGCCCACAGCCCCATAAGCAATGCCAGATTCAGAAGTTCTGCCTTGAGACCTTTTTTTCCCCACCTGATCATAAGGTGACCTAGACTAAAAAAGTGAGGATGGTGGGGAAAAAAAAAAAACCTAAATCGACAACCACCCAAACAACTGATTTTATGCAGGTATGCACGATTGTTTTGCAGCCATTCCTCAGTGCAGCTGAACATCTGTATCCCAGGGCAGGGGGCTGCCTATGCTAATGTAGTGGCACCGCTGCTGAATGCCTCACTGTTGACTCAGAGTGAAGAGGAGAAACTTTTCTGAAAGCTGTATGCACCTACCACTCTCTTTTGGTTGCAGATATGTCACATGAAGAGGTTAAAGGAGGGTCACCTCCTTCCGCTGGTCTCACTGAATGCTATCACCTCTTCCAATCTGCCATTTAAACTGCTTGTGTGAGCTCTCACTAGCCCATTTAAAGCAAAATGCACTAGATTAGTTTACAGTCTTAAGACTTGGGCTCATTTTGACTGAAAAAAAGCTAAGAATTTCTTACAAATTCAAATTAGATGGCAGACCCAAAGAGGCAGAAATCTCCAGAGACATGGCAGTGAGTTGCTGGCACTGTGCTGCAAATCTCTTCAGTCAGCATCGCTGCAGGACAGTAAATCCTCCTCTGTATGCGTTTATATACCTACATCTCTAATTATACTGTTAAAGAGGGTACAGTTAGACAAGACAGAGAAAACTGATACTGAAGAAGTCTGTCTTTCTTTTCCATCTCTCCCTCTCTGTTCTTGGATGTACACTCTTGTCCCCACCCTTGCCCCATCTCTGTGATCTGATCCCTAAAGAGCTGATGTAGCTCTCTAAACTGGCAAAAGGCTTTTTCTTCTTCCTTTTTGGTTGAGCTGGCTTCCTGCTACTTCGCTGAGAGGAATCAGCTCCCTGAGTTACAGCAACGATAATGTATTAAACAGTACCAGGAAACACTCCAAGGCACTGGAACTGGATTGTTTACGCTGTCTACAGTAAATTGTTATAATGACTCCGGTATGGTTTTGGCCCAGGTTAACTACCTCCCTTCCAACAGTTCCCAGGAACAGCTGCAAAATGATCGTGGACCAGAAACCATTCCCCATGGGTTGCTTGCATATGGCAACCGAGCGCTGGAAGGCTCGAGAGTGTGATGGATGGGGAGGTTGTTGCTCCTTGCCAGCTGGTCTCAGGGCCAGTGTACATTCCTGGGCAAATATCATTTACTAGAAAACATACAGCCTAAGGGGCAGAGGTGCCTGAGAGTCAGCGCAAGAGGGAAGGAGTGAGAAGATGAGAAGGAGAAACAAGTAAAAAAGCTGTCGAAGAGGAAACAAGACTGTTCCTCTCAGCAGCAGTAAGCTGTTACACAGGCTCAGCATCCCTGGAGCTTTACAGTTTTGCTTCTTAGCTAATAGTAGTACCAGTTGCTGTTGACTGCAGCAACAGACAGAGCTGTTGTTGACAGCTGCAGAGCTAGTATGGAGGCAGTTACTGTATGAAGGCGAAAAAGCTGTTTTTCTCTCCTCCCTTCCAAGGATGTGGCATTGTGTTGTCACAAAGTGACCCTTAGTTTGACATTAGGGACACAATAGACGTGTAAACTGCTGTTCAAAGCTATGTAAATGGCCATGAAAAGTGTTGAAAGTTTAAAGCATCTTGGATCCACCAATCTCTCCTGAAACAGGGAATAGGCAACTCCAATGTAGTATCCATCAGGAGGAGCAAGCCACGTGTTAGCCATTTAAGCATTTTCGATTGTGGTTTTACAAATTACATGCATAATACAGATTTTTTTTTAAAAAAAAAAAAAGAAAACGAGAAGGCAAAGGCATTTGCCACCGTAGCTGCCATTAACCAAACACTCAGCCTACTTCATGTATTATTGGAGTTGAATGGCTTACGTTTACAAGTGGAGAAATTTGAAGGCGAATCCTGTAAGATTCCCAAGGCCTTTCTTGCACCCATTCCCTTGCTTTTAGAATTAGAGGCTGTAAACAAGGGAAACTGCTGTCTGTTAATTGGATCTGGGCCAAAAAGATTGACATTGATTTCTGGAAATGGGCTTTCTTTCCTAGTTGTTGCTTTTAACTTCAATTTACTCAGTGATATAATACATGATCTCTTCTATCTGTCTCCTCAAAAAGGTCTCATCAGCCCAGCTGGTGGTGAAAGGGCTTAAAGTGGAGGAGTCTTAAATAAGAATGCTGACAGATACATTATTTTATGCTTGTCTTTGGTAGATGATACAAGGAGAGATCATGTCCTGTCTTGCTGTTATGATATATTTATCTTCGTCATCCTTTTTCTGGGTGAATCTTGATCCCACAAGGTATAACTCTACTGCTAAATAAATAAGTAACTTTCAGAGACCAGCCCCTTGCTCTGATGCTAAGTGGCATCAATTGACGCACATCTCACTACTTGGGAGCAGACCCCAGTAGAACAGATCCATCTGGGAAAGCTGGCAAGATCTGTCTTGTTTTGTGCTAGGCAGGGTGCAGCCTAACAGATGCACAGTGGGGTAAAGTGCTTGAACTCACTCCTTGGCCCTCTTTCACTTAGTAGTGCAGATGCAGTCAGAGCAAACATGACAGAACATCTGGAAAGAAATGATGGGGTCAAGGAAACTTAACAAGATGAGAACTTTCCATGGCAGTTTCTCAGCTAATTGCTCAAGGAAACATTATCCAAAGTTGCATTCTCTTATCCAGGATCTCAGTTCTGCAATTCTGTTTGACGTTTAGGATTAGCTCAGGACTTCCTGACAGGGAAATTACCTCACAAGGACCTTGGCTTTAGCATCTGATTCTAGAATGGAAGTTGAAAATAAATCCAGCCAAATAAATAACAAGCATCTAAACTGGGATATTTGCAACAGTCATTCAATAAAACAACAAAACCAGATATTTCTAAAGGACAATTATTTGAATTACTTCCTTCTAAGCACTCTACACTCCATACACTCTGCTGATAATTATGTAGATAAAATCTTGCCTAAAGCTGCCCTTTGCTTGATTGTTTTATAGAGTAACACATTTTTAATTGTTCTTTAATTGTTAACATTTCCCTCTTCAGTCTTTCTCACTTGAGGTCTGTGGTCATCCAGTCAAAGACAGATAAAAAAATGACACACAAAAGATTCAACCATGCATTGACAGGTTATAATCTTATGAAGTTATTTTTGGTCCCGTCATGAACTGTGACATCAAACCTTGGATGATTTATGTTGTCCCCAAAAGTCATGAGGAGGAAGTAGAAGCCAAGAGTTGATCTGCACTGGTGACACAAAGGTGCTCTAAACCTGTCATAACTAGCTGCTCCAAATAAAGGTCCATCTGCTTTGCATCAACGCCATGCTGAGAAGCAGCTGGAGGATCTCCATGGATCTGCCCCTAATTACCCATAAGGGGCTTTTTTCCTCTTTACACAGTTATACTATATGAAGTTCAGTTGGCACAATTCCCACCCTTCCTGAGCACCTTTGAAGTGCTGTCAGTATTGTTCATTCTCATCTGCAATCATTATTGTCTTTTTTTCCCCTGTGCTTTCACCACTCTTGTTCTTTACCTCCCTTTCTCTACCCCTAGCTTTCTCTTTCCTGTGGAAGGTCTTAATTCTTTCCTCTTCTCCCCACCTCATTGCCTATCAGTCCCCATATGGTAGCAACTAAACATCTATTTATTTTTCTCCAGTGGGGAAACCTATGTTTTCTACCACTTCTACCGCTTCTGTCTGTGACTTTTTCAAGGGTATGAAGTATAGTCATCTAAGTCTGCACTATACCCACCTATGCCATATCTATGGAAGTTGTGCTTTAGGCTTCAGTAGAAATTGGATTAGATCTGAAGACTAACTGCTTTTACACAGATTTCCATAAACTTCAGTAAGCAAAATATATTATACTGTTGTCTGAGAAGGGACTCATACAAAGAAAAGGTGATGCAGATGTCCTGGTTTGAGGTAAAAAAGAACCAACTTTCTGTTCAGTAATTTTACTTCTTAGCTAGACCTCTTCTAACTCTCTGAACAACTTTGGCAAGAAAATTTAACAGAGAGTTAATAAAGGGCAATGAAAAAGAGAGAAGAAAAACAGACTTAAGTCTTTCTGACCTGACCTGAGGAATTCCAAGTCCAAACTAGACTAGCTCTCATACACCCACTTGAAGCAAAAAACCCTCCTTGTGAGCTCTGGGTGGTTTCTTAGGTGGCCCCAAGACTAACTGGCCTTTGTAGTGTTGTGCCTATGTGGCTCAGGTGTGCCTCTGGTTTGCATTTCTACAGTCTTTACACTCTTCCAGTGAGGTACTCCAGGAAAAGACAGTCAATATGAAAAGCAGAATCAGGGAGAATCTAGTCCTATATAACTGTTTTGTATTTTGCTGCTCGATCTTGCCTTGTATGACATGAGAATCCTACACACCAGTTCCAGAAGCAGATGAGTGGCACTAGCAGCAAAGTGAGGCCCTGACTTACGTCAACTATGCAACTTCCATATACCTCTGTGTCTGCAGGTTTTGTGTCCTATTGAACTCATTTATGTTGCTAAAATTACTTCCATGGATTAATGACACTCATGTTCATGGTACTTTATTAAAGAATAAATTCTTGGTTTGAATAGGACTTCTGGACAGATGATTTACAAATTCCCAAATATTGATTTTCCTTATTTGCACTTAAAATCACCAGATCCTTTTATATAATCAAAATCAAGTACTATTGATACAACTTATCTATAAATAATATTCAAAGTACCACAAGGAATTCAAATTTTATTTGGAAAAAAAATGTCAACACTATGCCTGAACCAATCTCAGTATATGAAATACTCCCTTTTTTTACAGTAGAATTTTTTTCCCCATTCTCAGTCCCTGACAATTTATAATCTTAATCTTCACCAAAACCAGAAAGAGATAAATGATCAAAGTATCAATGTTATTGCTGCCTGATGTCAGCTTTTAAAATAGTGGTTTTCTTGTCTCTTTGTAGCATACTGCCAGATCTTTTGCTTGACTTGAGATTACAAGCCTTCCTCAGTGTTATTAGAGGATCAAATTTGTCTGCAAACTCTGTGCTGAAGGTTAGGCAGTAAACTGAGAAAACTCTCACTCCACAGATATTTAAGAACACATTTAGAACTGAAATAAAATTAGACTGACTTAGGGCTTTATGTTACTACATGTTAAACTTAATTATTTTTATGCATCCTTAAGTAGGGTTTTTATTAAAAATCATTGTCATATTAATTTCCAAATTGAAAGCAGTCTCACTGAAAAGTGTGATGACTTTGCTCAGAGAAAAGGTGATGCATAGATGAAGCTCTGTGGAGCATCTGACAAATCCTTTTACTACGGCCCTAACCTGCTAGCTATGCGGGCCATCTTCATGTTTCTATAGATTCCTACTACTGATCCACAGCCAACCTGACCCTCTCGCTAGAAGCAGATGATCTCATCATCCATAAGAATGAGGTACTAACCTTGCCACAAAAAATGGGACTGTACTCATAAAATTTGCTGATGACACAGACGTGAAAAGCTATCACAATTGTAAGTTGAAAAAAAAGTGGTTTATATTAAGACATTAATGATCTGGGGGACCATTGGAATAGTAACGGAAAGAAACATGAAATGTAGTGAAAGATCCTGCATCTAGGGATGAACAAGAACTTCTACCAATAAACTGGGCTATTATATTAGGAGGCTTTCCTTTGCCAGTAGTGAAAAGAATAAATGAGGATGCAACTGAAACATCTTTTCCAAAAGAGACAAGTTGTTCAAGATGACGGCAAAGCTTCATCTGCAGGATTCCATATAATACCAGTAACCCCTCTGTTATGAAAGGTGAATTCAAACTGAATGATGAAAAGAGCTGCAAAGATGATCATGGGAAAGGAGAGTTATCTTATAAGAGAAACTTGGAACTTCACAAAATAGAGGCTGGAAGATAATACATTTGTTTTCTATTAATACACAACAGAGGCAAACTTGGTGGGGGGAGTATAAAAATTATATATACTGAATACCAGTGCTGATGTAAGAAAAAATGTACATAACTGGGCATGAATAAACCTCTAGAGGAAATCAGAAAGAATTTTCTGAATATTAGAGGAATTAGATAGCATCTCAGGAAGAATTATATAAGCACAATAAAATCATCTTGGTATAAAATGAAGTTTAATCAATCCATGAAAGGGATTACATAGCATAATAGCACACAGTGAGAGAATAATGGAACTCATTCCACTGAATCTGTGAACTCTAAGCCAGAGCAAATCTCTGAGCTCACGTATCATCTTAGTGCATAATCAGAGAATCTCCTTGGATACTCCAAACAAGGTATATAAACTACAACATAGGAAATTAATGTGAATTTAAGAGTCTAATCTTGAAAACTGAGACTCTTTCATTGGCGTCAATAACGAGTGAGGCACAGTTATTTGCAGAATTAGCAAAGAATTAGCAAAAGAGGGCTTACGTATTGGCAAACATAATATATTCTCTGTTATTTTATGTATTATTGTGATATTATAACACTTAAAGTGGTTTTAAGTGAGAATGGAGAAAGTTCATTCTTAGATTCCCTTTCTGACAAGTCTGATTTGAGTCAGGTTCCTCTCAACCATCTTAAGATATCTAATACTTAGACTGAACACCCTTACAATTCATTAGAGAGAAACCTTATGAGAGCAGTTAATCACATCCTAAAATAAACATATAAGATAGATCACATGGATCATTTAAAATGCACTTATTTCTCACAACTACTGAAAAAAAAAAGAGTTCATGGTGACTAGTCCAAGGCTGAACATCCAATGACAGTGAAACAAATTCCACACTTCCATTTTTCCTGTAGTTTTCATTAAGAGCTGAATAAGGATTTTTCCTTCTGGATGTCTCGCCATGAACTTTCACATAACTCATATCTTTAATTTATTCTTCAGAGAATGCCAAAAGTTGTGGCTGATGCAAATGGCTTAACAATATTTCAAAGGACTAGCCATTTACGTGGATCTGGAGAGCGCTTGTTTAGCACTTGAAGAGGAATAAGCCTGTAAAATTGCAGATGCTCGTAATAGTGATCATTCACATTATTTTCTGTGTTTACAGAGAATTTTCAAACTCCATGTATCCCCAAGGTTAAGTATTATAAATGTATTATTCGGATTTTTTCATGTTGGAGACTTCTAAGAATAGTAACTGGTTGCCGAACTAGAATGAGAACCACTCTCTTCTGGTACATTTATTGCTAACAGTTGCTATTCCTCCATTCATGTTTACATTTCAAATAACAGATCAGATTTTAAGTGCAGGAAATAACTTTCTATGCCTGACTGTATCCTCTTTCCATAACATGAACAGAAGTAGATTCTAGCCAGGACCTGGCTACTTTCACAGGCTTTGTGTCATTCCTAATTATGTTGCTCATCCAACTAGCAACTCAGGCGAAAACAATGTAAGGGAAAGGAAAGACAGGAAAAGAGCCTGACAGCTCTCAAACCAAATAGTGTCCAGTTTCTTTCTCATTTCAGAATTCCAGAAGTGCTTTTCCTACAACCCTTAAACAAGAAGATAGTGCCTTAGTCTCCACTTCTTAGCAGAATTCATTCATTGACCTTATTTGCTTCATGTGCTGACAGTGTTACCATGCAGACCAAAGCACTGGTCCGATTACAGGAACCCAGGCTCTGTCCCCTGTGAAGCAACTCGTGAATTCTTTTTTCTGACGCACCATTTTGACTTATTTGGGTGGGTTTCACTACACTGTGTACAACATGATTTAAGGAAAGCAAGGGGTCTGTTTTCCCTGAGGGACCACACGATTCACATGGTCACTAAAACCACTGTGCCAAAGGAAATTCATACTGAGGGCCTCAATCAGTACTGCAGGAATATTCTCATCTACGAGACTGTATCTAACATATAAGGAAGAATAAAATAAACTGGATGGACCTAGAGAAACTGGTAGGCTAGGTAATACCCATTCATAAGACATAGTTAAAAGATATGAAGAATAGCTGTGCCTGTGTTTTCAAGGGCAGCTGAATAAGTTTATGAAAGCAGTGTCCTCAGTCTTTTCTCTCTCCCTTCTGTCTTCCTTTTCCTCACATACATAAAGACGGGCATGTAGAGTGTTGGTTTTTAGCATGACTCAAGATATACGTATTTAACAATGGTCTCAGAAAGGTAAGGAAAATGTTGATTTTTCACCTTTTGAATAAAAATTACTTAAAATCACGACCTTTACAAGCCTAAAGTCTATTTTCCCCTATAAAGATAGAAGCTATCTAGCCATGCTTCCAGTTGCACTTCCTCTGCTAGATGGCATTACAATGTTTAAAAACAGGTAGTTTGCAGGTTAAGTTCTTTCTTGTACTATAGTTAACGTGAACAATTTCTTCCCTGTCACCAGACCCTGAGAGGAAAGGATCTTGTGTTTTATAACACTAGATACTGAGGATTATGAAGGATACAAAATCCATATACGGAACACTGAAAACCTTGCAGAGGTAGCACCATACACATTTGCACCTCCAGCAGTGGAGATGAGCTAACATATATATATGTATATATATATATCACTACTTTCAGCAGGTATTTGGATGGTCAGCAGCTGATTGGTTTTAAACAGTTCTTCCATAACTGTTTTCCTTCTCTTTTCTTTCCCTTTCCCTTTTCCTTGGCCTTGGCCTGTTAAAGCCAGGCTGGAATAGATGCCAGTATCTTGACATTGTCCATGAGTTCTGAAAGCACATAGGACTATTTATTTTTCACCTGCATTTCTTATCCAGACTGCTGTCTAGACTATTTTTACATTTTTTATGTAAGGTCAACTTCTCTTCCTAACTATATGAAGCACACTGTTTTTTATAGCAACAACTCTGGTTCTCTCTGTGAGGAGACAAACGCAAACAATTCTGAATGATGATTTTGCTTTACTACAGGATCAGATTTACCTGGAGACAGATGGGAAGAATGGTAGTAGCCATGCTTCTGCTGGTAGCAGTACGCAGCAGTGAAACATGTTGCAGATGCGATGTCGGGAGCCTGTGACAGACACGTTGTCATTGCTTTTAATGCGTTAGCATGGAGACTCTATGATGGAGTTTAGGGTGCACTGTAGAAATACATAGCAATAGCCTTGACATCCCCTGAAGAATCCATAGTCCAAATGCCTGATTTCCTGATTTTTCAATAATCAGATAATTTAGTTTCTGACAAACTGTGAAATAAATTCTGCCACTCTGAGTCATTAGCAACCAAAGTAAGTTTGACCTCCTCAGGGGTCAAATAAGGTTAATGTGAAAAGCATGTAGAAAGCATGTCAATATGGTGAAAACAAGGCACTCAGCATAGGGAATTTATTTTCCAAGCAATTTGTTACATATAATTTATTTTCAAAACTATTTCCAAGCTAATCTAATTGCAGTACTTTGAAGGTAAGCCAGCGGACCAGTTCACCTTTCAGGACTTGCTATGCATAGCACCATTCTGCCATTCACAAACGTCTATTCCAAATGAAGCCAATCATTTTACTTACAGCACAATCCACACAGATTCAGTGTATCTTTGGACATTTGCTCCTAAAATGAGTTCACTGAAAGTAATGAATGCACTGTGGCCACAGGAAGAAAGATCAGCATTGTATTAAGGAATTTTAATCATTTCTTGAACTAACCTTACCTTGGTAAACTTCACACTGAATCTTTGTCAAATCCAACCTTCACAAATATTTGGATGGCTAGGGTGCTACTATTAAATACAGACAAGCTGTTTAGTTACAAGTAGTAACATTTTAGTACTTATGTTATCAAGCATTTCTAATGCTGCTGAGCTGTTCAAAAAGACATGCCACAAAAGTTACTTCGAATTGTTTTATAAAGCTAATCCACTCTTAAGCATCACAGGCAAAATCTTCTTTACACTTGCATTTCAAATTGTTTATATTTGATTGTATTCCATTATCTCTAAATGAGGTGAGTTCCTCTAGGGTCATGATCTGTTTCTTGTTATTAGTTGGCGTGTTCTACTGTGCATACAAGAGAAAGTGTATTTGATATTCTCTCTTTTTGTTTAAATTTACTGAGGTTGAAAGATAACTGAGAGTGATTTTTCTTCCACTCCAAGTGCTATCATATCAAATACTTTGAGAAATTATTAAGATTCCTTAATGTTTTCTTTGTGTAGTATTCACATCTCAAGAAATACAGATTTTGGCTGCCACATATGCGATTTCTGATGAATCGATGGTTAATATTTAAAGTGTCTGCAGACATAGGCTCTAAAGACAGATGTGCAAAAAAGATTATTTTTTTTTTCTACCGCAAAGAATCATCATCTCTGCTTTGCCATCATTTTATTCTCATTGTAGGAGAAAAAGCCTTTACATAAGGGAATATGTCTGGTAGAAATCAGCCTTTGCACACCTTGTCACTCCAGATGTGCATCCCATCCTCTTCCACTGTGTTGGTCCAAATGATTAAATAAGCATTTGGCAGCTGGATAAGAAAGCTTATCTGGTTGAAAACTAACCTGGAGCCAGATTAGGGAGCTATCAAACTGTCCATGAATTGCACAGTTGCAGGCATAGAAAAGCGACAATATGTGGGCAGTGTTAAGGGAAAGGCAGTGCTATTCATCATAGCTGCAGTGATTGTCAAATCACACCCTATAGTCTGCTGCTTGGAGGCAGCAAAGACATTAGCTATTTAACATTAACATACCATAGCTGTAATACAAGAGGGGATTTAAGGCCTCATTAAGCATGTAATTATTATTATGCAGCTAGTGGCTGCTCTAACACTTTTTCTGATGAAATGCTAACAGTTCCTATCTGCAAGACTGCAGCAGTAGAATCATAGAATCATAGAATCGATGAGGTTGGAAGAGACTTTAAAGATCATCAAGTCCAACCATTAAGCTACCCTGACAAAAAAACTTCTAAACCATGTCCCTAGGTACCACATCTACCCTTTTCTTAAACGCCTCCAGGGATGGGGAATCCACCACCTCCCTGGGCAGCCTATTCCAATGTTTAATAACCCTTTCAGTGAAAAAATGTTTCCTGATATCCAATCTGAGCCTCCCCCGACATAACTTGAACCTGTTTCCTCTTGTCCTATCCCTTGTCACCAGGGAGAAGAGCTCAGCCCCCATCTCTCTA
>VXBO01000186.1:122815-137259 GCA_013400135.1 Rhinoptilus africanus | reverse complement strand
TTCAGAAACCAGCAGCATGAGTCTTCAAGGGCAAAATTAATTTTAAATTGAGACCTCACCATGTGTACCAATTCTTCCCTGAATTACTGAAAACACAAATTAATTTGAAATTAATGTTAAACTGAGACTTCCCCATGTGTATCACATCTTCTCTGAACTAATGAAATCACCTGTTTTTGCTATAGGTTTTCAAATGTAAGGATCTGAATTATAGCTCATTTCGAATTTTAATTTCAGCATACATAAAGGGGCCAACTTCAAAAGAATTTTAATCCATGTCAGAAAAATAGACGACTTTCATTATCACACAGAGTAATGAAAAAGGGCAGTCAAATGTTTCCTCACTTGAGAATACCCATTTCTGTCCCTGTTTACTTATAAAAGAAGTTGCAACATTTTGCTTTGCACCTGCACCTAATTAAATCATTTCTGTTGACTTCACTGTTGCAGAACAAGATACTTATTGGAGATGACCAAAGAAGTGGATACTGAAGTTAGAAGTTTTCTGAAAAGTAGGCTACTACAGTTCTACTGTAAAGCTCTCTGTAACTACCCATACAGGAGACAGCAATAAATGGGGCAGATCACCTGGCATAAGGTAGAGATGGCTGAAAAATGAGGTAAGGCAGCCTTTGCTTGCAGAGGTGAAAGGTAGACCCAGGCTCATGCCTTTTTCAAGGTCTATGAAAGGGCTGCTACTTAGGTTATTATGCCAATGAGAAGATGGTCCAGAAAAAGAACAATCCCCTTATGGAAGTCAAGGCCTCTTATGGAAATCCTCTTTTCCTGCTTCTTATTTTACCTATTAAAGCCTGTTAAATCCTAGTTTTCCATTATTGTTTTCAATGTGCTAAAAATAGGGATATAAATGGCTCCATAATTTCTGACATAAATATTTGGTCTGAAATTTCCTGATTTACCTAAGTAACATTAACTAGCATACTCCTATAATAGATCTCTGCTACTGGGTGCAAGTATTTATGTTAGAGATGATCTAATACGCTGTACAAAGTTCACTGACTGCCAAATATCTCAAACTTCCTTTGAATACATATACCTGAGCTATGTTTAAATTGTTTACTGTACATGATACATTGCCTTGAGGATATGCTAATTGCTCCTCTGCCTAAGAAATTATCGGTGTGTTTCAACCACCTTGATACTCTGGTAAAAATATTTTTGGGGGAAGAAAACATAAAAGTTTCAGATAATAGCCTGGGACCTAGCAATTCATCTGTTAGGCTTTCTGCTTCTTCGCAAGCATCCAGTATAACATTGAATCATCATTTAGGCACATGTTCTTGCTGATGTTTGGGCATTTAATTTCCTGTGACTGGAACTGAGAAGCCACATCCAAAGAAAAAGTTAGATACTAGATCTCACAGCCGAATGCATGGTGCCAAGTGCTTGTTCTGCCTGGGAAAGGGTTAGGCTCTTAGGCTGAGTTTCACAAAAAAAATTGTCCTAAATTAACCAGTTGAAAAAAGACGTGCATTAGAAATCTCTTCAAGATACAGAGTCATGCCTGGGTTAGTATAGAGATCACCATGAAGCTAGTCTTCACAACCTTGAAACACTTCCTTGTGCTTGGATTCTGTATTCCTCCTTTTAGGCACGAGGGACTAGGTGATATTTTTTGCTGAAAGAATGGCAGACTTTTATATAAAACTTCGCTGCCTGAGATGTTCACCAGAAAGAAGGAAATGGAGGTATATTTCTCCTCTCCTCTTTGGAGAGCAAACAATTCATACCTCCTTCTCTTACTTCCAAATGTTTTGGTGTACCAGCTTTTGAATGGAGAGTCACATCGGATGTTACTAGGAGTTAGTTTCATCTAACTTAAGACTTGTATGGTTTAGACAACTACAGCAGAGCTTGTCACCTTTAAAAACAGCGAGAGAAATTCACAGGTGTGATTCACCTGGCCTGTTTTAGGCAGCACTATAGATATCTGCATTTGCTCACGTGCATCCCATCCATCTTGTCCTTCTCCTCTGTAGACAAAGATGCAGGCTAGACACCAAAATAAAGTCTCTAATGACATGATCCCTGTGTGCTTTAGAAAATATCACTTTGATATATTGTGTAGGCTGCTAATGCTCCTCTCAGGAGTTTAAATTGTACAGGAAATACTTTATCATTAATATTTTCATTAGTTTTCTACATTCAGCACATTCTGATAGTGAAGCAGTCACGAAGAAGGATGGTGAAACATAACCCTGTACAAAATTATGGGTGTAGGCAATCTAATGACAACATAATAAACATCTTGTAGGACAAAATATTTACACAAACTTCTGTTCATAGTTCACCTCTGATAAACAGACCTTTACTGAAGCTGACACAGTTGTGTCAGTCTTCTTTTATGAGTTGATGGTGAAAACTGCAGGTCCCGCAGAATATCTGCAAGTAGCATTAATCAGTTTTATATATTTGAGGCAGAGCAGAACAATTCAGATTTTTTTAAAAACATGAAATATATATGTATGTAAGTATATGGTATTGCATATTGGTAAGTTAATCTGAATTTCTTTCGTTTCTCCCAGTAAACAAACTTGAAGAAATATTCATAGAAAAAATGCTTTAAAGAGCTTTTAGTTTACACCAATGTAGACAGCTGTAGAGGGTAATGCAAGTAGCATGATTAAAAATGATGCATAAAACCTACATGTTATATATAGCATAATTATAAAACAGTGTTAAACTAACTCCATGGAATATTTTATCTATATTTTTACCTACAGAAAATATGATGACTAAAAACCCAAACTTCCAGAACATTTGATTGCTTAGTTTATTATGGTGAAACTTTGCAAAAACATAATTATTTCACTTGATTGTAAAGCTATAAGAAAGGATTCCCCACAAAAGTGATACAACACAAAATCCTCTCCTTATCCAAGAATCAGGAAAGCTTTTCAAATTAGTCACCCAAAGAGGAAAACGGAGAAAGAATAAACCTGTCTAAGCAGGTTGTGTTGTTGTTACAGGATCTCCAGGAAACTTTCAAGGTACTTTGCTTTTCTTGTTAATTTTGTGGTTCAGGCATTTAGATAATTTGGCAGCAGTACAAAATTCTAAGGTAGATATTTACTTTAGATCAGTTATTGTGTTTGGTTTTTTTCTCTTTGACATTATATCAACATTTGTTCTCTGCTAATTCCGTGTTACTTTTGACACCTCTTTACCTAGTATAGATGATTACATGTGAAGACAAGCTTCTTTAAGATGTAGGAAAAAGAATAGCTTCCTTTTAAAAAATACTTGTGGAAGCACATGTAAGATAGCTATTGTCTTGTCTATAATAATAACAACTTTCCAGAGAAATGTTGACTTGCTGACTATGATTTACTCAGTAGTATTCATCTGTGATAATAACTCAGGTAGTTGTGGCTTGCATGTCTATAAACAGGACATTTAAAATGGAACACATCTGCTTACAGTTCTTTCTTCATTCTATTGAAGCGACATTTTCACATATGCTGTCATTTTCTTTTGATGTGCTGTTAGATGTTGGTGTGCTTGCCCAGTCATGTCTTAATTACTTTAAACAAGTTGTATTTTGAGTCTTAGTAAAGTCTTGACCTTGGAGTGCAGCTGGGTGCTCTACTAAGTGGAAACATGGGAAACAGTGGAACAATATTGCAGAGCTGAAGAAGCGTGGGCGCTCAAGACGAAAGCAGGTGTTTCCTTTTGGTGGTCCAATTTTCCACACAAGAAACTGAAGTCCACCCAACATAAAAAATCCTTACACATCTCACTCACTTCATGGTGCCACACAAAATCTAATGTTCAAAAAGCAAAACACGAAAATTGAAAAAAAACCCTCAACAAGATGAGGTATTATCACATCCTGGCAGAGGCCAGAGAGTTAAAAAAACAATTGTGTCTCTCATTAGACTGCCTTCTCATGTCCAGGCTTTGAAAGACGTAGATTATTACACCTTTTTTACAATAGCTCAAGAAAGGAAACAAATCAGGTAGGCATTGAGCTTCAGGTATAAAATTAGAATAGAAAAGTCAACAACTACGTCAAGCAGTATTCTTGGTAATGTTAAGGGGTGAGTAGCCTGAAGGCATGGGCTATGCGACAGAATGACAAACTGATTTATTTTTTAGCGCTCAAACTCATCCTTCATTTTGCTGCATCTACTTTCTTCCCATGCCAATATTCCTGCATTTCATTGCTATGATTAATTTAGTGAGCACAAAATTGCCAAGATGAGAGTCTAGTAGGCAGACATCTTCCAGACAGCAAACTGTAAAGGAAGAGGGGACATAATTTCATACTGTCCTCTACTAATGTGCAATCATGAAAAATAGAATTAAACTTGAGATTTTTGTTAAATTTCCTATGTAGCCCTAGACATGGTGAATGAATATGTTGTATACTAACACTAGTAATATCAGGCTTTACAGGCAACAATCATTACTTCCTTAACAGGATCATTTTAAGAAATATTACCCAGTAGGAATATTTTTCGGTAATAATACTGAAAAGCCAATACCAGGATGCACACCTGGGCAGGACGGTGATTGTAATTCAAAGATGTAGGAGCACCTTGAATATTTATTTCAGAGGGAGTTGTGCTTACAATGTAAACTATTAGCACCTATGAATAATTTAATCAAACCAGTACATGATTTCTATCCCCCAACCATACACATGTTCATAGTAATGTCAAGTACCATGGAACAGATATGCAATCAGAACCAAGAAACAAGAATAAAGAAAACCTCCTCCATGCCAGGACCACATGCATCAGGTCTGATTCATAGGTTACTAATACATATCTCATATCTTTTTATGATTCAAGAACGTAAAGTGCCAAGTCCTGCACCTAGGGAGGGATAATAATGGGAATAACTTATGCACCAGTATAGGCAAGTGTCTGACTGGCTTAGAAACCAGCTCTACAGAAGTGGACATCAAGCTGAGCAAAAGCCAATGATGCATCCTTGCAGCAAAGGCAGCAGACAGCATCTTGGGCCGCATTAGTAGGGATGTCACCAGCTGCTCGAGTGAACTGATCCTTCCTCTCTGTACAGCACTTACAACAGCACATCTGGAGTGCTGTATCCTGTTTGGGATTCCACAATATAAAAAGAAATAAACTGATACAGTGGTGAGTCCAGAAGACCACCAAGAGGGTCAGGGCACTGGAGCATGTGACATATGAGGAGATCTGAGGGAACTGGGATTGTCCGGTCTTAAGAAGAGAAGACCAAGGATGGATCTTATTGTTGTCTTCAGCTACTTGACAGGAGGGCATGCAGAACACAGAGCCTGACTCTTCTTAGATGTACACTGTGATAAGACAAAACGGACACAATTTGAAGCAAAAAAAATTCTTGAATAATTATGGAAAAATCCTTTAACAAGAGTGTGGTCACTATAGCAGGTTCCCCAGAGAGGTTGTGGGCTCTCCATCCCTGCAGATTTTCAAAACTTGACTGGACATGGCCCTCAGAAACCTGGTCTAGTTGGTCTGCTTTCAGTGGGACTTGGGACTAGATTGCCTTTCAGACAATCTTTGCAATCAGACTAGATTGCCCTTTACAACCTGAAACATTCTTTGACTTTACTCAGTTTTCAAACTCCTTAAAATTTATCCTAGGTTGTTTCTGCTCTCTTTCAAAAGCTTTAAGATGATATTTGAGAATGATTTTCAGACTCATTTTTTGTTTTATTTTGTTCTCTTAGGACACAAAACCTTTCTCAAAGTGTGTTTACCTTTTCTAAGGGAGGTTAAAGGAAAGGATTTCAGAGGAAGCAGCAGTTCAGGTATATATAATAGAGTAAATTTGCCCATCTTTTCATACAAAGTCCTTTTGTCCTCTATACTTAAAGGAAAATAATATTCTATATCATTGATTCTAATCACCCATATTGAGACTACTGAAAGGAAACGATCCAACTCAAACGTAGAATGTTTCCTTTGTTATCTCCTAC
Source organism: Rhinoptilus africanus (assembly GCA_013400135.1). Lineage (NCBI taxonomy): Eukaryota > Metazoa > Chordata > Aves > Charadriiformes > Glareolidae > Rhinoptilus > Rhinoptilus africanus. Next base: position 131,306 of record VXBO01000186.1, on the reverse strand, counting down.
AATATATCACATCTAGTTTCCCTTTTAGTTCTTGTGAAAGACAGTAGATTTGTCTAACTGAAGAGAACTTCACAATCAGTTACAAAACCTTAGATTTTAATAGATAAGTAAGAAAGATTTTCAGTTTGGAGAAGAACAGATTTAGCCAGATGTGGGAGATTTTCTTCAGACCACACTGCAATGGTCTAGTCATGGAATAATCAAAAGAACTGCCCATGTGACCAATGATTACTGTCAAGAATATTGGTTTACTGTTAAAGCTTTCAAGGTGGGATCACAAATCTAGGAATAAAGTCTGACTTCAGGCATATAGCTACGACACTATAATGAGAAGCAGTTTTGCTTTAGGCTATCTCTAGAAGAAAAAAGGTATTCCAGAAACCAATTAAGGTCTTAGATGGATCAAGAGAGACTCATCTCACTAATCAACATCTGAAACTGACTTGCCTCAACAAAGGTGTTTTTCTGGTCTCCATATAATATAAAGAGATGCTTCCCTCTAGAAGATGATTTATCCCACCTGTCTTAGGATGGGAGTGTTGTCCTGAGGGGCAGCCTAATACTTTTCACTGGCTATATCTCAGGCACATGCTTGAGACTGAAGAAGATTAATTTGGACCTTTGTTAATGAAGATACAGGAAAAAAAAAAATTCTATTCCTTCATTATAATCACTTTGGAAAATTTGGAGATACAGACCACTAGCTAAGTGTTTAGGGGCTAGAGGTTGTTATTGTTTGTATATAAGAAGAAGTAGGCTAAAAAAAAGTCTGAGGTCATAGTTAAAAAAACAAAAAATTAACAAAAAAAAATTTAATTCTATGTCTTGTATAAATTTTTGATGCCAGGGAACTATTTTGTTGCCAGTAATGAATTTTGGACCCCACACCCTTTATTTCTTATAATATTTGGAAGAAGGTGTGCCTTTAAATTATCCAAAGGATAATTTCATTTTGTTTTCAATATGACTTCATTGAAAGATTTTTCACAAGGAAAATACATTGAGAAAAGTATGAATACTATTTAAATCAAAATCTTCATCAATATATTGAATATTTGAGATAGTTCTTTCAATGCACAGTACTTTAACAGTGATCATTTTTTCTAGTAAGTTCTTTTAAATTAAAAAATTCTAACATGCACAATTGCCAATATGCAAAATCCATTTGGTTCTTTTACCAGCCAAAACCACGCGAAATACTTTTCCTTTGCAATTTCACTAACTATATAGTCTGCTCTGGAATTTATCTTATCTATTACTTATGTATTAAGTTAAAATCCGTCCCATGTTTTCTACTGTGCCAAACAACATCTTTCGTATTGAGCTTATTATCGCTTCTGAAACTCTTTATAAAAACAGTAGGGTTGAAGGGTATATTTAGCTGAACAGTAGCTTCCAATGATCTTCTAATACACAGAACAATTGTGACTGAGCAATTAGTCTCTGGTGAAGGATTAAATATGTCACCATTTCTAAATGGATATGTTCAAATACTACATTAAGCTGAGACCATAACCTTCCACGAAAAAAAATATTTAAAACATGATATAGGGTAATATTTTTTAAAAGTTTTCTACACACCGATTGTTGAAAACACCAGACAATTGTTTTTTAGAACCTGCTTCACTGCCTCATGGTTACTTTATATGCAGGGAAATGATTGACCTCGCATTGTTTCAGGGATTAGAGAATCACTGTAGCCTGCAACCTGGTCACACAGAAACACCCACAATCTGAGCAAAATTATTAGAGGACTGCTTGGGGGGAAAATTCCCCAGCCAATGATAAATACCCTCAACAAAGAGGTTTATTCTCTTCTTCTGTCTCCATTTGGACAGGGCTTAACCATGAATAGCAGCTTTATGAATCTCATAACTATTTTTCAGAAGAGAGAAAGCTGTGTGCAACATTGAAAGCTAATGGCACAGAGAGCTGATTAGCATACCTGAAAACATTAAAATACATTGTAAAACATATTTCAGTGGCTAAAGCATTTCACTGAAATGAGGCAGAAGCATTTTAATACTGGCAACTTTGTTCAGAACCAAACGCTGGACAAAAGCAACGCAGGCTTACTGTGTGGTGGAGTTCTGTGGTGGACAATTGGTGTAAAGGGGTGGATAACAAGGAGATAGATAATTTGACCAAATCACACAGCAATTGAAAATCTGTCTAAGGATACTGGGTGAAAACCCTACTCTAGTAAAGTTGTCCTGGAACTTTTACACCTTGATACTGAAAAACAAATTCTAGGTCCCATTTGAAATGCCATAATGGCAATGCTAAAAAGTGAAGTATGAATTAGGCATTACAACAAAAAAACCTATCCAAGCAGCAGGATCTATTTTTAAGACCTCATTCAAAACAGCTACACATAAAAAACACCAGAAGCTCAGATTTTCTGCATTAAAGGATAAAGGGCAACACTTCTTCACATTCAAGGATTCTATTTCAAATTAATGCTTAAACCAGGAAGGTAGTTTTTCTGGAAATTTCATCCTCAAAGCTCCAGTTACCTCTTTCTTCAATTTATTTTTCATTCCAAATACAAAAGATGGGCAGAAATCCTTTTTTTTTTCCCCAGTTTGTAGTGCATATTTTTACAATGAAAATGCCCACATGGGTTTTTTTTTTTCCCTTTTGTAGCACATACCAATAACTTCAGCATATGTAAAAGGATACTAATGTTTAGACAAAAAGAAAATCTACTTCTATCCATTCTTTTTTCCTTTAGTTGTATTTATTTGGCACTGCAACCTCTAGTATCAACTGGTCTCATCAGGCCAAAAGGAAGGAAGGAAAGACTTAGTTTACAAAGCTCTGCTGTTGCTGGCACTAATATTTTAACAATCAGAGTAAGTAAAGAAGGAAAATGTGAACTAAAGTGCATTAAAATGCCCCCACAAAACAAAATGTTAAAGCTCAAGACTGTAACTTCATTCTCACAATAAAATTGTGTTCCAAGAGTCATACAAATATTTTTGACCTATAAAAGTTTTTAATTTTTTTTTTACTCAAAGGCGTAACTCATAAAAATTGCAGTGTGAACAACAATGAATCCTTGAATGCACAAATTATCCATATGGTTACTTCATAAACTTACTTAAAAATATATTTACTTTTGATTCCCATTTTGTTGTTGTTTGGCATGCAAACAAAACAGTGATTTTCAGAAGCTTTGACTTAGCTAACTAAAGACAAAATCTGAGCCTTTGGTTTTGTGTAGTAACAAAGCCTTGAAATAGCAATTCTAGTTTCCCTAATTTAGTACTATTGTGCAAATAACTTCATTTGAGAATAAGAAAGTTGAAGGTATCAATGTAAAGTCATATAATTCAGTAGGCAAGTCTTAAGAACTGATAAAACAGAAGGTGAAAAAAAAGAGCGTTGTACCAAAAATGCAGATTACTGAAATCGAGTAATGGAAAATACTGGAGATTTTGCTGAAATTTATTGGAGATAAGTAGGTGTATTGTGCAGATACACCCTCAGATAGATGAGTACCCTCAGGCTCAAGTAAGAGAGTTTGTGTATGAGAGGCACTCTGAGAACTCTATCATCATATTATTGTTTTCCAGGCTTGAAGAAGTTGTTCAATGTCATTTCCTCTGAGACTCAACAGCTTCGAAGCACCTCTGTATAATGAATGGAAGCCTCACAGACCCAGTTACTCAGAGTTGGTCCAAAAAGTTCCACTGATGTAAGATACAAACATGAGGCATTAAGAGGTAAAGCTTGAGAAAGGGTGAGATGAGCTTCAGTTCCCTACCGCAAATTACTCAAATAAAATAAGAGAAGTTTAGAGGAGGTTCTTTGGCATATTTTTGTCAGCGGTTGGGTAATTTTCACCACTCAGTAATTCGGAAAGGTATCTAAATAAACATTCAGATTGTTAGTAGGAAGTTACTAGCTCTTGGTTAGACTAAATATCTTAAATGCATCTGGAACTGTATCTTGAGAAGAATGGTGGAAGTTTAAGGGCTAGGATAGTAACTTGTGACAGGATGAAGTTCTGGAAAGGCTGCAGCTAAAGATAATTTCAACATTTTCTGCTGATGACTTAATATAAATTTTCCCTCTCTGATGGATTCTATAGCTCCTTTATTTATGGAAAATGCCAGACTCAAGGTTTTTTGCTAGGAATGACTACACAATTCATAATTATTGACTGCACATTATACTGTAGACATTCTTTGCACACAGATGCTTTATTGGTTATTCTCCCTTAGTGCTATAAAGAAGTATGACAGTTTAATTGAATCTTTACATCTAAATGATCTTTCAGACCCTATTTCACTTGTATGCATTTGAAGGAAAGCAGAGTCTTTCAGCGGGATCTTTAGCAACAACAATGTTTCTTTGATTTCCTTAACTGCACACATAAACTTTCAAATATGCTCAAATGACAACTTATATCAAATTAAAACTTAAAAAAAAAAAAAAAAAAAAAGAAAAAGAAAAAAAGGAATCCCTTGTTTTGTCACATACAAGTAATAACTCCAGGAATAGCTATAATATAACTGGATTTTGTATTTTCTCCAGAAGTGTTACAACGGGAGAGGCACACCAACAGCTGCAAAGTCTGTCCTGTTCTCAGAGGAGCTTTCAGCAGAATAAATTATGAAGCTGCAGCAAGCTCTGTATGGGGTAACGCTTGATCTTTGACCGTGCTGACAGCCAGACCTCTTATCATCTTGCTCAGCAACAAGTCAAATTGGGCTTTAATTGCTGTTCAGAGAACAGTGCACGATTAAACATATATGACACAGAAACTGGTACAGGGCAGAAGGGAACAAGAGATGTCAAGGAGTCATGAGACAAACCCTTTTTTTGATACTCTGTTCTAAAGACAATGTGAGCTTTATATGTAAAATACAACACTCATAAAGGTTCCCTAACTACCAGGCATTGCCCTGAAAACTTAATGCTTAATAACTGGCTTCTTATCAGCAGTAGCTTGGAATGTATTTGGGTCAAATCTGTACTGAAGAGGCCTGCATCAAATCACCTTGTCAGGATCCATTTGTTTTCTACATTTCATTAATTTGCCTTCTTAGGAGTTGGCCACTGAAAGATTTACAGATAAGTTCAAAGTAGCTAAAGGCACTAGGTACTGCACCCAAGTGAACCAACTTTTTGTGGATAGTCTTATTTAGATGTTAAATGGCCTTGCTTCCTTATAATTTAATACTCACTTTAATAAGTGTTAATTTCTGGGCAAACTTATTGTCTCTTGTACAACATTACCCTAAAAAAGTTACTCATTCTCCTCACCTTGGTTCTTTCATATTTGCCTAGAAATTACAGCTAATGTTTAAGCTAATTATTTATGATATTTTTGTAACAGTTGTCCAGCAAAGTCTGTTTTCTTAACCAGCAGTAAGAATAGGAGCAGAGTTTGTCTACATTAATAATACTTGCCAGATACAAATTATAGGCACAAGTACCTAAAACACATATGCCTATTCAAAAAACAGACAAATCCAAGCACACTTGATATCTTAAACTTCTGTAAGGCAAGTTATAAAGGCTGGAAAACTGTAAAACCACAAAAGCCCAATCACTTGCAGTCACAGGCCAAGGAAAGCATGGGACCAAAGCTGGAATTCCATTTTAAAAGTTGAGACAAAATCATTCTGACATTACTTCTCTTACTTTTTTTCACAAGGGTAAAGTAAAACACTGCATGAAAACCCAAGTTCAACTTTGTAGGCGTTAAAGATCTCCACCAAGCTGACACCAAAGAAACAGAAGCACGTAGCATTTCACCTCCAGCCAGCTTCATGAAGCCATGGACTCTCTTCATCCTGCAGCTCTTGTAGTAACCAAGAAGGGGAACATACATAACCCTGCCCAAGATCTGCCCAGTTATTGAGGCCTCCAGCCTGTTATTGTCAGGTGAATCCTTTCACATACAAAAAAATGTATACATCGCTCACATTTGCTTGGGGGTTTTTTGGTTTTGTTTTTTAGCTAATGACATTTTTTAAAATATCAAATGATGCTTAGTAATATTTCATTCAAGTACAGTTTCAAAGGTTCCTTTGGGAAACAAAAGGTTGCGACATCCAAAAAATTTTGAAATTGCAATATCTTTCTCCTCTCTTCTCCTTTAGAAGAACTTTAGAACTTTAGAAAAATGTGTTTTTAAGTCTAAGAAAGATGTGCCCATCCAAATATAAACCAGGGATTAGTATGTCATCAGTGTAGATATAAGGTTCTATCCTTACTGACTTGTTGGAGTGGTTTCAGCTTAGGCACTTTACCTTGAAATGCATGTCTTAAGTCATAGGATTTTAAGCTTTTAATTTTTTCTGTTGGTATTTGCCCCGCCATGTTTAACCAAGTTTAAAAAGTTATTTGTGTCACATAACACAAGAATCTAAATCTACAGTTCTGTGGGTAGAAAGCTTCTGTTGGAAATCTTGCATCAAGTCATATCAAGTACCTTGAGTAGAGTATCATAAAAAACAGGCTACAATATTATCTTTACTTATCCCAAAAACTCTACCATAGGTAGACATTTTCATCAGTTTCATTAAAAAAAGGCTTCTTAAAAAAAATAAAAAGTTCTGATTTTGATAGGCTTGCATTTTAAATGGAAAAGATTCTTGGTCAGTTCTGCTGCTTCTTCCTATTTCAATAACATTTTCTTTGTCTGTACTTTCATATATAAGATAAAGTGCCTGAGATCTATTCTTCTAATTTTCTTTTACTTTCACAATTTCCTATTAAGGAAATAAGTACAGATAGCAGTGATTCTTTTTAAACAATATTTAATTTAAATAATCATTAAAGATACTAATTGCAGAACACTGCATGCCATGACCTAGAAGTCTTCAAAACAAAAGAACACGCATATTTCATAAGATCTGTGTAAAAATTCAGATTTATGTTTAGATTAATGTCCTATTTAAAAAATAAGAAGAATTATCTAAAGTGTTTACAATGCAAATCTTTTTTTTTTTTTTACGATCAAAACAATTTCACATACTTACCTAGTGTATGATTTTGGGCATGAGGGTGGTAGCTTTTTTTAAGAGATTTCAAAGTCTTTATCAGATAAATAAATAGATGGACAAAATAGCACAGGTAGTTATAGTTATTTACTTTTGCTTGGAAATGCAATTAAATGTGAACACTCAAGTGTTGAAGTGTCCAGTTTTTCATACAGCTTTATCGTACGTGTCTAACATGTTAGAAAATATACCCAGGTATCCAGAACAGGACTCAGCTGAGAAGTCAAAGACTAAGTAGGTCTGGGGCCCAAGAGCTCTACAGGGTACAAAAAGAACGTGCAGTGCTTTTTGTAAAGGTACGGGGTAGAAAAATAACATCCTAGCTAAAATCTGCTAGAATTTCTTGGAGAAAATTTTGATAACTTTTAGAAAATGTAACAAATTCAAAACCTAAGTGTTGAAAGCTGAATTTATCATCAGATGCCTTTCAAGCTTCAGTCTAATTATAAAAAAGTCTTTTATATGAAAGACAATAATTACTCTCAAAATAATAAAAACCTAGGTGGTTCTACAGTATTTTTAAATCAAGGACATTAAATAATTTTCCAAGCACTTAGTTAAAATTTATGGCATTTCTGGGAAGGAAGTTTTGCTAATCTCATTTTACACTTGAGGTCACAGAGACGCAAAATGGAACTGACTTCTCTGCAAAGTCAGATTCATGTCCAGATTGTAAACACATCCACGTTGGTATGTTAGTGTAGAGTCAGGATTCAAACACCTAAACAAGGGTGTCTGGTGTCTTTTGGGATGGCTCCTGGCTCCTGCTACTAAGTCAGAAAGGCATGATGAGTCTTAATATAGGTCTTAATACCTCTATTTGTCCGTGATGTAAAATGGCACTCACAGCTTAGGTTGTGTATCTCTGCACCCTGCACTGGACACTGCATCTCTTTCCACCAGAATACATGTGAGTGAGCTGTCTTAGTGACTGCTATTGTCCATGAACATCTAGGGGTCATTCAGTTTTCTAAACGTAGGTGTTTACTCCCATCTGAAGTTCCTCAGTGAGTTTAAGACACCTTTCTGCAACTAAAAGATCTGTCAGGGGTCCTACTGGAGGCCTGCACTGCTAATTGGCAGCTGAAGGCTAGTAAGTTAAACAAAACCTAATCTGCAGTTAGAGCTACCTAGCTCATCCTAAAATGAATGGCATCCTGAAATGAATGGCATCCTGAAATGAGCTGAATGACCTCCCAGAGAACACTAACTGTATTGATTAGATCTTCGTTGCCTGTTGAGCCTATCTTGATCAAGTGTAATGTCTACCTTTGTTGACTATAACTAACTCCACATAAATATAGGCACTTAACACTGAGGCACCTACAATATAGACCTGAATCTCGCACTCAAAACAATTCCTTAAATCTAGAGGTCACTAGTGGCAGTCAGGCTATGGTTGCATGTCCAACCACCAGCTCATGCTCATAAAGGCAAGTCCTGTGTTACATCCATCAGCTGTGTTAACTGTG
>VXBO01000186.1:79857-122760 GCA_013400135.1 Rhinoptilus africanus | reverse complement strand
GATAGATATTTGATGAGGAATCCCTTATCAAAGATAGAAATAGTAAATAAAGAAATTAATGCTATTCCTTTGACGAACTGTAATCTACTCTTACTAATTAAATAAAAGTATTTTTAAAAGCTGAATAAAAAAATGTACATCTGCAAATTAAATTGTAAACCAAGCTTTTCACAGAGGCCTGGTAACAGGCCAAGCAAGATTCAGAGAAGGGTTAAGTGAAGCAGTGCTTTTTTCTTTGTCTAAATGCACTATTCATCAANAGTGAATCAAGCTCTCGGTTTCAGAGATGGCACCAGCAGCCTTTGCTCTTGACTGCTGCTTTTATGTTGTAATACAAGAGCTCATAGTGAGTTTCTCCCTTAAAGCAGGCACCTGACAGCCTTGCACATCTTCATCTCCTCACCATGTATGCAAATAATCACATCCTTAAATCTTGGTCCTTCAACAGTTGGACAGAAGAAGATCTTTCTGCAGTAATGACATATGAATCTTTTAATGGAGCAAGTCTGGTCTAGTACCGCATAAATACAGTGCCGAGGCCTAAGTCTTGGAGGNGCAAATCACGGGTATCGCATACCAGACCGGTAGTTTGGATGCAAAGAGCAGCCTGCAGCAGACGATCATAGCTTAGATATATATACCTACTTCTGTTGGAAACTTACTTGAACAAAATGTTTCAAGCATATGAAGCAATATTCAAAATATATCCTTCTTTAACTGGGCAAAATTATCAGTATTTTACAATAAATGAGAGTTCAAAGATATAAGAATTGAAATATTAAAAATTATGTGAAATTGGTCCAAGCCATGAAATAGGTTACTTTCCTCACAAATTTTTAATGTCAACCCTTTAATCAAAAGTAAATCTCTACATAANTTGAAATATAACAATGCCCTGGTTTTAAAGTCCACCAATTTGGCAAAGTTAAAATGTCTTACACACCCTTCAAAAATACGACATTTAAAAACCAAGATCTGTCAACAGAATATATGAAGAAGAAATAATGATTTTCAGATGGTTAGTTCCATAACCACACTGAGAATATTTGTTAAGATCTATTGAAATTACATAGAAAGGTAAGATTATGAAAAAAAAAAAAGCAGATCATGTGAAGCTAACTCCAGGAAGAACTACATTTGTGCTTTGGGGCAGCTCCACAAAATTTATATTCTGCTTTGATGCTATGGAGAAAATTGAGAGCATTGTCTTTTACAAATTATTTGTCTTTTAAATGTAATTCTCTATTACAACAAATTTGAAGACAAAGACTACTATGCAGAAATTAATAAATAACCCCCAATTATTAAAGTTATTTTTATATTGANATTAAAGTTATTTTTATATTGAGTAGGACCATGTGAGAAGGGATCTTGTTAAAGAGTAAGATCAAGTTCTTGCTTGACTAAGGGTTAGTCATGTGACTGAAAACAGGTAATTTAATGTTTTACTATTTCCTCATTATTTTTAGTGCCAAAAGATAAAAGTGCTAACGCATTTTATTTATTTGACTTTGCCTCNTAAGTACATTCAAAATCTTTAAGTAGTGTAAACTGCAGTAACTGTGGCGTAAAAGTCATACCTTATCTAGATTCCCAGTTCAGGCCCTTACCATTTTATATTCTTTTATATTGCTTCAGGGTTGCCAGACTTACTCCAAGAGAAGAACTAAGTTTTCCTTAAAGCATGACAATTACAGAGGCAAAAAATGTCACAACAGGAAAAACTGTTATTCATGCTGTGTGTGCTTTTAACTCCTTCTTCCTCCAAAACTAACTCACATTCTGAAAAGCGTATTTGCTGTGGTACTTTATTAGGATAACCTGAAATACTGCAGGAACAGGGTAAGCTATTTGAATCCCCTGATTCAGTGAAAGGATTATTTTACTTTATCTCTCCATGAAATCATTATATGTTTAATCCAATTTAACGTCATGCGGTGTCTTGGCATTGTTCTAGCGTGCTGAGAACTGCAAATGTTCAGGCTGGCAAAAGAATTGGGTGCTAATTCATTGCCTGCCAGTTCCCATGTATTCTCTTTCAACCATTGTCCTGGTCCCTGGCTTTAGACATTTTATGCAAAATAGATTAACGAGAGAATACAATCTCTTGACATAAGCGGGAATTCAGTATGTTCTTCATATTCTGTTGCTAAATTTGCCTTTGCACACCTGAAGATCTCTGAAAAGGAAGAACTGAGAGGGAATCGGGAAGGGAAGGAAGCCTTCCAGCAGTGAGCGGGAACTCTGAGCCAGAAAGCTAAGAAATTGCGTTTGCAATGCTACCTTGTAACTTCTGCCTTGGTTCTGGCCTTTATTACACAGATGATGCTCTCAAAGATCCTTTCCAACCATGAAGATTCCATGATTCTGTAAGTAAATCAAAGTTCAGACAGCACTTTTAGCAAAAGTCTTGTACTCCTACTGATGATTAAAGAGATCTAGGGATCTCTCTATAATAATGAATGTCAGATAACTATAAGACATACTATGTGTAAATGTAATACATTTTGGAAAATACTTTGTATCATGTTCAGCAATAATATAATCAATGGTGTAAACCATATGCAATACAGCTAAGGAACAAACCGATCAGAACGTTCTCAGTGCACCAGGCAAACAGCGGGCAGGCAAATCCAGTATTTTTTAAGAGATCAGAAAACAAAGAAAAGGAGAAGAAAAAACTGATTAATAAAAGTCTTCAGGATAGATGTGAAGAGTCTCCTTATCTTCCACACTCTTGACTGTTACACCATTCCCATATATTTTGCTTGCAAATTATGTTCTTTTTGCACTCATCTGAATGAAAAATGAATCCGAGGTTGTCTGCGCTTTATCATAGGCACCTGTTTTTTTGACCAGATTATAAGTGGGTTAAGTCCTCTCTCATGATCAAGTCAAGATCTTTGTTATTTATTTCAGTGGAGGCAGGACCCTGAATGCCTAATTTACATGTTTACATCATTTCTGAAATAGACCTGGATTTTCCATGACATTTAAATGTTCTTATTTTATGTTGAATTTGGTACAAGGTTTAAGGTCTGCAGATCACCCACATGAACTACTTTCCATAAGAAGCAGAAAAGATGCATATTTTGTAGAATTAAAGTTTAGTTTCTATTGGAAGAGATTTTATTTTCACAGAAAGGAACTATTTTCAGAAACCAGGAAAGGACATATTTGTTAGAAATTTCCTCTCCCTTTTCTGATATACAACAAATTCATAAATATTTTCTACAGTATTCTCTTTTCGCCTTATAAATATATTAATTCATGAAGTCTCACAACTTATGCATAGCTTTATGAAATGCTATTGAATATTAAGCATAATTTTTCACATTATTTATTCTTGTAAAAAAAATACAAAATTAACAACACATTGTTTCATTTTGAATTTGACCCACAAGACACATTTCCCAGTGAAACATACTTTCAAAGAGGAGATTTGAAGAGTAATAACTTATGAAACTCTACCTAAACCAAGGCAAAAATACTAAGACAGAGAGATGTGCTTTTATCACGATAGTCCAGAAATTCTATATACAAATGAATAAAACAGCAATTAGCAGCTAAAGGAAAACAAGGTTGCTGGGCTTCAATCAGGTGGGCAACTACTCCTCCAAGAGTGGATTCTGTTGAGAGGGGAGCTGGAGAGTATTCTAGCATTCCCTAAGGAGCTTAAGATTCATGGATAAGGTAAACAATCAAGGCAAAAGCTGATCATGTTACCTGTCAAAGCCTTTATCTAACAAGATAGTAATATCTTGATAGTAGTTCAATTTCAAAGAAGCTCAGACTCCCTTAAATTGGAAAGAGATGACACAATAAAAGCTCACATTTCCTCACCTGCACTGCCTGTTTAGGTGGTATGGCATAAGGACTGATTAGTTCATGTAGCTGGACCACAAACCTTTGCATTCTAGCTATGAAAAATATAGCAGCCTTAAGAACTAAATGAAGACACACTGATAAGAGAGGTTTCTGTGGAAGCTATAATCAGAGGCCGAAAATCCAAGACTGAAACCCTATCATAACTAAGTGAAGAAACACATGTTCAGATTTGGTCTCCTGAAGAGGATTTTTACAAAACATTATGCAGACAGTGGATATAAGGAATATCATAATTTCAGTGCTGGAGCCCATATCAATACTTTCAAATGGTTTAACATTTGCCTACTTTTCTAGTTTGTTACAGATTAAATTACATGTGGAACCTATCCTACTCAGTTTAGGTAATACGTAACTGAAATTGCAGGTGCATGGCTTCAGAGACTGATCCATGTCACCTAACACAACCATTCAAATTTTCTACAATAGTCACTGGAGATTTTGATGTAAATCTGAAGATCAGCAGAAAGTAAAGTTGCCTTCCCAATAGAGGTGTTTCTCCACTGAGAGTGCCTCCAGATTATGATATTGCCCCCATGACAATTAAAACTCTTCTTCCATCAAAGACAGCAGTAATAATCAATGTAGGTATCTCATTCTCATTCTCATTCTCATTCTCATTCTCATTCTCATTCTCATTCTCATTCTCATTCTCATTCTCATTCTCATTCTCATTCTCATTCTCATTCTCATTCTTTCTCATTCTCATCCTCATTCTCATTCTCATTCCCATTCTCATCCTCTTTTCCTCAAATAACAGCAGCCCACCAGAAGAAGGTAATTTCTGTGTTCTGGCAGTCTGGTTAATGTGGCTGGAACTCTCCCTGGGGACAGGATACAGAGGAAGGTTAAGCCTGACCATCCCCATGTTCTAAGCCAGTGCCTAAACCACCAAGGAACAAAGAGCCACGGATAAGGACATTTTCTCTTCTTATCTCAGCACTAGCCTATCAAAAAAACAGGCATGTTTACTGAAGTACCATAATCCAGCTTCAAGAAAGGGTCACCTGCTATACCCTACGGCCTGTGAATCAGAACATTCTCCAGCATTTTGGACATGAGAATTCAATACCCTACTCAGATTAAATCAAGTCAAAGGCTGTCTAATTCCTTTTTTACTGTTCAGACTTCTTTTTTATTACACATTATTTAAAAAAAACCACAAACCAGTGCTAGCATTTTATAACATTTTTAGAGTTCAGGTACTTGTATACCTAATCCCAGATCACAATTCATTTATTGGCAGGGTTTAAAAGGCATATTTCCATAACTTTTAGGCAGTCATCATTGACTTCCCTTAAGCAGCCCAGAGATATTCCATCTTAGTAGGGAGGCACCTAATGAAAGCTGCCATGGAAAGAGTTAAGCAGTCTTTGAAAATTGTTGACTATAGATGTGATGAGTATCAGGCACCTGTGCACTCCAGCTATATTTAAGCCAGCTAGATACCATCTACAGTTGTTTTACATTCAAGTGGCTTCCTTACTTTGACATTGTTGTGGGGTTTTTTCCTGTGGAACATCTGGCCTTTGAATATACATTATTAGCCCTTTTTGGAAATAAACTCTTAAAATGCAAGATAACTTCATCCACAGCAAAAATACATGCAAAGTAGTAACAAACACTACACATCTGTCAAGTCTGTGTACTACTACCCTTACTGTCATGCTAGCTAGATAAATCTGGTTATGCAAGTATCCTCTGTGATTCCTGGACCTTCCTGAATGGAAGTCTATTAAATTTTAATTTAACTGGTTCTTAAATATTTAAATCTTAAGTAAATGCTTAAATCCTGGTGGCTTATCAGGATCTGTCTTTTCATCTCAGACTCCTGTCATGGTCTTAATAATTAACTCCACGCTTGTTTATGCAGGTTCTTCTTCCTGTGTTTTGACATCTTCTAACCCTCTGCTAAACCTGTTAGCAATTCAGGAAAACATATCAATTCTCCTGTCACTTTTTTCTGTTCTGACGCTATCTCGGCATTTCCTTTTCCATAGTCTCTTGCCAGAGTTTTCATTCGATGTGTGGCCTTTACTTGTACCCCTGACCACTACACCTTCATTCAAGTGGTTACAATGCAAGGACAAACAAGGAAAAGTTGTAAAATTCATATTTTTTTTTTATTAGTGTTGCCTTTGCAGCAGCAAGTGTGAGAAAAAAAAAAAAAAGAGGGGAATTTGAAACACATATCTCTGTATATCTATAGTTCACATTTTTATCTATTCCTTCAGCCACTAAATAATGTAAGTTCTTATCCAGTAACTTGCCAAAAGTACTATCTTGAAACACTGAAAAAATTAATGATAAAGTAAAACATCTTAGAAGTTTAATTCATCACATAAAAGAACAAAATTATCATCAATCATATTTCTGGACAAGTTTTCATTAATTTCCTCACTTCTAAGGGAATGAGAGCTATAATGAAGTAAATAGTTCTAGTCATTTTAATCAGAGATTAATATAAAAAAGGTAAAAAGAATTCAAAGTTTTGTTAAAGAATTCGCAGATGTTATTTTGTGACCCATAGAGTTCTATATATTTTGTACAATATTTGGCACAAGAAGCCCACAGTTCAGACCACCAGATTCTCTTACTGACAAGGATAATAATAACAAAAATTCCTGAAGGAGAGTTTTATATTGTGCAAACTCTGACCAAGAAGTGTCAGGACTGAAAACGCCATGGTCTACACCAGGCGGATGATGTGAATGAGATAATGAACCACAGAGTTCAGAGCTTTGTCCAGCCTGCGGGTAATGTCATGCAAATTGCTTCCAGGACCTGAGCTACCAGCTTTCTTTGGAACTGGACTGTCAAGGAGGCTGATCAATGCATTCAGAACCAAACCAGAAATCCATGCGTGGTCGTCATGTGGTCTAGACATATACCCCAAATGGTCAGGAGCACTGAAATTTCCACCTGGATTTTTTTTTTACTCCAGGTATGTATTGTTTTAAATTTGTCATACATTTCATAACAAAGTAGCAGCACATCTCTTAAGATGTTTGGTTGGAACACGTTTCTCATAAACTAGACACATATTTCACAGCAAGTATTTTTTCTGCTATTTCTTAATGACTGATATTCCAATATATTCTATAAAGAGAGATATGAATTTCAAGACAAGATTTCAAGTTAGAGTGGACACATATTTCATAGCTTGCCATTAAAATGCCCACATATTTTATAGAAGACAAAATCCCAAACTCATACACCAGTTTGTTTCTCTCTTGTGCTAAGATACCTATTATATTTAAATTTCACATTTTCTCCCTCCTCTTCCTCCTAAGGGATTCATAGGTTTTCTGGTGATATTCCTACTTTTTTTCTGCTGAGCTGCAGCTAAGTACTGGCCAGTTTCAAACACAAGTATCTAAATTTAAGAGAATTATAAGTGCTGCATTACGGCAATTACATTTTCACACGGAGATCTTAAACTGAACACAAAAATATCCTAGGATAAATAAAGAATCAGCATTTGGTAAAGACTTACTCTTCCTTTTGTGAGTGCTTCAATGAGTTTCCTAACTCCCTTCACCCAACAGCCTTCAGGAATCTCATTAACTAGATTCCAGATACAATCTAGATTTTTTTACTGGATTTACTAAAAACAATCTCTGAAATACTTTGTACAGAATGCAGTACTTCATAACATATTGTATTATATAGCATTATAATGTAATATAAAATAATTAAAATAAAATTATATGATATGACATGACATGACACGACATGACATGATAGAACAGAACAGAACATAGCTTGTGCTTGTAAATGCTGTTATCAGTCTGAAGGTACTATGTTTGTTACTAATCAATATTCTCTGTTTCCTATGTAAAAAGATCGTTTAGCCAGTAGTCTTCAATGCAGAATGTAACCTACCGCTTCACAGAATCATGGAATCACAGAATAGCTGAGATTGGAAAGGACCTCTGGAGGTCATCTGGTCCAAGCCCATCCTGCTCTGGTTGTATCCTTCTGGATGGCAGCGACCAAGAGTTGTCCTTGCTGAAGAGAATTTGCATGGAGCTGGTTCACCTTCACTTCTTTGGGTTGGATTGAGATTGTTGCGAAGTGAATCCATGCTAGCAGGAGATCTGAGAGATCTGCCTTCTCCATCTTAACTTCCTTCCAGTCACTGCTTGGTGTCTGTAAAATAACCATCTTTAGCTATGTTTACACCAGTGTGATGACTACAAACATAAGTATGTATAAACACACATACACATACAGACAAACATATTTCAAGATTGCATTTGTGTGTTTAGATGAATAACGTATACATAGCATTCATGATTGCATCCTTCAGGTTGACCATCAATAATTTCCCTGAAAATGATCCTAACAAGATATGAAAGGAGGCTGGTGGGAAAGGTTCGCTCTGACCAGCTGTGCCATAGGCTGCCTTCATAACATTATCATTTTGGTCTCGTTATACCCTTAAAACACTGATAATTTTTCTTTCACATCGAGAAACCTAGCAGAGGATATTGGAAGGATTTCAGAATATCTCTAACCTCTGCTCTGACAAGTCATATATAATAAAATGTTCCCCTGGAATCTGAAAAATATAAGCACACTGTTTAGCAAAAATTTTAGCACTGAACTTTACACATCACAAATCAAAATGAGAAACTATTTGAAAGTTCAAATGCTAGTGAAGACCAAAAAAAAATATAAATAATCCGCACATCATTTTTTTAGCATCAGAAAGATTTTTCTTTAACAGACTATTTAGACAATGAAGCCATTAGTTGGAGGCTCAATATTTATTTCATGAAAGGAAATGTAAGGATAGATCGAAATCTCCAAAGAAGTTAGCAGCTCTTTTAAGTTTATGCATTCATAAGTATAAGAAATTATCCTCATACTTTGAAGTGTGGATTAAATACAGATAATTTAAAATAACTAAGCAAAAGTTGTGGCAGAAACAGGAACAAATAAATGAACTGTGATTTGTTGCTCTATTAATCCAAGTGTGAAATAAAAATAGACTATAAAACTTTCTTTTTAATTTCTTTTGTTCCTGCTTTATGAAGAGCAATAACTCAGTCAGTCTGTTCAGAAAAATGTTTCAAAGAGACTATGATGGAAAAGAGTAAGTTCACTGGATATTGGGAAAATAGCATATTCCCAACACATATTATTCCTCCTTTGAAACTATTACTAATCACAATTGAATAAATTCAGTACACTTTAGGGGAAGCCGGTGACTCAGAAGGGAAAAGTACTATGTTGCAGGTCTTAAATTACTGATTTTTGATGTCAGGCAAAACCACTATTTTAATAGTTTGTTCCTTCATTAGTGTCTGTGCAGAATGCTAACAGAGCTCTTAAATACACTTCAACAAGGAGATTTCATAACAAAGCATGAGTGGTTGTGTCTCTGTTTTTAGTCTGGGAAGGTGAGGGAATTACCTGTCTTCTTCTTTACATTAATTTGCTTATATTATTTCACAAGCATAGAAGAGGCACCTATGCCAACTCTGGTTTCTAAGATACATCGATATGAGAAGGTCAAATTATCCATGTCAGTGTCAGCCTCTTAAAAACCACACAGTGCAATGAATATAACTTTTATTCTTATTTTTCACTCTAGCATTGGTGTGCATTTAGCCTGTGTCTGAACTAGAGAATTTGAAAAATAATCACACTGGAGCCAATACTAACTCAGCTGCAGCAGCGACTGATCTAACGGAGACAAACTCTGGCAGCTTCTGCTGTTCCCACCAGCACATCCACTAATCCTTCTTATGAGGAAATAAGAAGCACAGTCAGGCTGAGCCCCCAAAAACTGCAGTTATCTGTATAAGACCAGAATGATCCTCATCAAGAGAAATAGTATTGCATAGAAATATGTAAATACATTTGAATACGATCCTCCTCAGCTTACTTTAACTGGGTACAAGACAGTTGTTAGATACGAAGCAAACTCCCCTCCATTGTCAGTAGAGAACATGCAAAAGACAATTTTTGCAAATAATCTTGGACAAATCCTCTGAAAATAACTTTTCCACTGACTACAATAGAAGCCTAGATGCCCATCTTATTTTCAGTACAGCCCAAAGCAGGCAAGATCAGTCAAATCACATAGTATGTTCACAACTTCAATACATAATATACATAGTACATATATTATATAATGATTTGTATATATTGTCTTTTTGCATGTCTGTATGTGTAAACACAAGTGGGAATAGGAGTGGATGTATATAAACTCAAATTACAGAATCTGTACTTCCTAACTGCTTTATAAACTTAATACAGGTATATTATAGCAAACAAAAACACGTTCCTGGATTTTTCAGTAGAAGCATGCTCTTATAAAAAATAAACAAATAATCTTATATAATGAATAATCCAAAACACTTTTAGGCTAGGGTTCAGCAGTGTACCAAAGAATATTTCCTTTCTGATCTCTGTTTCAGTTGCTTAAAGTTACACATGTACTGAGTATTTAATAATTCAGGCAGTTAATCACAAGACCAGTCATAGCATGAAATAGGAATAATGCCACACGAGTAGGAGAAAACATGAGATTTTAATCCAGCAACAATGAGATAAAGTCTTGTTTATGTCTGGTGCCCAGTGAAATCATTTATATTCATAGAACAATTTTCGTTTTGCCTACACATGCTCTCTAGTTGATATAATCTGTGTTCTCCAAACTCTTCTTGCTCAACCCAAACCTGTAGATGTAGTTACCTTAGCAATCACTGACCAATTTTCAGTGTATTTGCTAGAGCAATACAAATGAAAGAAACTGCATAAGGAAGACACAAAAGAAAAGTAAAATGAGGAGGCAAAGCTGTCGCCACTGCCATGATGGAATCAAATTTCCAGACACGTCATTAAAATGAGGAGATAATTGCCAAATTTTGGAGCCAGATTTTACACTTGGATACGTGTACATAACTCCTACTGATTTCATTAAGACCTATTCTTACCTACCAGGTAAGAGGGCTTGGCTTAAGATTTGTAATCATATCATATTAAAAAACTTGTTCTTCAGGTGCAACCAGAAGTTCAATGAGTTAGCGTCGTGCAAACCACATTATGTAAATATTTGGACTCATTATTTTTTCTTTTATAAAACATTTCAGAGTGAGCAATGGGTCCTACTACTCTAGTCTTATCAGGGACAGTATTTCTTGCAAATGGTAAAGTCAAAACAGAACAAACAGCAGAGCTAAAGAACCATGAGGCAAAATGTAGGAAATAATGCATACTGAGATGGGTCATTCAAAAGCAGGGCGGCGAGACATTAAAGGGTTCTAACAATTATCTCCTGGTTTTCTCCACCATCAGAAAGAAGCTAAGAGGGGCTTAGTAATAATGTTACAAACACTATATACAACACAATCTAAGTATTCTTTACCAAGAACATCTTGAACAAATCTCAGCAAAGATACACAGAAGGAATAATCAGTGCTATAGGTCAGAAGATTCAGGTTTGGGCATTTTACAGTATTGTATAATTGATAAAAACATGTCCATGGGTAGGATTTAGTTTCGTATTCAAGCACATAAAATCAGGTGTGTATCACAGTGCACCTGTGAACTATGAACCTAATCTCACATTATAGACACGGTGTTCAATTCAGTTGCCTAATCAGTTGCCTTGCTCAATACACAGTCATAATATGCTTCCATCAGTATAAGCATCAAGCGCCATTTGAAATTCCAAGGATGCTAAAATATCTGCACACTTCTGATGGATGTGACTGAAGACCAATGGGAGATCTATGATTTTACGCAAAAGCAGCTGGAGACCACATGAGAGACCACAGTAGGGAGTCCAAAATGGCTCTGAATATAGATGTTTAAGTAACTGCACCATGTCAAATGTAGCCTGGAGAACTGCTGGTTCATCCTAGAGTAGACATCCTGGGGGAGATTCATTTGGCTAAAGGTAAGTATGACCTTTGAGATTTCTTTGGGTATTTGAGAAACCTTCGTAAGTCAGGCAAGGTATGTGAGCACATATGAGACTTGTGGTCTTCTGAAGTGGCAGCTGGACACCTCTCTGTGTCTAAAATTACACTAATCACCTATCAGCAAGCAAGAAGTTGTATATCTGTGTTAGATGAGATGAAAAGCCCAATACTGCCCATATGGACTTCACTGATGGCATTGGGAGCTTGCATTGCATGTAGATTTTTATACTGTAGGCACATATATTAGAGTGACTGAATCTGGAGTAGAAATTAAACCAATTCATTAACAAACATGAGAGATTCCAGTGCACCTGAATTGTTGATGAAAGACTGGACAGGACTATCACATCTACAATGCTACATAACCTGAAGTTAAACTTTACACCAGCCAATACTGATGATCGAGGATGTCCTTAGTATTCCTGTAGCTCCACCTTACCTCTAAACTGTGATACATAGGCCATACATTTCAATGTCCCTCTATTATTACACTTGTTTGAAGCCCAGTCTGCTTTATAATCATGAGCAGTGGTACCAAAAAATATAGCTTTAAATGACATGCAAAAGAGACAGAAAAGCCTTGAGACCTTGTTGTATTGAGTACAAATCACAAATTGCAAATGTAAAAATTCTTTGGATTTCTTTCACATCATGAAAAGTTTTTATCCCTCCTTTATTCCATCTATGCAGCTTAAAGAAAAAAAAAACATTAGGGACATTACTCTTAATATAGTGCAAGAACACACATTTGGTCTTACATTTCTGCCCTGAAAACCAGACAAGTGCTTACATGAGAGACAAATAAATGTTTGGTCTATTGCAAATAACTAGTCTACACAATTTTTCGTAGTGTTATATACTCACTTAACACAGCCTAGACCTCAGAAGACTGAGCTATCTTACCTCTGTCTTTCTGCCAAATAAAAATAAATGGCTTAATTAACATTTAGGCCTTTAACCAAGAGGACTGAACATGTAATCATTTTTCACCTGAAACAGAGCTGTCACTGTAAGTCTTATTATTGTTTCTTTGCTTTTACAAGCTAGAGATTGAAAAATTAAATACCATTGAATTAATCATCAGAAAGTCAGATTTTGCACTCACTTGTGCCAGAATGCATCCAAAAAAGACCAGCAGAGGCAATGTATTTACATTAAGGATATATTATACCACTGAGAGGTGAATCAAACTCAGGGTATTTAAAAGGAGCAGGACATAGATCTAAGAAACATACATTCCAGAAATAATTACCCTTCCAAGTGAGATTGTCAAGACTAGACAGTGAGAACTTACATGACTATCCAAATAAAAGGATCCTTACGAAAGATATTCCAAGGTGATTTTGAGTCCTATGTAAGGTTACATCAGTGGAGTTCTGTTAAAGGCTCCAGCCAAATCCAGTGGTCAGCCATGTGGAGGACCAGATGTTTTCATGTCAGACACACAGAGGGCTAGATGGTTTCATGTTGATCTGGAAAAGGACTTGCATTAATAAGAGTATAACGAATGGGGTTATTTGGGGTCTAATTGTTCCACTCACATGGGAGCAGAATATATAGACAGGAGCTTTCAGTGTGAAATTAGTGACTATGTAAAACAATAAATAAAAATAAATAACTGTATTTTACAGAGTTCACTTTCAGAAGATCCTGACAATTGCTATCTATATCTGAAAGGAGGTTGTAATGAGGTGGGTGTCTGTCCCTTCTCTCAAGTAACAAGTGACAGGACAAGAGGAAATGGCGTCAAGTTGTGCCAGGGGAGTTTTAGATTGGATATTAGGAAAAATTTCGTCACTGAAGGGGTTGTCAAGCATTGAAATAGGCTGCCCAGGGAAGTGGGTGAATCACCATCCCTGGAGGTATTTAAAGGACAGGCAGACATGGTGCTTAGGGACATGGTTTAGTGGTGGACCTGTCAGTGCTAGGCTAACAGTTGGACCCTCTGAGGTCTTGCCCAACCTAAAAGATTCTATGACCTCTTGTCATTTTTTCATTCCATGTGCCTGAATTTCAGCCTACCACAATCAGTGACAGGGACCTGAGGTGCATGTTACATGTCCCGGAGTGCATGAGAATCTTTCAAGGATTCCTGAGCTGGAGGATTCCTGGGCAATATGCAAGAACATGTGAAGTGGAAGGAGTCGAACTTGGCACCTCCACACAGGGAACAACCCCTGGAGCCAAGTATCTCCCAGACTGCACCTAGGTCTTACATGAAGGACTTGCTTCACACCAAACAGAACAACATACTCAGTTTAGGGGACAAGATCCAGGGGTGGCTTGAGAAGTTACTTTCTTGGCAATGTAAACTTATGCTTAAGTCCATGGTAGCTATTTCTTGGAAAATACGGACTGCAAAGCATGAAGGTATGTTCTGAAGCAGGAATCAAAATGAAAAAGTTACAAATGTAAAAAAAAAATGCATAATGACAAAAAAAAAAAATATAGAGAGTTTACTTTGCCTGGTGTTGTGTGGTTTTGCCCCCAGCGGAAGGATTAAAGTTTCTTGTCTCTAGCAGGTGAAGGCCCCACCAGAAAAAAACCAGTCTGACTCACCAGATGCCCTTTGAGGGAGAGCCAGAACAAATACAGAAGGCTGATAATGCACAGTATATGTTACCTACAGATAACGTTCAGTCTGAACACACATTAGAATGGAAGAACACTGAAATATGACAATAATTTCTTAGTCAGTCTGACTTAATCGTCTGCTCCTTCAGAATACCCATAAAAGATAGTCATCTCCTTTAGAACTTTTTACAGGGAAAAGCCTTTTTAAAATTTCCAGAGGTATACTTTTCAGAGAATAATGTGCAATACAAATGGTCTAAACCAGTACATCCCACAGGAATCATGACAATCCTCTGATCAGCTTTAATTATTCAGTTTTAAGATGATTTTGAGGTAGGCAGAAACTCTGCAACCATTTTGCATCATGGCAATCTGCCCTGGAATACTTTTTCTTATCAGCTCTGTGTCTTTCCTCTATGCCTTACTGAATTGCACCCTAGCAGGAATCAGGAATTCTCTTATCTTTTTGCATGAAATGAGAAGCTTGCTGAAATTAAAATCTTTCTGTCTGTTAGATACAATACAATAATTCTATGGATGTAAAGGAAAGATTGTGCAAGGAAAGTCCCTCTTTCTGGTGGTTCATACAAAGTTATCCAGCTACAGCTTCCTGGCTCTTCCTCACCATTTCCCATTGGCATACTGGCACTTCAAGACAGTGAGAAATACACTGACAGTCCATAGAGGTTGCTCCAGGAATGTTATTTAGCTACAGATATGAAAAGAGCTGGGCTGTGTGATGATGAGGGAGGGGAACAGCAAATCCCCTAGACAATCTCTCCCTCTTTCAGAACACTACAGAGATTCATATTGCAGAGCCATGATAAACTGTGGGAAAACAATGAATAATTGGCAGTCTCCTACAGTTGCTTCAGAACTCAGAGCTACCATGCAGCTAAGTGACCTCTGCTTCTGCTAGGTCATCAAGAGGTAAATAACAGGAGAAAGGCAGTAAATGAAGCATTATTGTGCAGACTCTGCCTGTACTGTATCAGTTCTGTAGAAAAATAAAGGTTTCCTGTGTTCTCTTCCTCCATGGTCTCAATTGTGCGATTAAGCGCAGCGCTAGGCTATGCGTGGTGTGAGTTACTTTGCCCCAGGCTGAGCACTGGGAGGTTCAGGGAAACACAAAGGTTCCCAGAACGATGTGGTTTACTCAATGAGGCCTTGAGTAAACTGCTTTATATCTGTGGCCTGGAACGCAAGGACTGACCGAGGGGCAGTCCCACGCCTGTGCTGGGAGGTGGGAAGAGGGGAGCTTGGTCCTGCAGTCTACCCTTCCCTTTCCAAGACACCTGTGGCTCCCCTACGCTTCTCCCCCTTTTAAGTCAGGCCATAATTTGCAACACTCTCCCTCCAATATACGAGTACATTCGCTACAAATCAGTGACTGCATCTTGATATGAAAACATTCCTGGGAGGATGGTGAAAAAAAGTGTATTAGGCTGGGCAGAATGCTATAGGTATATCCTACATCCAGAATCTGCTCTTGCTCATAAAGAGCTAGTTTATATATACGTGGCACTGTAGCATGCCTTGTGGTGATATTCTCAAGGAAATGCTTGGCCCTTCTCTAGCAAAAAGAAGACTTAGAAAACCGGCGTTTTGGTTATGCTCAAGCTCAAAATAAAGCAGACATATGAAATGCAGAATTACAACAAATAAAACTTTTTCATTTGCTTTATTCCTGTGATTTCTAGTCAGTCTCACAGGTCATAATTTACAGTTTTTAAGTGTTCAATAGGCAACACGTCATGTTAAAGTCATTTTACTCTAGCAAAAATATGGTTGGCTTGTCAATCAAAATATACAGCATGGTCAATATCTCTGCTGCCTTAAAACCAGAGCTGCTATGAATCTAGAAGTCTTTATTCTTGCCAGTAATCCTCATACACATGAACAGTCCCAATTAAATAATCAGGATTATTCACTTCTGATGATACGTATGACTGGCCCCTTATCTTCCATATTCTGAATCCCACCTTGAAAACGTATTTATTCATGTCTTGGCCACATTCACCATTGAATATCTACACTTCTTAATTTAAGGCAATGGCTCTTCCAGGTACTTGGGTCAGAATTGCGCACTAGATTTACACTTTCTTTGAATCTCAGATCTGCTCCATCCGGTTTTTCACAAGCAAGGATTAATCACTTCCACGACCCACTTAGTCACTCTTCCTTCAGGGATCCAGACAGTAATTTATCCTTTACTTTTGTATTGCACATAAAATACCATATGTTTAATGTGAAGGCAATACATGATTTCTCAGAATCAGGAGCAGATTTGAAATAGCCGTAGGTTCGGGCTGCAGTCCTGTTTTGTTTGTAGCTTGCTAATACGCAGCATAAATGCAAATGACAAAACCTCCAAGTAATGGAACATATTTCTCATAAAAGTCAACACATGCTACAATTACAGGCAGTACTGTACTATTGGCCAACAATATAAATTTATGTAGCTCTTTTGTAGCCAGCTGTCCACTAGACATAGTGGACAAAGTGCCAAAGTTGGTATGGTGGCAATTCAGGAAACAGGAAAGGCAAGACTGCCGTATGAGTGATGGAAACTGTGTTTATGTGTTTACAAGGGGAAAGAGGGAAGAAGCTGAAGAAAGAGCCCACAAGAGACAGAGTATCTGGAAAATGTGTAGAATATCTGCTGAATATCTGAGTCTGAAAATATTTTTCACAACAAGCTTATCTGACACAAGGGGAATTAAAAATTTATTTCATTACAGCTGGCTTTCTGGCTTTCAACAAAGTATCTAAAACCACATCAACCCTGGCTGGGGTGGCCAGGCTGCTTTGGTGGTCACTTATTTTCCCATCAGAGACATTCAAGTTTATCTCAGATTAAAGTTCTACCATAATTAAATTTTATGATCTGCAACAGCAATCTATTCTCATTTAGACTGCTGATATATCACCCTGAACATTCTGACAAGACAGAGAAGGTCTTGAAAAACAGGCCAAAAAATGCTGTGGATGTTTATGTACATCATACCATTCAGCTATTGCACAATACATCGGCCTGGAGATATTTCTATTTATATTTTCATCAGAGATAAGAGATATTTATTTTTGCCTCCAAGAACTTTTGATTAAATAATACTTGTCATCTAAACTTTAAGTTTGCTTGGTTTTCATGAAACAATCTGACAATTAGCTTTTTAAATGTTGAATTAGACTTTCTTGTAAGATGCCAGCAAAACTGCAAACTGTTAAGTGAGGCCTTATTAAGCACAGCTATGCTCAAACTAGTCTTAGGGTTTAAAGTTGGTTTTATTTTAGTTACCGGTGGACACAGTCACCAGAAAAATATGACTTCTCTGTGTTTCATCTGGAGATACCTGTTCGTGTATGTAGCGCTCAGTCAAACAAGATATTCAAGGGGAAGAGCGAGGCATGCCATCCAGCCAGGAATGAATTGACTGGTAACAATGTCAGAAATAAATCCTTGTATCTGCCAGCATACAGACACAGAAGTAGCTGAGTGACCCAAGTGAATACAGCTGAGCATGTACTCACATCACCTTCTGCTCCTTGCTTTTATTACAGTTCTTACGCAGCAGATATCATTCATGCTTACACATTTCCTGGGTACGTATGGCTCCCAAACATCACAAGTTCAGTTTGGCCCCTCACAGAATGACTTTATCCTTGTTCCCAGTCCCCCCTGCTTTGAGAAACATTTCAATCTAACACATTCCCAGCTGGAAGATTCATTTCATCCAGCTGCCAGAAGAACAGCTCTCCATATCTGGACAGAGTCCTAGTACTTGATTATTTCCTAGGGACCGTGCAAGTGTCATACAAAAGCCATACTTCAGAGTATGAAACTCTTAATACACAAATCTATGCTTCTCAATTAGCAGTGATACCGTCACAAGGAAAACCCTCTAAATGCAGTGAAGAAAAAACCTTAATGGGGGAATTCTGACAGCATTTGGTGGTTCAAGCACACTGAAAGTAGCATGAGAAATTCATTGCCTGGCAAAATGTACAAGAACTTCATTTTCTAAATAATTGGTGCTTGGTGAAATATTTATGTACACTCATTATCATGTCAGAGATGCCAAGGACAATTGAACGTCTAAGGCATTCCTCAGCTGAGATGACAATAGCCGTCCGCCGCGCAACTCACACTTCTGTGGCTCAGTGAAACTTTTTATGTCACATGTCACACAGACATAACCGCAGGTATCTGTTCTGCATGGCATTGGTGACATTCCTTCCTGATAGCAATGGACTTTCATTTAGGCTGGATCTGCTATTTGGAGCCCATACTGAGTGCGGTTTACCATGTGATGCACACATGGTCTTTGCTTAAAAAAGCCTTCAAATATTTCTTGTATCTGCCGGCCATTGCTCCACTTCATTGACATT
This sequence comes from Rhinoptilus africanus, assembly GCA_013400135.1. Taxonomy (NCBI): domain Eukaryota; kingdom Metazoa; phylum Chordata; class Aves; order Charadriiformes; family Glareolidae; genus Rhinoptilus; species Rhinoptilus africanus. Next base: position 103,972 of record VXBO01000186.1, on the reverse strand, counting down.
TTAGTCTCCAAGGGAGATTTCTGCTGTTTTAACATCCGTCCGTAATTATCAGGGGAAGACAATTTAATAAATACTAAACACCATAAATATACAACTAAACTGGATTTACGATTTTATTTTATATCACCTGGAATTCTATTATAGGCAAGAACAAGCACCCTCTCCCTTTATCTCCAGCCCATCACTAAAGAAGAGAACACTCCCTCTGGTATGCCATAATAGCCCCGTGCCATGTCAGATATGCAAAGCAATCATAAATCCACTTTAGCTTGTTAGTTTACTGCTGTTTTCTATCACCAGACAAGCACAAAGCAACTGGAATGTGTCAGTGAATCTGGCCCTAAATCAAGCTTCTTTTTTTCTTTAAGTGGTATTTTTAAGCCGTGCCAGTAATAACATTCCAAGACACCCAGGGAAGAGAGTTACACCACTTTCATTGGCTTTTCTAGCATGTAGATGGCCTGATTCTCTGTAAAGTCCTGGCTGCTTGGCACAGTTTGGGCAAAGCAGTATAAGTCCAGCTCAGTTGAGTAGTTCAACAGAGTTTACTAGAGTAGTATGTACAAGTATATTATTCCCGAAAGAAGTGCACCAGAATTCAAGTATTCAATTTCTTTTTTATTTTATAATATATTTTAGGGAATTAATTAAATCATCATTTTAGTGGAGGAAAATGTCTCAAAAATTTTCTAGGCGGAATAAGTGTCTTCCCCTTCTTACTTTCCTTTTATTTTGAACTACAGTACATCTACATTTTACTGTTGTTTTATCCAGAGGAAAACCAGAAGTATATAATCGACAGTCAGGAAGATAAAGCTGCACTATTACTCCAAAGTTAGATCTGCAGCAGGGTAAAAGAAAAAATGCACAGAAGAAGCAAAGACAGTGGCTGGTGAGCCTAGAGAGACAAAATGTCTTTCTTTAGCAAGACATGGAAGCACATAAAGTCTCTTTAACACCACATTCCTGAGTGACTATGCCCATTCCATAGTCAGACTAAAAGAAATGGCAATTGCTCATCCATTACATTTGACAAGGATGCTGCTGTTATTAAAAAACTCTTGTTTCTCTTGTGTGTCATTCTATTCCAAAGAAAACCATGAGAGTACATCAATGGTTCATGAGACATCATGATGATATGAGTGCTCTGGTGACCAGGGGATGATTTATAAACATATGGCTTTTAAAACTATGGGACTTATATTGTTTTGCTTGATGTGAGAGGAAAGAGCAACAATCTAATTCTGTTTTTCTTAAACCACGGATAACAGTTTTAGTTGCTTTAGATAAATAAGTGGATTAAATTAGCTACATACATAAAGAAGAAAATTCTCAGGAAAATCAATAGAAGTACAATATGCCAATCTATAGGGAGCAGCAATTCAAGTAATCTAGGGCAGGAGAGAGAATGTTTATACTGGGGGCCAGTTACCACCTCACTTGACTCTCCAGCCCAGCAGGGCTTCAAATACAGACAACAATTAAAGATATTTAGGCAACCAAAGGTTCCACAGAGACAAATGGGTCCATAAAGGGGCCCTGCTTGTCAAAAATTTCGAGAATTACAGATTTCTTTTGTGTTTATTCTTCTGCTTTTTTTCCACAGGAGCTGTATTTTATAGGTATTTAAGGGAGCTAACTTAGCAGCATATGCTTTCCTAGAATAGTCTGAAAGAGAGTAAATTAGTGATGTAGAGGTTGGTTTAATTTAATGGGCTGATTTCACAAAGGTTCAAGGATGTGGTCATCTTTTTCCCCATAAGCCTGCACTTCTCCCTGATTTTTACATAGCTAATTAATTGCTGTCAAGCATTTCAGCTTATAAGAAAATCTTTGGTGCTCTGGCTCTGGCTATCAGTCTTTCATACAAACATCTTAAAAGCAGCATGGGAATGTGCTTCATTTTCAGAATACTCTATGTATGGCCACCACATGGGTCAAGAGTCCACTTGTGCGTGTCCTTGCCTTGAGCATGTTACGAGGCAGTGAATGCTTATGCCCAGAGGCTGTGTGTATACTAGATCATAAAATAACCAGGAGTGGTGCTCAGTGTCACAGTAATTTCCTTTGTCTGCACTTTTCTGAAGGCTTATCACAGACAAAGGTGTAATCTGGGATGTGTAAAATCCAGTCACTGGATGTGTCTGTTTGCAAGTTTGAAAATAAAACGCTTACTGAGAAATGGGGGAAAGAAGTCTTAGAAAACATACATGATCCAGTATCTCAGTTTCTTAGACCAATACCTCGTCAAATTCTCACAGAACTTTCTGAAATATGTACCTTACCCTATTTCACCTGTAACCGTGATGTTGGTATTTGGGAAGTAGCCATGGGAAACAGGATCACAGGACAATTCAGGTGGGAAGGGACCTTCGCAGGTCTCTAGTTCACACCACTGCTCAGTGCAGGGGTAGCTCTGAGGTCAGATCAGATTGCTCAGGGCTGCGTCCAGTGGGGCTTGAAAACCTGATAGAGATAGCACAACCTCTCTGGTCAACCTGCTCCACTGCTTGACTACCCTCAAGGTATTGTTTGTGAGGTTGGGTTTTTTGGGGTTTTTTGGTGTTGTTTTGTAGCACTTGCTCGCTTTCCTGTTCCAATGTACGACTGTTATCTTGTGTTCTCCTGCCATACACCTCCTTAAAGAGCGTGGCTCTGTCTCCTGATGACTGCCCTGTATGAGGGAGCTTCTGTCAGGTCATCCCAAATCCATCTCCTCTCCAGGCTGAACAAGCCCACATCCCTTGGCCTTTTCTCAAAGGACAAGTGTGCCAGCACCCCGAGCATCCTGGTGGCCCTCCACTGGCTCATTCTCAAGATCTGTACAATTGCACCTTCTACATGTGTGGCTGAGAACAGAATGTTTGTGGAAGCACTCCTTTTTAAAGTTATTTAATCCGGTATGTCTTTGAAGTACAGTTCTAAGATCCAGTATCTACAAGAGTTCTCACTTAAACCTGACGTCACACTGTAAAACTTTCAGATGTTTCTCCTTATACTTTCACATCACAAATGAGCATGTCTCCTATGGGATTCCATATTGTATTCCCTCATGCCATTGTGACTTTCACCTCTCTCCTCCTCTCTCCCTCTTTCTCCTTCTTTCCTTCTCTCCACAACCCATCTTCATTTATATGGAAAAAAATTTTCCAAATACATTTTTAATACTTTTGGTGAGAGCACTTTCAAATTCAAGGCTGTAAAGCTGCAGCACACGCAAAAGGAAAAGCCACTTAGGTTCAGCTTTGTTTTCTCTGGTGGGTTTAGGCTTCTTTGCAAGAATAATAAGAGTAATAATAGCTGTAGTGCACTTGAAGCAAGACCTGGCAATCTGTGAGACAACTTGAAATTAAAAAGACAAAACAAAAAAGAACACAAAAACCCCAAACAATCACAGTAATTTCTGACAGGTACAAAACATTTATTTTCTGTGACCATTTTCAAATTGTTATCCTTGCTGTTAGTTAACATGTAAAAGGAATTATAACCTTAAGGTGACAGGCTAAACTTATTTCTAATATATCTTAAGTTCATTATTAGAATTCAGGAGATTTCAAAGAACTGTTAAAAATAGAAATATTCTTATGAAAGTAGTTTTTAAAAATACTCAGTGTTATTACAAAGTATATACTATTTGGCAGCTGGTCTCCCTCTGCTTTGGGCAGGGAGTTACAGTTCTGTTTCAGACAGGGAAAATACATTCTGTAATGGCATGACAGTTTTGTATTTTTGGTCCTTATTAAAATCAGCTCTAAGGTAGTCAACAAAGCAGAGAATGAATCAAGACACTTACTGCTCCATTGCCTCTCTGTGCATTCAGAATACTGCTCCTCAGAGCTGAAATCTTTCCTTCTGCTATCTGGACAAGTGATATATGTGAAAATACTTCTACTATGTGTAGCCAAACCACAGAATCACAGAATGTTTTGGCTTGGAAGGGACCTTAAAGATCATCTAATTCCAACCCCCCTGCCATGGGCAGGGACACCTCCCAGTAGACCAGGTTGCTCCAAGCCCCCATCCAGCCTGGCCTTGAACACTTCCAGGGATGGGTCATCCATAACTTCCCTGGGCAACCTGTTCCAGTGCCTCACCAACCTCACAGTAAAGAATTTCTTCCTGATATCTGATCTAAATCTACCTTCTTTCAGTTTGAAATCGTTGTCCTGTGTCGTGTCATTACAGTCTCTGATAAAGAGTCCCTCCCCATCTCTCCTGTAGTCCCTCCTTAGGTACAGGAAGGCCACTATAAGGTCTCCTGGGAGCCTTCTCCAGGCTGAACAACCCCAGCTCTTTCAGCCTGTCCTCACAGGAGAGGTGCTCCAGCCCTTTCATCATCTTCATGGTCCTCCTCTGGACCCGCTCCAACAGGTCCATGTCCTTCTGTTGCTGAGGTCTCCAGAGCTGGACACAGTACACCAGCTGGGGTCTCATGAGAGCAGACTAGAGGGGGAGGGCAGAGTTGAGGGGGAAAAACATGCCAAAGCGCGTGCCAAAAAGTGGTTCTATCTTAGGTTTGCGAAATCTTTTCTTATGAAATCATAATCTATCAAAGCGCATTTCTCCAAAGAATTTTGGTTTCAACTACAGTTTTCTAATAAATATCACTTTCCTGAGAAAGGCTTAACTGCTTCTAGCTACGAGCAGGACATGATTCTCTTTAAAGTTAGATTATGACGTGCCAGTTGGCTATACCTTCCTGGGAAATACAGCAGACAGAAAATCAATTCAAAGTTAGTTTCATCAAGCACCAAATTTGTCTGTTTTGTATGGTTTTATGAGGGGTCAATAGCCAGTAAACTTTGCTCTTCCAGTGCAATAACAAAAGCAATGTGCATGACAGGCTAAGGCATAAAAACCTTATGCAGTTTGCCTCAGAATTGTCCTGGCAAATTCCAATCAACTCTTCTTCAAAGGCTTGAAAGAAAGTTGGATAAAAACGTCATTGTTTTGTTCTCCAGTCATGACATGGTCTTGACTCTCATTAGACAATTAATCCTTTACAGAGGTCTAGTCCTCTCTTAGTGGCTCCTTGAAAGTGAGACTAGCACGGGGAGAAAAAAGAGAGCATTATACTTCAGCATCTTAAAAGGAATGATACTAAGAGAAACAAATCAAAACAACTCAAATTTAGGATGATTTATTATTATATTGTCTCTCATGGAACAAATTACAGCTTGTCACAAAAATTGCTGTGGTCTGGTTTTAGATCACTGCTATCTTTGGGGGCTTGCTTATTAAAACCAGTAAGTATCATATAATAAAAAACACTAGAATACTCAGCACTTTAGACTGATGAGGGACCTTTTGGATCAAATTATGAGCTGTTCATTTGCTCTTTTTCTTGCCTTACTGTTGTTCTTTGGCTAAGACAGCATCTTTTATTTATATGCCTTGAAATGAGCTCATTAGTATAATGTAACTAAGTACTTAGCCCAGCACACTGTCCTTAGTCAAGGGGAGTTCAGACAGGAGTCCAGTGAAGTATTTGTGTAACTGTTTTACTGGGTCCAAAAAAGAGTGATCAATATATTGGTAAATCAAGTCCAACTATGTGGTACTTTGATGAGAGAAAAAACTTTTATGAAATACTTTGATGATCCCAAAGATCCCAAGTCACTTTTGAAGGATAAAGAATGGAGCACATGGCATCACCAGCACTTTATTAAGAACATGTCCTTCTTGCCTGAGAAATTATCAATATCGAATTATTTTGATCTCATAATTCTTTTGCTGCTTTCTGCATTTTAGCTACAGCCAAGGGAAAAAAAAAACATCAAACAAAACCAAACAACAACTACAACAAAAAAGGCACAATTCAATCAAATATGTTTATAGGTTCAGAAGTGGAATCCAATCTTCCAAATCTACCACTTGTCACTGTATGACTCTTCCTCTGGCAGCAAATCGATTACTGCTGCATAGACCCTGCACCACGTGTCAAAAAGGACTTATTAAGGTCTTACCTCTGCAGTGACGGCATAAATGCATTTTACCAGGATCAGTATAATTTCCTCCTATTCCACTCTCTCCACACAACTGCATATATTAAGAGGCTAATCCTAATTCTAGTTCAGATAGTAATTTCATACTGTTGAATCACCTAAAGTAGCCTTTCATTTTCTAGACTCTCTATAGGGTAGAAGTCTTTTATTGAAGCCTTATTCTAAGGGCACAGGAAAACTGCACAACTGTGTACGATGAGATTGCATTACATCATTTAGGCTTCTCCTCAGCTGTCTCCAAACACGGCAAGCATGGAAGCCAAGCTATTCCCTGCATCTCCAGCTGTTCCACCTGGACATTGGGAAACGTTTCTTTTACTGTGAGGGTGTTCGAATCCTGGCACAGGTTTCTCAGGAAGGTTGTGGAGTCTCCATCCTTGGAGATATTTAAAAGCTGTCTGGACATGATCCTGGACAAACAGCCGTAGGTGGCTCTGCTTAGCGAAGGAGTAGATCATATGACTTCCAGAGGTCCTTTCCAACTTCAGCCTTTCTGTGACTGTGTGATCTCCAGTGCCAAAAAAATTAAGCTTTATGAGGTAAGACTTTCAAAGGAGGGATAATAAGGAACTGGGTGAGTATAAAAAAAAAGACTGGGACAGAATAGGGGATTTGCATAAATTCAAATATTGAGCAAGAAAAGATAACTGAAGCTATATCTTATTGTATCTCTTCAGCTCATCCTATTCACCATAAATTTTGTTTCATGAGCCTGCAAAACTGCAGGCATTTGCATTTGCTATTTCTAATAATTGAGAGTGAGGGAAGGCACCACAGAACACAGACTGCCTGGATTCCTGCATGATAATCCAGAACAAAACTCAAATCAAATATGAAATACCTGCCACATTTATGTTACACTTTTATCCTTGTGATTTGGTCCCTATTAAACTGCCTGGAAACCTCACCAAAGCCACTAAGAGCACCCACACAAAGATACCTGAGAAGTGGCCCCTCCAGGTCTCTGTAGCAGTGAGATTTACCTATTGATGTCAGATGCAGCAGCTGTTTCAGATTCCATCTTCTCCTTAATAACTTTCTTCTCTGGTAAAGCCATATTCTTCTTCCTTCTAAGCTGATTAGTGCTTTAGGTGAAAAAGAAAAATCCAAAGAATTCTTCACCCTATAGCATATAATCCTACTTTTTAGTCTACAGCTCTCAAGAAGCTCTTTTATTAACGCATTTCTTTGACTGCCTTTCAGAGAGGATCTTCCTGTGTTCAGTCCTGGATATCTGTAGGGATGTCTGAAGTCTCTATCTGCGTAACCTAAAATACCTTAAATACCTTTTTTTTTCAGCTTCCTAGTTATTTCTTAAGCACATATCTTCTGATACAACTCAAAGATATCTTCCAAGCCTTCATTCACACATCAGTTCAGGGGTCAACTATATTTCATAATCCTGGCATGAGTTCATCTCACTGGAGTTCACAGGAGTCCTCTGAGATGGAACCAGAAGATTTACTTTATTTTCAGCACTCTTGTAAAGGAAATATCTTGCTTAATCTGCAAAACACCTTAAAAGCAAAACCCTCTTCTATTACTTTCACAAACAGCAGTTTAGTTCATTAGCAGCTGAATCACACAATTTGTTATGAATTCACTTAATGTTACTTTGGTTGAATATTTAAAATCTTTTGTTACAAAGGTTTGTGACACTTCTGTCAGGTCACATTCACTTCAGACTTGGGAACTAGCTAAGTACTTAATGAAGTGTTTTCATACAGAAAATCATGGGCAAACTTTGGAAATCTTGGATAAACCAACAGATGTCCAAACGATTATTTAAAGGTCATTTGAACTCAATCAAGTTTCGCGACAACCTCGTGGCATGAGTTTGTCTCAAATACTTCCTAGCTTTGACTGTGCCAAAAATACATTAAAATAGTAATTTCTTAAAATATACTGACAGACACACATCTAAACCTGCAGCAAATAATATCCTGTAACTATTTAAAAACAAAGATGACCAGACTTGATTGGTTTGATTTGGAAATTATTGTAGTTCAATTCAGTTGGTGTTCTGTATGATGGGTCTATGTGTTTCCAATAATCTCACTTATTTTTTTCAAAGTAAGTTATTTTGTAAAAATATCAGGAATTAAAATGAGCAATTAGCAATTAGTTATGCTAAAGTAAGACATTATAACATGTTTACAAATGATTTTATGGTAACTGTATACCCTCTTTGCATTATAGTTGAACACAACAAAAAGAATTGTTGAAGAAATACATTAAAAGAACAAGACTAAGATAAAGATGGAAAGAGAAAAAAAGATCCACATAAATTAAAAAAAAAAAAAGAATTTGGAAAGGCATGACTCAAATATCTGGAAATAATTTAGGAATTGGGAGCTGATTAGTTGCATTAATAGCAAACTCCCATGATGGCTTTGTTGAAGTCACTAACACCTTTACATCAGTTTTTCCATCTCTAATTAGAATATTTTTCAGCATAGAAGTAATAGTTAGAGGTAGATTGTCTTTTGTGAGATGAAAATTAATGCCCAGAATCTTCAAAAGGCTGTCCAATTATTAACTAGCTTATCTAATCAAAGGATTTTAAAGCACAAAACATTGTGACAATATTCTTTTAATAGATCACAAACAGTCAATAAAAATGTTTTTTCCTCATATGTGTAGAAATAAATCATTTGTATAAAATAGAAATTGCCTGCTGAGCTTTTTATGAAAATAACAGTAGCGCTTCAGACAATGAAGCCGAGGGTGGGACTACTAACAGTTATAAATACAACATTAACAACGTCATTGTATTTCCCTTGACTTCCACACTTGTATCTCTGGGGAAATAAAGGCCCTGTTACTTACTAACTTGAATTCCTGTCATTGTACTTTGGGAATCAGTTGCTTGAGATGAAAACCTACAACATATGCTGAAGGTTATCATACTTGGGGTCATTCACAAGGACTGAAGTATAGATAAAAAAAAGCCTTTTTTTCTTTTTTTATTTGAGAAAAGCACAGAGAGAGAGACCTGTAATAAATCAAGGTAAACAACAAAGTATGTGATGGCAGAAATTGTAGTGGAAAAGTGAAAAATGTCCCACAGCTTTTGTTTCATTAAAAAATAACCTCACTGTACTGTGATAATCATAATATTTGTTAATGTTTTCAGCCAGTCCAATGCAGTGATGTATTAAGCTTTGCAAAAACACCAATTAATCATTTCCTTCCCAGTATCTTTCCTTCCCTCCTGCCACTTACACAGTTAAAGTGAGCTGATGACAGGAAAAACTTAAGCAAAATGCTTGTCCCCCATTCTAGCTAATATATCAATGGGTAATTATCTCTCAGCATTCACTAAAATTCTACTCTAGGTCAGACAGAGCTGCTGCTAAACTACTTCCATCAAGCTGTAACATTCCTTTTCCTCTGAAAATATCTATTTTGACTGCATGAATGTCATTACATGCTAGATTGCATCACAAACATACAGACCTTGGATTAGACACATATAGACCCTTCTTTAGTTGGTTTGGAAACCTGTTGCTCGTGCAAATGCATGACTGAGAGCCATGGTGGAGCCAAGCACGGTGTGGGTAAGGAAGGGATGGATAAATCAGTTTGCCAAAATAATGTCACAAAGAGTCAGCCAGACTTCCAGGGTCCTGCAATCCCAATGCATCTCAAGCATGGTCTCAAGACTCATTTAAAAGAAATTCTTGGAAACATAAAAGAAGAAGCAGTCACATAGGGAAAGAAGAACACAAGTGCAATTGTCCCAGGCTGCTCTGTGGTGCTTCTCCATAACTTATCTGTGCTTGTCAATATTATATACATCCATAGAATCATAGAATCATCTATGCTGGAAAAGATCTTTAAGATCACCAAGTCCAACCATAAACCTAACACTGCTAAGCCCACCACTAAACCATGTCCCTAAGTGCCATATCTACACGTCTTTTAAAATACCTCCAGGGACAGTAACTTAATCATTTCTCTATATTCTATTTCAAGAAGCTCTGAAGTCCTTAAGAGAAATACAACAGCACAATATCAGCAGTCATTTATTTTGTGTTTAGATGTTATATATATCTTGACAGACAGTTCTTTTGTTGTTTTCGGTTGGTCAAATAATTTATAGCTGTTCATTTAAAAGGAAATGGCCAAATGCCAGTCTCAGTTAGATGGTGGTATGGCAGCAGCACTTCCTTGTTGCAATATCACTTTATCTGTATAGTTAAGACAAGTCAAGGAAGGGTTTTTTCAATTCTAGTCCATGGGCTGATGCTACATCTATAAAAGTGAAATAAGTAGGCTCAAGCTATTCCTTGTCACAGAGGCTGAATGAAATGGAACAGTCAACATCTGTAGTTAAACTCTCAGTTTTTAAGACAGAATAGCTGTATAATTGCTTGTTGGGATTAGTTCTTGCTCCTGTTAACTCTAGAAGCATGCCCAGGTTTTGTCTGGGAGGGTGATAACTAGCCACCAGAGCTATGCCATGGACTATGGCCATACTTTAACAGCATGGACCTCCAAATTCCTGTGTCTGGGATGTTCCCTGGGGACGTCTAGTTTAATTATACTGCTGTAGCCAGATGTTCTTGGGATCCTTAGAAGTGCTAACTTTCTGCCATATCTGAAACAATCTCTGCAGTGAAAATGAAGAAACAAAAAAAGTCTGAAGTCGTCTTTTTTTTTTCTTTTTTCTACCCTTCCTCTCTCATATGCTGCAGAAAAAGAGTAGATTTTAATCAGCTTCCTTTTTTTTCCTCCATGCTGATATAGCAAGAACATGCTTTAGAAGCAACCTTGCTTTCACACAGCTATCCTCCAAATAGAGCCCTTGGGCATGTTTCCCCTCATCTTCATCAGTCTAGGACCGAGAAGAATGTGTAAGCTTTCTGTTTTCTCAGTTTTCATTAGTCTGTCTGAGGAGCTGCTTTGGGAAGGTGCTGAGCAGTCCAGAAGACACAAGGAGCTGCAACTGTGCGGTATGCATGTGAAGAGACCTCACTGTGTAGTTTCTCTAGGTGTTACTTTTTCAGTGTTATAAGGAATATATCTATTCGGGGTTTCAATATTTTCCTTCGCCCAAATGGAGAACAGGCTTCTGTTTGTGTCTTCTTTATGCATGGCCCAGAAAAAGGGCTCTTGTTATGACTTGAGGCCATTGTTTCTCATATCTGTCCAGACACCCATCTTTCCTAGACATTTCAGACTCAGATACAAAACAAGAATTACATATGCATGCCTATGCAAATGAGTATGCCAGTGGTCAGAGCATGTTGATTAATCCAGAACAATGTATTCATTCTGGAAAAAATGTAGGAGGCAATAACTATAAAAAGCACACACCTATGGCTACAAATGTGTGAGAGTGAATGAGGTTACCTTGTTTCAAAGAGAAAATAAAAATATCGGCTAGTGCAGCAAGGGTAGGAATCTGTTACAATGAGAAGTAGGGTTTATGAAGACATCAGAAAAGAGCAGGTTTGTGAAACAAGCCAAACCTAGGCCCAAATGTGCCATCTTGTACTAAGCATTGTGAAGCCCTATTGTGGTCCTGTATTTTCCAATCCACCCAGGGCTGGGACATTTTGGAAATCTTGTAACATAAGTTCATCTCCTGAAACTTGCAGCATCCCTTATGAAGTCAGGAGGGGCTGAGAGATGACCCAACACAGACTTTTGGAATTTGCTGTGTTTGTCCATCATTGTAAGAAAAGCTTTTTGAACACAAACGTTTGATGCCCGTTTTACATTGTACTTCCAAACCCATTGTCCACTGTGTCAAATGCAGACAAATTGTAATGTGAGTTTATTATATTGACAGAGCTCCAGTAGACAATAACTCTGGGCCAACAATGTATTTCACTTGGAACCAAGTGCAGGTTTCAGGCCAGTTTTCTGGAGGCTGAACTACTTTAACTGCAAGCTCTTCAAGCACTGAGTCTGTTGACGCCAGTTGTCTCTATTTTCCAAACTGAGAACCTAAGATGATGCAAGGCACAAAGGACAAAAAAAGGGGTGAAATAATAAACATTGCAAACCCCTAGCATACAGTCCCCCTACAGAATTTGGAGAACTCAGTCCTAAGTAATCCTATCTAAAATGCTTTCATGGGTGTCTGGGAAGGAAAGCCAAGGCAAGGCAGGGCAAGGAAAGGCATGGCAAAGCAAGGCAAGACAAGGCAAGGCAAGGCAAGGGGACAAATAATTTGCCACAGACAAATTCTACCCATTTAATTTCACTGGTGGGGCCTACATGTCCTAATAGAAAAGCTTGGGCCTGTTCTTCAGCTCTGAGGCCAACAGGCCTAGTTAGAGTCTCTACAGATTAATGGTTTTTACTTTCCAAAGAAGGGTGGCATCATTCATAGTACCTCTTGGGAACAGACCCTCAAGTGCACTCTCAAATGCCCTGGCATCATATAAGTAGCTTTTGCCAGCCAAAACCATGCTAGGGACTATGGTAACAACTTAAAAAAATATGGATAGATGAGGAATAATGCAGGAGCTCACACTTTCCTACTATTTAGTGTTCTAGCAGGCTTATGACGAAATAGACATCTAAACTAAGAGCATTAAGTGCACTAAGTTTCCTTTCTTGTCAATAGGAGAGATATGACCTCCAGATTTCATATGGCCCAAATCTCACTCTGCATATGTTGATCTTTTCCTTGCTTTCTAGGGGATCTGGGAAAACTAAACCTGAAATACAAATGACTCAGTTAAGTTCCTACATTAGTTGGAACTTAACCAGTCCAAATTTGCCACTCTTATATTTTTTAAACTATTTGCATGTTAATTTAAAGATCTCAGGTCAAGACCTGTCTTCAGTGTTATTTGTGCATAAGCAACAGAGACAGCCTAGGCGAGCAAATGCATTCAACTTAATTTTTGTACAGTAATGATTTTTACATTTTCATATCTTCTAAATAGTTTTAATAATTTGGATTCTCTGTATAGACAAATTCAGTTATCAGAGAGCATTGCCTTTTACAAAATGTACAAAAAATGATAGACTGTCAAAGTCTTCTCAATAATGTAGAGTATCCTGTCTCCTTTTCTCATGACATATTTACTAAACCTGGATTTTGTCCAGAAAAATATATCACTGGTGCTAATTTATTTCTTTTGGTATCACTGGTTTTAGCTTTAAGATAATTGAATTCAACATAGGTATTTATTATTAAGGACCCTATCCTGTCCCTTCAGAAGCCCAATGGGAGTGCTATTATTGATTTCCAGAAGAGTAGGATGGGGTCCAAATTATCTGAATGAATGCCAAGGAAAAGTTTGTTTTGGTCTGAGTTTTTGGCGAGTTCCTTACACCAAAAATAGAGATAAAGGAAATGTTTCCTCTTGATCGTGAATATTAACCCATTTGAATCAAAGTATGTGTTACACTCTGTGATTTTAGAAACGGAAACTGTAACGAACATGCAACGAGCCATTGTCTAGAAAAAGTGATCTGAATTTACTGGTGACTAAAGTTACACATGAGGAATTAGTTGGTTAGGAAACAGATGTTAAGAAGAGGAATAAAAGATAAAAGAGGCTATTTGACATCACCTGCCCTTGAGTGGATGTAAAATTCATGTGACAAGACACAGAGAAAGATGAGGAATCTCATGAAATGCAACAAACAGATGTAGAAAAATCTTCTCTTTTTAACTTGTTTACCTTATCCTAAACCTTCTTCCAGCTAAAACTCAGACACTGGGCTTCATCTCATCTAGTTTTAAACATCTAGAAGCTTGAAAATTAAATCGGAGCTAGTCATTGTCCTCTTACTAGACTCAAAGGAGAGGGAAGAGTAGATTACCCAGAAGACAAATCGTCTGAGCAATCTTATGCCCTAATATCCAGATGCAATTAATCAGCTTCAGAGACAACTGATTTAATTCATGCAGAGAAATCCCATAAAAGCTACTTCAGGTTTAGCATCTTTCATGCAGATGCCTACCTCAAAAATTACTCTCAAGCAGAGCACATCTTCCAGCACACTTTTTGTGGGTAAACAAGGAAATCAGGTAAAACAGAGCTCCATTTAGCCAGAATCCATCCACCATTGCCTGGTCATTGCTGAAGGTCTCATTTGCTTTATACTCTTTGAGACACAACACAGCACTCCACAGACATCTTATGGCCAACCTGAAGAGACTCATTAAGCTATTTAGATAGTTCTTCCCCTAGCTTTAAAAAGGGATGGACTTTTTTTTTCTCCCCTGTTCCACAGCTGCCAATTCCTTCACAGTTCAGTCTGAAATGCCCTATTGTTTTGCCAGATGACCCTTTTCCATCAGCTGCTCATCCTCTCCACTATCTGCAGTAGGAGTTGATCCAGCTCTGACTCTGTGAGGGCTTTGTCTGCTTACATTTGAGGTGAGTGGCTCACTAACTACACGTCATTCCTCTCTGTGCAGAAGGCAGCTCCAAGGTCTACCATAACCGCGTCTTCAAGGTTTCCCTGGAACTTGCAAGATATGTCTGTAAATAGGATTAGCCAGGCACCCGAGGATCAGTGGCATGGCACAACTTACTTGCACACATCTAAACCCTCTTTTCCCTCCCCCCAACACACACACTGAAACAAGGTGGCTGCGTCCAGATTTCTTACTGGAACAGTCTCTATCATGCCTTATCCCCTTAACACACCCAGGCTTGTGCTGAATTGAACCCATCCGTCAGAAAGAAAAACATAAGAAATACATGGAATTACTCTTTCCTGTTTGCCAAATCTTGCTCTTGCACAATAATGTTTAGATCCATAACTCTTCACGGTGCTTAACAGACTGGCATGCTCTTAAGGCAAATCACTTGGCAAGGAGAAGGCAATAAGTAGGACATCAGAAATGATGGTTGACTTACATTCTTAAGAACAAATTTATCACTCAGCCGCTGATACGTGGTAGGAACCACTGATTATACATTTGCAGCTAACATGAGTAAGTTAGGGAAGGAATCCACTTCTCTAGTTGTTCCCTTCATTTTATTCAAGATGCAAGAAATATATGTACCAGTTTCCTGTTTCACCTATTGAGCCTGTTGGGGTTTAAAATGTTAAAAGGGGCAAAGGGGTTGCTTAAAATAGCAACTGCAAAAGGGATGATGAGAAAGGGAGTGAACTGTATTTTTTTTAACAGTGAGGGCAAGCACGTTGGCAAGGTCATTGTTGATCTGAAATATAACAGTGTTAACTAACCCCGACTGCCTTATACCATCACTAAGCAGCAGTAAATCTGCCCCTCTGCACTTATCAGCCCATAAAAGGGGTTTAAATGTAATAGAAATTAATTTAAACATTGTTGTGTTTGTACTGACAAGATACTTCTGGCAAATTGGGTGTTGCTACAAAAACTATCATACAGCAGAGAAAATTACTATCGCATTCTTAAATGTTATGGCATCTTATCTTCTTTGCCCTAATTCTCATGGTTTTTTGCTCTTTGCATCTGGACTTCTGGCATAATACAACTATGAAAGAAATGTGCATTTCAGTCAAGTGATTCATAGGAAGGATTGCATCAATCTAAATGCACAGGAATCATATCTGAGGGAGGTAACTTGTATTTGACCAGGAAATTCCCACTAAAATAAAGTGTCTTGTTTGCAAGAGCATTCTGTGTCTAAAATAGAGGAAGGAGTGATCTTCATTCACGTCATTAGAGTGGCAAGCAAGGCATTTGTAGTGCGGACAGGGGCTTATGGGTTATCACTCTCTCATATTTAATCTAAAAATACAACTTCAGTACTTTATTTTTAACATAATAGGAGCAAGTTCATTCTGCTGACAATGAAGAGAAATAAGGGAAATGGCTCAGATATAACAAAACCCTCTCTGACATTTCACCCGAATTAGAATGACCCTTTTGGAAGCTGCAATATTTGCACTTGCTTTTCTTTGTTGTCATTTAATTTTTTTCCGCTAATGCTAACCAGAAATATAAGTGATGAGGAACCAAATGAAAGACAGTTATTGCACAATGTCAGCCCTGACTAGAAACAAAAAAATGTATAAATGGCCATAGACTGAATTTTCAGTGGGTTAAAGCTCCTTCCAAAAAGTACCCAGAGCTGCATTTGCTAACCCAAGATGAACGTACACTCGAGCTAACTTGAGGCAATAAAATGTTGTAAATCTCTGTTCAGTTACTTTGCCCATTTTACATGTTCCCATTCTAAAAGACAATTGCATATGAATGTCAAACACACCTGAGAAGAGGGACACTGGGCACAGGACTAAATTCATGAACCATTTGGTCTGCTGTGCAGGTTAATGAACGGAGGAAGAAAAAGGTGTGCTAGAGTTGGGTTTGTAGGCCACTAGGAGATTGGCATGGTGGAGTTAGAAATAAGCAAGACAAACCAGGAATGGTGAGGAGGATACAAGGTAGAAGAATCTTGAAAACCACAACACCTACTTGTTGTTTTTCAAGAAGCTGAATATTTACGAATGTTAAGGACATTCTCAATATCTGCTGGTGAAAAACCCTGGAGAATTTATTCCCTGCTTACAAAAAGTCTTTAGCAAGTCATGCTGACTGCAGCTAAGTTTGGAACAAGTTTTGTAACTTTCTCACCTGTTTGTATAGTCTTTCTGGAACCTAAAGCTGAAATTTCATCACAGAATTAAAGACACTATATTCTGCCCACTTACTATCACAGCCCTTACCCAATTATGGTGAAATGACTATAAATATGTCCATAAGAAGATATTGTATTTATGAAGGACTCAGAGGAGGTACAAGATTCTGAAAACAGAAAAGGAGCGTTTCCAGAGGTAAAAAAATGAAACGGTAGAAGAAAGCTTGGTAAATTTAATCTTTGAAGGGCAGGTGAGAGGATAGCAAAAATGTGAATATCACTTTTGTCAGAAGAGGTATCTGTGTCATGCTTTTAACCTGCAAATCTCTGAATATGGAGGTCTCTCTCAGCCTTATAATGCACTTATGTCATATTCAGAAGCTGTAAAGCATGAGAGTTGGAGAAGAAACCAGAGGGCTGGTCTGAGAAGAAACGGTATTCTGTGGCTGCGGTTTCCAGTAAAGTTCAAGTTCTTCTATAGAAAGATTTCAATAGATGAGGTCAGGGTTACAAAAAGTACATGAGATATTACAGGAAGAGATATGCCAGAAGCAGGATTTAAATGGCTGGATGAAAAAGCCAAAAAGATCAGGGAAAAGTGAAGAAAGTAGCTATAGAGAACTGTTAACAAAGGAAAGGAGGTAGAGCAAAACCCAGAAGACTACATTTGTACCTTATGCAAACCAGGGGAAAACGAAGTTTACACTGAGATAGTGCCATAATAGGGAAGCTTACTTGGAAAAAATTAATTTCAGGTAGCAGAAAGTCCCTAGCTTAAAAAAAGTGGTATGGGGAGTTGTAGAGAATTCATTTCTGACCATTGTTGAGGACAATATGGTTTTGCTGTCCTGGGAGCTTAAGAGAAAGAGATATAGTCTTCTCTAGCACAGCAGAGAAAGAAGGAAGGGTCACAAAGGGAAGGTCAAGGAAAAATGATACCTGAAGGTCAAGGATGGGGAGAGAGCTAAAAACAAGTTAGGGAGAGCTTTTCCCTGGAGAAATCGAAATGTAGTTTTGAGCAGGAAGTAGCTTTGAAGAGTTCCTCTTGAAACAAGAATACTCCATTTCCTGGAGATAAAAAATAGATTGCTGTTAGGAGCAAAGAGGTCCACTTCAGAGAGTGGTGGCTTGATCTGAGAACAAATACATGACCAGGCACCTAGAGTATCTAAGAAGGCTTATTGTAGATCTGGAGACTCAGATCTGTAGACTCGGAAACAAGCAAGATGATATTCTGTCAATGGCTGCAAGTGGAGTGAGTGTCCCGGAGCACAGGTCTGTGCAAGCTGAGTACAAGAGTTTGGGATACTCAGTACAAAAGAGATATAGAGCTACTGAAGACATTCCAGCAAAGGGCCAAAAAGCTGATTCAGGGATTGGTGTAGAGCTCCTGTGAGGACAGGTTGAAAGAGCTAGGACTGTTCATCCTAGCAAAGAGAAGGCTCAGAGGGGATTGTATTAATATGATAAATAAAAAGTAATAAATACCTGAAGGGAGGGTGCAAATAAGACGGAGTCAGGCTCTTTTCAGTGGTGTCCAGTGACAGGACAAGAGGCAACAGGTACAAACTGAAACACAGGAGGTGCTGTCTGAACATCAAGGAAATACTTTTTTACTGTGAGGGTGACTGAGTATGGAGAGAGTTTGCCCACAGAAGTTGTGGAGTGTCAATCCTTGGAGATATTCAAAAGTTATCTGGACACAGTCCTGGGCAACCAGCTGTAGGTGGCCTTTCTTGATCAGGGGCATTGACCAGATGACTTACAGAAATCTGCTCCAACCTCAACCAGTATGTGATTCCGTAAAGAGTAGTAGTGATAGTACCTGTGGCTACCAAACCTACTCAAGTGAAGGACCAGAGACAGAAGGAGAAGATGTCACACAAATTCACAGCATTTAGAAACCAAAATGGATTCCCGAAAAACAAAACAAACCAACTCCAATGCACTTGTGAGAAGAAAGGATAGCAAATAAAAGAACAGTCCATTGTGTAGCAACAGAGCAAAAGCAATCCTCCTTTTATGGAGGACTTGGAGGTTGCAAGTCAGTACTTGCATGTGTTATGTTAAAGCATTATTTTAATAGTGACTGAGCACCTAAGCAAAAGAACCCACTTTGGCCTATAAGCCCAGATTCCCCAGTATGTCAAAGTAATGTAAAACATGTCTGGAATGGAAGGAAAGATTCTGAAGCTGGAATCATCTTGGTAATGTCAGTAACAATGCCAGATTTTGAGGCTTCTTCCAGAGGCCACCTTCTCTAAACAAAACAACATCTGATGACAGAATTCCTGTTTTCCTTTGGCTAACAGCATATGATCCCCTAGCACTAAATATAGATGTATGTAAAACTGACACTCACAGTTTGAGCCTTTCCCATATAAAGGGAGGAGTTGTGTTACTTCTTGAATACATTTTTTTAATTGCTGGAGACTAGATTTTGCTGCAAAATGTACAAGATAACAATAACATGCCTGTTTTCCATATATTAAGGACTGTATTTCATGAGGTCCTGAGAAGACATGCATCTATAGTAACTACAGAATGTCTATGTAAAATACGAATCCTTCAGCAGTAGCTTGAAGAGTATAGTTAAAGTAGCCATCTCAGCAAGCAGCTGCACTGATTTGAGAAAGTGAGGTTTCAGTTCATTAGATCTGGGCCTGGGAAATATCCGCTACCAAAAATGTGGTGTCCAGTAGGTCTAGTGTTAGGAGCTTCCTAGAAGGTATCAACCAGCTTCAGTCTTTGCTGACCTGCAGAAGAGAGTGCTCTGAACTTTTCCGCATTGAGAGCTGACAACCTACCTAGCTATTTCCATGGCCAACACCCAAAACTGAGAAAATGGCCAGGCATTGTTTTTCATCCACCATCCAGTTTGAAATAAAAGTGAGGAGCTTCTCCAAAGGCGTGATCAGCAAGCACCCATTTTCACATATAAGATCTCTTTATGTCTTATAAGAGAAGAACTTAGAGCCCAAGGCCTCAATGCAAATCTGTAGAAAGCCTTTTCTGGGTGTCTATGAACATCTAAATAGTTTCCAAACATCCACACAAACAGTACTCCTGCCTCTTGGGGTACATGGCATCTAAACATAGTCTCTTGCTTATTTCCCTGGGTAAATAATTGCTGCATTCTGTCGATGCAGTTTGGCGAAAGTCATAGAATCATAGAATCATTTAGGTTGGAAAAGACCCTGAAGATCATGAGTGCCTCAAGGGAACAATGCCCACCTTAGAAATGGAAGTGTCTCCCTCTTCAGCCTGAGCAGAGGATCCCTGGGATTATTTTAGTTGTTAGGAAGGGCAGCCACGTTACTGCCCAGAAGGAGCCCTAGTGCCTCATGGCAAGAACCGTCTTTCACCACTTAGGGCTGACCCCACAGTAATAGATTTGATTTGGAGCTAATTGGAACGATGCTGAACAGAACCAAGCATGAAGCCAAAAAGGAGTCGGTGGACAGGCAGCTGTTAGAACCTGAGATCTGTCCCCAGCCCTCTTTTGCTTCACAGCATGGACTTCTTTACCGTAACAATTTTTAACTAAATGGCTTTATTGACGTATTTAAAGTCAGTACATGATGGGGAGTTCATTCTATCCAGATGAACGCTGTGTTTGTATTACATGGCCGCACTTGCAGAAGAGCATGGATGAGTGAATCACTGCACCTCCTGTTGAGGTCAGACATTTTGTCTGGAAATGAATTTAATCCAGACTTAAAAGGCTCGCCTGGAGTGATTTCTGCACAACAACATAAACAATGTATGGTCAGTTATCACCTCCTTTGTACAAACGCATACATTTCCCAGCAGCTGAAAAATTTACGTTTTTTTTTTTAACAACTGATCTTATCTAGGCTTCCTGGGAGATTCTAATCCAAACTCCTACTACATCTGGAATTTAAAAGTAAACTCGGTCACCTTTATTCTGTTGAAGTAGTGTGGAAAAAAGTGTCTTTAATCATTTCTGTAAAATTCAGAAATGCTGCTCATTCAAACTTGCAGCTACATTCTCAAACCCATTTTGGTAGTTTTTCCCTTAATAGACAGTGATTCTGTGTATTTTATACCTCAAGTTAATTACAGGCTGCTATATTAATTTCAGAACTTTAATTTACTTTGTGATTTCCTTTGCTGATGCTGAATGTGAAGAATGAGGGGAATAAGTTTCACTATGTGGCATAGTATTTTTAATCTTAAGAGTTAGATGGGAAAATAAAATTTCAATTAGCAACCAGTCTGACTCAAAGGCTTGACTATAAAAGACAGACAAATTTACTTTAGTAAAAGTTTGATTGTCTTTCACTGTTTTGCATCTTGCTATTTTAAGATAAAATGTGGAATCATTTGCAATGTAATCTACATTAAAAAAGGTATCTGCGTGCAAACTTCATGTTTCATTTGTGATATCTACTGTTATTGTTTTATTAAAACCTTTGTTCCACTGATTCAAGAATTGGGTATAACATCAATACACTGCAGCTGACAGTCGAAAAATTTACGTACAGAAGTTCGTTAGCTTTGTAGAAGAAGAGACAAAGCATAGCTACACATCACACTAAAAAGAATTTCATATTTTTGCTTGAATTTAGACTAAGGGAAAAAAACGAGACAGGTACTGTCATTCTTTTATATCATCTGTTCAGCACATAAAACATGTGCAGTTACAACCCTGCAATATCCTAATTTCTTGATTTCTCCAGGTACCTCTATTCCTCTAAAGCTGCCATTGGTAATGTTTCTGTGGTAACTTCTAAACCACAGAAAACTGGTTTCTGACTTTAATTCATCTCATGCATCTAAGACATGGCTCACTCCGAGACCACTGTTCTTTCTATTCATCCCAGACTTGCCCCAGTTATTAGGCAAATTTCCACCAGACTCAATAAAAAGGATAGTGGGCCTGATGGGGCAGATTTCCAAGGCTACTTAGTTACTCAACAATGTAAACAGAAAATTAATGAGATTTGCAAAAGTACCTGCAAGCTCATGACAAACCTCCCATTGATTCAACAAGTATAACATGAATTAAAATATACAGTCCTGAGGTACGTCTCATGAGATCGCTAATGAAAGCATTTCTGATGCCTTAATTGTGACCACTTCTCATGATCTGTACTACGTATAACAGAATAATCTTGAAAGTCTTTTTGTTGTTAAAAATCATTCTGGTGGTGATTACAAGTTATCTGGTCTATTTACGTTCTGTATGACACTCCAAAGGAAAAAAAAAAAAGGGTCAGAGTATTATCAGTCATTGATGAAAATGTTCCATCTGACATAATTAAAATAGTCACTGGCTATCATTCACAGAAGGGTTAATAACCGGTGGGACTGAACGCAGTGGAAGTGCAGAACATAATAAAATGAGTGTCAGACAGTCTGGAGGATCTTTCAGCTGGTGGTCCAACTTTCCCCGTTTTGTACAAAAGTGAACTTTCCATAGAACAAGGGGTATTTCTGCTTTCCAGGAAAAAAAAAAAAGATACACTAGCAGCAGTTTGCATAATCTTATATAATGGATTCCATACAGTTCAGTAAGGAATTTATTCCATAGCCTAATTATCAAAGGCCACTTATGGGGCACCAGTCTATTATATTTACAGCTGGTTTTCTCTTGTTGCCCTCTAGATTAATCTTGTTAGTCGCTTCTTCATTTAAGCTACTGTTAATTTGCCAAGATATCCACTGTGCTCTCAGTGTTTAATACAGTATTATCTTAATCCTCACATATATTTCTGTGAAACTGTGTTTTTCTTTACTTTTTCACTAATTAAAGGAGACTCGCACCACAGCAATCAAATATTCTAATCTCTGAAAAGCCAGAGTAGAAACAAACAGGGTGGTGAATTCAGCTAATTTTATTTCCTTGACTATCCCATTGTTTCTGATGAACAGTCAATTTTTTCATTATTGATTGTTCATCATAACCACCTGTAATTATGGAAAGAGCTGGTCCAGACAAACTGCTGGCAGCCAGAAACAATTTAGGTGCTTTGTCGCATAGACCCATTTTGTGCAATACTGCAGAGTAAATCTGCTTCAGGTATCATCATCAGCCCCACAGAGTTCTGTATATATTAATCTTATTACTAAAATTTCCTGAAGCTAAATTGCTATTACTAAAACTTCTGTAGCTGAAGTAAGTGGCAGCAGTGCTGTTGCTACCAAAGAGTAGCAAACATATCTTGTGGAGCTGCGCTAACAAAAATGTTAGTAAATTCACCTCAGTGCAGTCGCAGTCTATTTCTCGATGGTCAGGAGCAGCTTAGGAGCATTTGAGACCTAGCAATAACCTTGCAAGTAAAAAGCGTTTAAAGATATAAAGTTAATGCCATGTTAACTGGAGAGATTTTCTAATAAAAATCAATACTGCCTTTAGCAAAACACCGTTTGCTTAGGGATCGCTGAATTCCAAATTGAGAAAATGCAGAAGTGAAAACAGAAAAGCCTTTAAGTCCCCAGGACTCAGAATACTGTAGGCTTAATGCAATGCTCACACTTTTGTCACTGGGAGAGGAATCAGGTCCAGGTGCCGCAAACCACAATCTGAAAAAGCCTGAAGCTGAAAAGATCAGTCTTCCAGCTGGGGTGTGATCAACCTCCAGCTCCTCTCCTAGAGTTTAGAAGTGACTCTAGTGCCTTTATTTCACAAATACTGCAATGTAAAACAGGGAAGAAAAATGAGTGTGCCGGCTAAATTAGGAATTTATTAAAAGTGATTAAATGGGAAAGGTGTTTGATATGGCAGACTTTAAAACAATGAGGGAGATGTGAAAAGGGAGCTAAATGAGGACAGGCAAAGGCTGTCTGCTACAGCGGCTCAAAAGGATGTTAGCAGGAGATGCTGGAAAGATGAGATAGATCAGACCAGCAATTTTGGGGAAAGGTTTGACAAAAACATTTGGGCTTCAGTGTTTTCCCCTACGGGTATGCCAATAATGTGGTGAGTTGGTCACTTCTGTAATGAGGCTTTTATACTTTCATGTTCTACATATGATTTAGCATGATTTAAAAATATATAAAAAATCAGGAAGGTCTAGGTAGAGATGCTGGAAAACAGCTTTAAATTCAACTCTTTTTAGTTAGGCATGCGATTGTTTCCACCCTTCGGAGCCTATTCTTTAGTCTCCACAAAACCCAGCACGAATCTCTTTGCTCTTTTCCTTAACGCTTGGCTGAAGGGCGCCGAGGACTGGAAGGAGCTGGCCGAGATCGGCTGCATCGCTGGGGCTACCCAAAGCGGCACCCCGCTCGCCAAGCTCCATCCCTGCGGCTTCCCAACAGCCGAAACGCTATTTCTGCTGTAAGAGGAGCATGTAAAGTATTGCCTTGCGTGGAAAAAAGTTTGTGAAGCGCTTTAAAACGCCGCACTAATCTCAGACGAGCTGCAGCAGCAGCTTCTCCAGCGTGTGTGCCGTGGATGTGCAAGGGCAGAGGGGAATGAAATCCGGGGGGGGAAGAACCCCGTACACAGATAAATGGGAAGGGGTGCCGGAGGGAAAAGCCCTCTTCCTCCCTCAGGCATCCTCTTGTACGCCGAAACCTCCCGTA